>CM053030.1:407965737-408540099 GCA_028564925.1 Lithobates sylvaticus
AGCATGTTGACTTACCTCCCAGTCTCCGCCATCATTGAATGAGATGAATGATGAATGAATGACTTGTATAGCGCAACCTATGCAAACTGAATCGCCTCAGGGCGCTTTTTGCCACTGGTGTCCATCTGTGGTATAGCGTGGTCCTTGCCCTGTGGGGTCCCGACACGCTTACAAACACATACAACATACACATATTTGGCCAATTTTATCGACAGGATCTAATTAACCTACCAGCATGTCTTTGGAGTGTGGGAGGAAACCGGAGTACCCGGAGGAAACCCACGCAGGCACAGGGAGAACATGCAAACTCCAGGCAGAAGGTGTCGTGGTCGGGATTTGAACCAGCGACCCTATTACTGCTAGGTGAAAGTGCTAACCACTAACCCACTGTGCTGCCCATTCCCAAGGGATTGGCGTAGGATGGGTAGAAATGCCGGGTCGGGAGATATCAGGGTGTTTACTAAATCGAGAGTGGTCCTCCCTCAGTCTTCCCTTGTGTAGGGGAGGGAAGCTAGTTATCTCATGTTTTGATGGGGTCAGCTTTTGGAATGTGAGTAGAGTCGTTAAGGAGTGAAATTGTCTTGGGGTCTGTGGTTGGTAGGGGCTTGGCTTGTCAATAGTTTGTATTTGGCTGTGGTGCAAAAGTGGGTCCAACAGGCCCATGTATGTGAAAATTTGGTTGGACAGTCTTTGGCTATGGAGATTAGTTCTTCCATATCCACAATTTTTTCCACTCGTTTGAGCCATTCAGAGACGGTTGGAACATGGGTTGTACCCCAATGAAGAGGGATACACATTTTGGCTGCATTTATCAGAGGTGGTATTAGCGTTTTGCGGTATTGATGTGTCGGTAGGTATAAGTGGTGAAGGAGGAGCTGAGTTGGGGTGTGTTCTAGAGTCTATGTAGAAATATTTGACGTCAGTTCTCAGATTTGGGTCCAGAACAGCTGGATTAGGGGGCAGGACCACCATATGTGTGCTAAAGTGCCTGTTTCCTTGGAGCATCTCCAGTATTTTTCAGAGAGGGCAGGATTATATTTGTTGAGAATTCCTGGGGTTCTGTATCAGCACATTAGGATTTTATAACTGTTTTCCTGGATCGAGACATTGAGGGAGCCTTTATGTGTTATTGTAGATATTGTGTTCCCATTGTGCCTCTGTCATCTCTATTTGCAGGTCTCTTTCCCAGCTTATACAGGCTTTGTTAGTTTTCATCGAACTTTCAGAGGAGAGTATGTTATAGATGATTGAGATCACATTCTGTTGGGGTGTAGAGCGAGAGCATAGCTGTTCGAAAGGAGTGAGCGGGCGAGAGACAGAAGTGGCAAGATCAGCTTCTTTTAGGAAATGTTTAATCTGGAAATATGTCAAGAGAGGAAATGCATTGTTATCTGTGCTAGCTGGTAGGGAGGAGCACTCCAGAAGTAGGCCTAGTCGAAAGAAGTGTTAGGATAGAACCTCTGTGTGTTGCCAGATGTCTGCCAGAAAGTGTGTGGACATACCAGGTGGGAATGCTGGATTGAGTCTTACAGATGTAAGGGATCCAGGGTTAGAGGAAGTGTATAGTTTTTGGCAGGCGTCTTTGAAACCACCGGAGTGTCGGATCAATGAGCGGGTGATTTTTCAGGATCTGCGGGGTGAGCTGGGTCGAGGTCCAAGGCAGAGATCGCAGTGGTAGGGGGGAGAGCGTATGTTCGAGAGCTACCCAGTCTTTGCAGACTACAATTCTACCATTCTAGAGAGGTGGCAGGCCCAATAATATTTCTGAAGGTCTGGGAGATTAATGCCCCCTTTTGTCTTAGGTTGAAGGAAGGTCGGGGGGAGCTTAATGGGAATGATTTGCAGGATATATAAAATGCGGGGAAGTATGTTCATTTTTAGAATTGCTCCACTTCCAAACCAGGAAAAATTAAGTTGTTCCACTTACTTAGGTCGTTTGTAATGGTTGTAAGGATGCGTTGGTAATTTTTTGTGAAAATGTCGGAAAGGTTTGCTGTTAGGTGTATCCCAAGATATTTAATCTGATCATGTTTCCATTGAAAGGGGAAGTTGTTTTTGCATTGAGTTACCGTTTCCTGTGAGAAGGAGATATTAAGGGCATGGGATTTTGAAAAACTGATCTTGAAATTTTAGATATTATGAAATAGACTATATTCTTTTAGAAGGTTTGGGATCGATATGTTCCTTCAAGAATAGTAATATGTCATCAGCAAAAGCAGCTAGCTTATAGGTGCGATCGGCGATGGGAAAGCCTTTGCTACTGTCATTGGATCTGAGACATTGGAGGAAGGGTTCAAGGGTAGGATGAATAGAACTGGGAGAGGGGGCATCCCTATCTTGTCCCATCACTAGTGGAGAAGGCATTTGACAGGTGACCGTTTACACAAACTCTGGCGGTTGGAGCTGTATAAAGGGACATTATGGCATTGAACATCCCCGATCCTGGAGACCAATATGTCTCAGGACTGCTCCCAGGTAGTCCCATGCCAACCTGTCGAACGCCTTCTCCACATCCAATGATAAAAAGAATCCTTCTTGTTTATGGGTTGTAATCCAGTGGTGTATATTCAGGACTTTGATTGTGTTGTCCCTAGCTTCTCTTCCAGGGAGGAATCCCACTTGGTTTTTCCCTATCAGGGATGGCAGGAAGGGTAAAAGAAGGGAAGTTAAAATTTTGGCGTACAGCTTTATGTCGACATTCAGTAAGGATATCGGCCTGTAATTACTAACTGATGTAGGGTCTTTCTCCTCCTTCGGGATCACTGTAATGTGGGCTTCCAGTAATCTGTGAAAGGGTAGGGTGGACGATGTTAGGGAGTTAAAAGTCTTAATAAGGTGTGGGGATAAAGTGTCCGTAAAGATTTAAAATAGGCAGCTGTAAACCCGTTGGAGCCAGGGCTTTTACCATTTTTAAGCTGTTTGATTGCCGATTTGAGTTCCTTTTCCAAGATAGGGTTTTCTAACAGAAGCGCATCCTCTTTGTCTAAGGGTATGGGGCAGTATTTGTTGAGGAAAGATGTGATTGAGGTGTATCGAGTCTCAGACCAATATGGTCGGTTGTATGTTTAGGGAGGTTATATAGGTTAGAGTAGTAAGTCTCAATTGGGCTGTCTGTCGGGGTGATATGGGACTTCCCTTGGGGGTCCTTGATGGTGTGGATGTTTGTGTGTGCTTTCCTGGTCTGGAGGGCTTTAGCTAGATAATTTCCGCAGTAAATGCATTATTAGTCCTCTGGTATCTGCAGAGCTTAGCAGGGCAGTAGCAGGTAGAGCAGAGAGATGCCTGGAAGCAGATGGACTGTATATGCAGAACACGTGGCTGGAGATCGTAGAGCCAGAGCAGGAAGCAGCAATAGCCGGGACCTTTGTCGGGAGCCAGCATCGAGTGCCCTGTCAGCCTTGAACCAAGAGTGGAGCCGGAGATACATGACAGGATGGGAAAGGGGGTGTGATTACATGTGGCCGAGACACACCCCTTTGTCAAACCTGGATAAAGGATTTGATGGGATGCTTATGAAGGAAGGGAAGGGGGCTGGACAGGCTGTATACAAATTACTGACCAATAGGGAGAGGGGAAGACCTGTATGAATGGCACCTAGGTCTCCTACTATGCCCTCTCTAGAAACAAATGACAGCATGCAAAAAAAAAAAAAACATAGAGTGGACATCACAAACATTGACTAGACTGAATCGGGTGACAAAAACAGAAGAGTTAAGTAAAAGTAAAATTGTAACAAAATTGAAGAATGGGGAAAGTTAAAAAGGGAACTATTGGATTTGTATCAAGGGGACACACGAGGTGTGTCTAAAAAGTTTGGTGAATGGTATCAGAAAACAAACAAAACAGAAGATATAAACAAATTACCTTTATTGGCCTTCAAAATAATCGCCATGCTTAATAACACACTTTTGGCAACGTTCACAAAGCTTCTGGAAACTGTCAGCAAAGGCCTCTTTAGGAATAGATCACAGAATCGCTGTCACACATTATTGAATTGTCGCCACGTCCACAAAACGTGCACCTTTAATGATGCCCTTAGGTGGGGAAACAGAAGGGAATATGGTGGATGATCGAGAACAGGTACAGGAACAGGAATTGCCACGCACAGTGCACAGACGCGTTATCGTGCAGCAACATCCACTGTCCAGTCCTGTACAACTCTGGCGGAACACGGCGGCTGCATCGTAGCAACCGTTTCAAAACTTCCTTATAGAATGTGGCGTTCACGGTTTGACCCGTAGGAATGAATTCCTTATGGATGATGCCATTGTTGTCGAAGAAGGCGATCAACATTGTCTTGACCTTGGACTTTTGCAGGTTTTTTTTTTTTTGGTTTGCGGGGAAGACGGTGAACGCCATTCCATCAATTGCTGTTTGGATTCCGTATTCCTGGTAGAACCAGGTCTCATACCCTGTGACAATGGTTCGTAAACACATTTTCTGCCCACGGCTCCTGTCCCATACACTTGCATTCAACATTTCATGAGTCTCCATTACCGTTTTCCCCAATTTGTAGCAGAGCTTGATGTTTACTTGTGGCTCCATTGCACTGTGACTCTACCTCTCACACTGACTACGTTCAACTGCCTGCAGCTGGTTTAGCCTGATGGTCATGTAGGTGGCGCTTCTCAACCTGTCTCTGGATAGCCATGTGCATGCTCGCGCACCTGCCATGTTGCCATTGAGATATCGGATATCGGACCATTCACCAAACATTTTAGACACACCTCCTAGTACAGATTGATAAATAAAAAATCTGATGTATTAATGAGTGAGACTAAGAAGGACATCTCCATCCTAAACATGTACTGTATAAAAAGTAGGATTCTGAATAGAAGTGGACAACCAAACTACATATGTATACAGGTCGACAATGTGTATATATATATATATATATATATATATATACTCTCTTAAAGGGCATACAGATGGACAAAACAAGCCAAAGAAACCTGGATTCTCAGAAAAACAAATATTGAAATCAAAAAAGAAAAGTACTGTATGGATAACAAAATGGACCAGATCAATGAACTATTATAAATAGATTTATCCAACAGGTAGATGTACAGATGGATAAAAATGAATGGAAGTTAATTTTGAATTTTTACTGCACAAACCTAAGCATAGTTTGGACAGATGTGTATCAGATGTACAAATTATTTGATAAATGTACGGATAGCTAGCACCATAATGTTTGTTTTTGTGTTTTAATTCTTCCTACTGACCATCGCACTAATGTATCATAAGTTGTAGATATAATAATTTTTAGCAGGGTCTCCTTAAACAGGAAAGTTATTTCAGGGGTTCCTCTGTTGAAAAGGTTGCAATAATGCATAGATATGAGCAGTGCTGTATTGGGAAAAAAATGGTACATGTGTGTGTTTTGCATGCGTCCCTATGTGCTGATAGCCTATTGGATATGAAAAAGGACTGCCTTAGCACAGTGTACAATAACACGTGAAAAAATGCACGTCTGTGCTCTAAGACTCGTTATCATCATCGGTGTATCTTCAAAAGACAGGATAGGCTACCATATTGTATAAATTCACTAAAAAGAAGGTATTCAATTTTGAGTGGACTTGTTCTCTAAATCCAGTTACTGGAAAGCTAGTCAGGAAATTGTATTGAAGTGTGAATATAATTTTCAAAGAGGGGAAGTCACAGTAATAACCTCCCTAACATGTCCAAATTAATTGATTGTAGAACACTAGCACAGCATAAAGCAAAACAAGCAACATAATTAATCATGTACAAAACAAGCAACGTAATTAATCATGTACAAAACAAGCAACAAAAACTGAACAGCCTCTCTCTTTATGCTTTTCACTCCCTTTTTGTCCGGGTGACATATGATCAGGCTTTTAAAAGTGATTAAATCACATAGGGTTCAATATGCTGGTGCTTGATAACAGTGGGAGAAAAATATTTCTTCTTTTTATTCCCCATTTATTAGTGCATCTCTGTAATGTGCCTGTTCAAGAATATAAATGAATAATAAAAAGAATATAACAATTAAAGCATCACATGCAGTGCATTGTATTTCCAGTATAGCAGGGTTTGAAGTGTGAAAGGAAGAAGCAGTACAAGGAGCCAATAAGTGTATGTGCTAAAACAAGCTGATAGCAGGAGAAAGCAGAGTGACGGAGAGATGAGCTTATCTTTCACTGTCCAATCACATGGAGGGGTGGGTCCAGGCTTGTACAAATTGGCTTGAATTATGCTGACCATCAGACTGAGGACATCTAGTGGCAGATAAAAAGTACTGCGGGTGAAATCGTTGCACACAATGCTCTGTGCTCATGGCACTCTCTGTTTTAAGTAATGTAGAGCTTCCTATAATCCCACCAAGGGGAAATAGTAAAAATACTAAAACATAAATGGGTGTGGCGCTAAAATTTTAATGAAATAAAACTGAAATTTATGTGTGACCTTTTACATTTAACATTACTATAAAATGCTAATGTGTCATTTTTATAAGTGCATATAGAAGTGCAAATAAATGTTGTCCTTTCATCAAATTTATATATAGCATATCCTTGTTGTAAAATTATCTCTTATTCTTCACCATGTTTCAATTCATTCCAAGACAAAGTGCTTGTGCATTAACTCATTCCACCTCTTCCTCTGTGAGAAAACTCACCAATATTAGATGACCACCAGAGGCGGCTCTAGGCTTTGTGAGGCCTTAGGCAAAACTTAGACATGAGGCCCCAATCACGCCCATAATTGGAAAAATAATTCAAGCGATACAAGTTAAAGCGGAATGGAACTTCCGCTTTTCGGATTCCTCCCCCCTCCGTTGTCACATTTGGCACCTTTTAGGGGGAGGGGGAGCATATACCTGTATAATACAGGTATTTGCTCCCACTTCCGGGCATAGATCACCGCAGGCTCTGTGGTGATCTACGCCATGTCACACAGAAGACAACAGGGACCAGTGAGGACACACAGCGTAACCGTGCATGCGCAGTAGGGAACCAGGCTGTGAAGTCGCAAGGCTTCGAGTGAGGACATTGCGGGCGCCCTGGAAAGGTAAGTGTCCATATTTTAAAAGTCAGCAGCTGCAGTATTTGTTGCTGCTGACTTTAAAAAGAAAATGTTGGCGTAACTCCGCTTTAACTGTATAAGGAGGGTACAGTACAGGGGGGAGCAGGAGGGCACAGTACAGTGGGAGAGTAAGTTGGCACAGTACAGGGGCGGCTCTTAATTAGGCAAATTAGGTGGCTGCGAGGCCCCTGTGAGTGCGAGGCCTTAGGCGATCGCCTATTTTGCCTAATTAGAGAGCCGCCTCTGATGACCACTTATGGAATAAGAAGGTCCCAAGCACTTGTGTACAGGCTGCCTCTCATCCAGATCTCCACCTCACCACATCCTCTGTAATATACCACCATCTTCATTCCTCCAGAATCACCAGGTTACAGAAAATAGCAATAAGGGCGAAGACTAGCAATAGTGTAATCTCATTTTTTTTTTTTATTTAAACCACATAAAAACAACAGATTGGACACTCACATGTAACATATAGATATCAGGCATCAATGTTTTCTTCAGGCACCTTTTCCAATATGGCCGTACATTCCACCGCAGCAGAACAAAAGAATATCCCCCTTGGGAACGGGATATGATTCTATTAATAAAAAGCATATGGCATTATAGAGGACATTGCATGGAGAACAATGGAAAGACATAGCGTATTCAAAAGTTTAATTTTACATACAATTTAGCATATTATATGATTATGCACTTGGAGATAAAAAAACATATATGGTCAGTTGCAAAAAGGAGAGCCGGACAAGGAAAGATGGAGAGAGGGCTGCCTCCAAGGTCAGAGTTGCCTCTACAGAGGTCCACCCCAAAGAGGGCCACTGATATGAGGCATCATGAACAGTGTACCTATGAGAATCAAAAAAGTGGTCTACTGAAAAAATGATCTATTGTAAAGACACAAAAAAACTGTCTATATCCAAATTGGCAAAAAATGTAATGTATAAAGAAGGTACCTTTGAATATGCTATGCCTTTCCATTGTTCTCCATGCGATGTCCTCTATAATGCCATAAGCTTTTTAGTAATAGAATCATTATACGAATACAGATCTCCTTGCTATTACCCCTGAAGAAAGGCATTTATAGCCAGAAACTCGTCGGGTACTTTGGAGTGTACTAAGTATCTGTATATGTGTTCAAACTACTCATTTTGATATTTTTGCAATTGTCTTTGCACAGACAATATTTTACTGTTATTGTTGTGTTTATACCTTCTGTAATATAATGTATATATTTTTAACTATTGGTGTCCATGTTGCCTTTAAAGTCCCATTCCAAAGGGGGGTATCCCATTGGGATGTTGGCGACACGACACCTGATTTTGTTGATGGTGGAATCCTTATTTGCACCACAGCAGAACCGTAGAGCTTCTATGTGCCACCTGCTGATGTCGCCTCATCAGTGCCACCTCATCAGTGCCCATTAGTGCAGCCTATCAGAGCACATCAGTGAAGGAGAAAAAAAATTATTTGCAAAACACATTATAACAAACAAAACAAAAGTTGATTTTATTTTATTTTTTAAATATTGTTCTTTTTTCGCTTGGCATCAGGCATGAGCAAATCTTATTGCCCGATGCCCCAGACATGCAGTTCTGGGCGCTGGGCAGAGGATTTAAAAAACTGTCTCCTAACTTTTTTCAGCTGGTTCCTAGATTCTAAGCAAATTTGTCAAGCCCTGGCCTATGCCATCTTTATGTAGAGCAACAATTCTTTTTTTCAGATCCTCAGAGAGTTCTTTGCCATGAGGTGCCATGTTGAACTTCCAGTGACCAGTATGAGAGAGTGAGAGAGATAACACCAAATTTAACACACCTGCTCCCCATTCACACCTGAGACCTTGTAACACTAAAGAGTCACATGACACCGGGGAGGGAAATGGCTAATTGGGCCCAATTTGGACATTTTCACTTAGGGGTGTACTCACTTTTGTTTCCAGCGGTTTAGACATTAATGGCTGTGTTTTAATGTGAGTTATTTTGAGGGGACAGAAAATTTACACTGTTATACAAGCTGTACACTCACTACTTTACATTGTAGAAAAGTGTAATTTCTTCAGTGTTGTCACATGAAAAGTTATAATAAAATATTTACAAAATAGTGAGGGGTGTACTCACTTATGTGAGATACTGTATATAGTTTTATAATCTCTCTGCCCTTTTAAATGTGATTTGATCTTCTTTGAACAAAATTTGTCTTTTAGAATACTAGCCTGAAGCACTACTTAATAAATGACCATTAGAAGACCAGGCTTTTTTCTGGCACTTTTTGGCATATGTAACAATCAGTTTTTTTTTTGCTAGAAAATCACTTAGAACCCCCAAACATTATATATTTTTTAAAGCAGAGGCCCTAGAGAATAAATTGGTGTGTTTTGCCATTTTTTATGAAAAAAAACCCACAATACATAACCCAATTTTTTTGCAAAATATAAAAGATGATGTTACGCCAAGTAAATAAATACCAAACGTGTCACGCTGTAAAATTGCGCACACCTAAACAACAGTGACAAACAGCATAACTTTTACTATCCATAGACAACACTTTAAAAGCTTTTACAGGTTACCACTTTAGATTTACAGAGGTGATCTAGTGCTAGAACTACTGTGCATGATCTGATGTTCACAGCGATACCTCAAATGTATGGGCCGATCGCTGTTTGCGTGTGCAGGACCGACACACACGATTGCCTTTGCGTGCTAACATGGGGGGACAGGGAAAATTTAAATTTTTGTTTTTTAAATTATTAATTTATTTAATTTTTACACTGTTGCTTTAAATGTTTTTTTTTTATCACTTTTATTGCTGTCACAAGGAATGTAAACATCCTTTGTGACAGCAATAGGCATGTGACAGGTACTCTTTATAGAGAGACATGGGGTCTTTATGACCCCAAATCCCTCCTCTGCCCTTGAAAGAATTCAAAACACCAAGATTCGTGTTTTGTTTTCGATTTTTTAAAAGTGGCGGGTAAATCAAAACTGATGTCATGTCATAGTTTCCAGGTTACCATAGCGAAAAACCCGTTCAAAGCCGATCCTGGCTTTGTTTGGTTGTCCGCCCAGCTGGCGGATGTGCTGGTAGCTCTGGTCTCCCAGTGGGACAGGAGAGCCTGTGCAAGCCGTGGCAGGCAGCTGCAGGCATCACCCCAGTACAACCACTTGAAGTCAAATGACGTACTAGATAGTATTAAGTGGATATATTGAATATCTCAGAAAGTGTGCACTTTTGACCACTGCTTCTGATTCTCATTTGTATTTTGGGCAGGTTTTCAAACTTTGGAAATTAGGCATAAAAAATATTAAATGTGATCTTCCTAATCATTTTGGTAGACAAGTCTGTGGCTATTATTCAGATCTACACATCAAGGCCTTGTACATTTGTGCAATTTGCCACAACCGGTTTTGTCTGAGTACTCCCTATAGATAGTTTTTCTACCGGTTCTTGCCTGTAGATTTATTATTTCTAAACTTCCCTGTAATAGAATGATATAATTGTCTGTTCTGAAGTGAAATAGTGCAGCAGCGTTGTCACAATGTGGTCAGGGAAATCTTGGCATGTAGTTTTAAAGAAGAATTCCAGCCATGGATTTTTTATAGAAAGAGAAAACAGGTGCAGCGCTCACTACAGGGAACATGAATATCTAGGCAGAGAATCTGATAGAACGGTGCTCTGGCCCCAAGTGTCCTCCACACACTTACTGCAGAATGCAAATAGACATGAAGAGCCGTCAACTCTGGTGTTCAAGTGTTTATTGGCTACATGGCAGACATTGACATTAAAAATAAGCTAATGTGTTTCGGAGAGTAGCCGTAATCATAACATAATACACACTGGGCAACGTAGACATATAAATACATCCTCCACCCTTAAACAAGTCAATGTTAATGGTTAATCAAACCATTAAAATCTAATTGGGAAACAAAGAGAGAAAGTCTGGGTGGCAATGAGCAAAGCAATATAATATGTAAAATGGATCACATATTGAAAGAGGTATGCTTTCCCTAAAGTTTTCACATTGAAACAAGCAATACATGTAAACAATTAATGTAATGTATGTGCATATCCCATAGAAATAAAGGGATCCAAGAGCTTCCAAGGTTCTTTCACTGGGAACCTGAATAGTGAAATTGATATATTATATAGATTAATTACACACAGAGTGATATATTTCAGGCATTTCTATCTTTAAATTTTGATGATTATGACTTACAGCTAGCAAAAACTTAAAATTCAGTATCTCAGAAAACTAGAATATTGTGAAAAAGTTCAATAATGTAGACTCATGGGCTCACACTCTAATCAGCGAAATTAACTCAAAACACCTGTAAAGGTTTCCTGAGCCTTTAAATTTTCTGTCGGTCTGATTCAGTAGGTTACACAATCATGGGGGACACTGCTGACTTGACAGTTGTCCAGAAGACAGTGATTGACACCCTCCACAAGGAGGGTAAGTCACAAAAGGTAATTTGTAAAGAAGCTGGCTGTTCAGAGTGCTGTATTCAAGCGTATTAATGGACGTAAGTTGAGTGGAAGGAAAGACGTGTGGTAGAAAAAGGTGCACAAGCAACAGGGATAACCGCAGCCTTGAGAGGATTGTGAAGCAAAGGCCATTCAAAAATTTGGGGGAGGTTCACAAGGAGTGGACTACAGCTGGTGTCGGTGCTTCAAGAGCCACCACACACAGACGTATCCAGGACATGGGCTACAACTGTCACATTCCTTGTGTCAATCCACTCCTAAACCAGAGACAATGTCAGAAGCGTCTTACCTGGGCTAAGGAAAAAAAGTACTGGACTGTTGCTCAATGGTCCAAAGTCCTCTTTTCGGTTGAAAGTAAATTTTGCATTTCATTTGGAAATTAAGGTCCCAGAGTATGGAGGAAAAGTGGAGAGGCACAGAATCCAAGTTGCATGAGGTCCAATGTTAAGTTTCCACAGTCAGTGATGATTTGGGAAGCCATGTCATCTCCTGGTGTTGTTTCACTGTGTTTTATCAGGTCCAAAGTCAGCGCAGCATTCTACCAGGAAATTCTAAAGCACTTCATGCTTCCCTCTGCTGGCCAGCTTTATGGAGATGCTTATTTCATTTTCCAGCAGGACTTGGCACCTGCCCACACTGTGAAAAGTACCAATACCTGGTTTAATGATCATGGTATCACCTGACCTAAACCCCATAGAGAATCTGTGGGGTATTGTCAAGAGAAAGGTGAGAGACACCAGACCCAATAATGCAGACAAGCTGAAAGCCACTATAAAAGCACCTTGGGCTTCCATAACATTTCAGCAGTGCCACAGGCTGATCGCCTCAATGCCATTCCGCATTACATAGTTACATAGTAGGTAAGGTTGAATAAAGACAATAGTCCATCCAATTTAACCTGTGTAGGTGTACGTGTGTCAGTGTCGATCATTTTTTCCCATATCCCTGTATGTTGTGTTCTTTCAGATGCATGTCCAAGAGTCTTTTAAAAATATCAATACTCCCCACTGACACCACCAATTATGGAAGAGAGTTCCACATCCTTATTGCCCTGACAGTGAAAAACCCCCTGTGCAGATTAAGGTTAAACCTCTTCTCCAATCTCATTGTGTGGCCTTGTGTCCTCTTACACTCCTGAATAGTTTTTTTCCTACACTGGGATTACCATTGAGGTATTTGTAATTCGATATCAAGTCCCCTCTCAAGCTTCTCTTCTATAGCGAGAATACATTTAGTGCTTGTTCCTCGTATCTGAGGTCCTCCGATCTCCTTATTAATTTTGTTGTCCTTCTTTGGACTCTCTCCAACTCCAGTACATCCCTTCTGAGGACTGGTGACCAGAACTGGATGGAATACTTCAGATGTGGCCTAACCAGAGTTTTAATAAGTGACAGGATTATAGCTTTATCGCTGGAGTATTTCCCCTTTTTTATGCATGCTAAAATTCTGCTGGCTTTGGTAGCTGCAGCTTGACATTGCATGCTATTGCTCAATCTGTCATCTACTAGGACCCACAGATATTTCTCCATCCTTGATTCCCCCAGAGGTTCTCCCCCTAGTGAGTAGTTTGCGTTTATGTTTTTAGCCCCAAGTGCATTACCTTACATTTCTCCACATTAAACCTCATTTGCCATGTACAGTAGTTGCCCACTCCATTATTTTGTTCATGTCTTTCTGTAAAATTTCTATATCCTGATGTGAAGTCATTGCCCTGCTTATTTTTGTGTTGTCCGCAAAAACTGAGATTGAGTTATTTATCCCATCCTCTATATCATTTATGAATAAATTAAACAGAATTGGTTCCAAGACAGAGCCTCGGGGTACCCCACTTACCTGTCCAGACCAGTCTGAGTACACGTTATTTATCACCACCCTTTGGACATGCCCCTGTAACCAGTTTTGTATGCAAGAACAAACCTTATGGTCCATGCCTGCAGATCTCAACTTGTAGATCAAGTGTTTATGGTGAACTGTTTTGAATGCTTTTGCAAAATCCAGATACACCACATCCACAGGCCTCCCCCTATCTAGATGGCAGCTCACTTCCTCGTAGAATGTTAACAGCATTGATGCAGTAATTCATGCAAAAGGAGCCCCGACCAAGTATTGTGTGCATACTATACTGTACATGGACATACTTTTCAGTAAGCCAACATTTCTGTATTAAAAATCCTTTTTTTTATTGGTCTTATGTAATATTAAAATTTTCTGAGATGCTGAATTTTGTTTCACTAGCTGTAAGCTATATATATCAAAATTAAAATAAAGAAATGCTTGAAATATATCACTCTGTGTGTATGAATCTATATAATATATGAGTTTCACTTTTTGAATTGAACTACTGAAATAAATTAACTTTTTGATGATATTCAAATTTTTGGAGATGCAACTGTATTATAAATTGTGGTGGTGAAAAGCTATAATGTCGATCCCAGTGAAACCTATCACGAAAGGAGCCCAACCTGAATGCATTAGTAGTACAAAGAGATAAGATACAATTGAATATCTAAAAAAAATTGTAGATTGTAGAAAATGTCCCAATAAGGGAACTATGTGGGATACTTTACTGTTACCACAGGAAGACACATGAAATTAAAATTGAAATATATTTTTTTTACAAAATATTAAAGAAACGTGGTATTAAAATTGAGAGATCATATATTGTCCTATAATACATATGCTTTTTCCAAATAACAAAGAATTTGTAGAGCTGTATACATATATCTTCATAATAAGCGCATAGATAGGTCAACGCATTTCACAAAATTGCTTCCTCGGGACCCTTGATATGCTTCATAGAAGGGCACTTTCCTTCCCGAGTGTCTGTTTATAGGACAGCCCTCATGGACTTTTATGATTGCTACTGATTATATGGACTGATTTATAGACTCTTTATGATACCCACTAACCTCCTATGTGCCTGCATTACCCTTTTTTCATAGAAGAGCAACCTGGCTAAAGAGACATGTATCAGATATGTCATACCAAATCTTTAGACAATTCATAAACAGGGAAGACTACAAACGGCGACAGTCCCCAGGCCCGTGCAAGGTAAGTATGCTATACTGTCCAGCCACTTGACGATAAATCCCAAAAAACACCAGGAGAGTACTCTGTTGTATGACTGAAAACTAAAATGTAATACAGGTAATACTAATCCAATGCAGGTGGTAACAATATAATATAGGGGCCAAAATACTAAAATATATAATACTTGCTTGTCCAATCAGCCAGATTCTAGCATAGTTAAAAGCATCAAAGCTGAAAAAGGTGATACAATTCTGAGGACGCTGAGAAAAATGTAAACCCAATTCAAGGCTGATAATATTTAAGTGGCCATCTATATTATTCAAGAATATGGAACCAATATCATTTGTGGTAATTGTAGTAATGTGTATGGAATTTGTTAATGATCACAATAAAAGCGGTAAAATAGATCCCCTGCAGCCAGCAACAATAGACCCCTCAAGCGATTATAGACCCTCCCCAGCAGCAATAGACCCCCACCATAAACAATCTATTCCCTAGCAGCCAGCACCAATAGAGTTCTCCCTCAACAGTAGATCACTTCCAGCAACAATTGATCTCCAGAAACAAACAGTAAGCCAATAACAATATATCTCCCACCAGCAATCAATAGACCCCCACCCACAACATTAGGTTCACCCCTGCAACAAGAGATCCTTCAGCAGTAACAAGACCCCCCAGAACCCCTTGCCATTACATACATTCAATGTGGGAGGTGCCGGAACTGTGCCCCCCCCCCCCAAAGTTCCTGCTGAAGAAAGCCCTGGTAACTATGCATATACTATATCTGGCCAATGCCCCGTGGTAGCTGGAAATTACTGAAGTAGTCACTGCCTTGCCCCTCCACCTCATCCAATCAGAGAACGTTTTGCATTCAAGCTGCCAACCTCCTGTGTATAGAATGCAGCAGGACAGCCAGGTCACTTGGCTCAGGACCCAGAAGCAAGTGAAGATCACTGGAGTAGTGGTGTCTACTACTACTTCCAGGGGTATCGGCTAGGTATGGTATATACATAGTTACATTTGTCCAAGCTTGGGGAAATATCCATACCTGGAATTCATCTTTAAATAGACTTTAAGTAAGAGACAGATAAAGTTCCAGATAACCCTTTTTTAAGCAAGTACTGTACAGCAACAGTTCTAGCAGGATCAGCAGGTAATAAAACAGAGTGGACTTAGAAAAACAAGAACTGCTCTGGTAAAGCTAATGACAGGCTGAATCACATATGATTTTTCCTTTAGGTAAATATTCATCTGTAGGTAGGATGTTACTCAATTGTCACGTTGTGAGATATACCGTATTTATCAGCGTATAACACGCGCTGGCGTATAACACGCACCCCAAGTTTAGGAGGGAATTTTAAGGAAAAAAACTTTTAGGAGGGAAGTTTAAGGAAAAAAAAAATTACATTTAAATGCCCATCAATGCAGCCTTCTCAGCGTCCATCTGCAGCCTTGTCCATCATTGCTTGTCAGTGTCATTTGCAGCCTTGTCATGCAGCCTTGTCCATCATTTGCAGCCTTGTCAGTGTCATATGCAGCTTTGTCAGTGTCATATACAGCTTCGTCATGCAGCCTTGTCCATCATTGCACCCTTGTCAGTGTCATATGCAGCTTTGTCATGCAGCCTTGTCCACCGTTGCACCCTTGTCAGTGTCATTTGCAGCCTTGTCCACATTTGCAGCCCTGTCAGTTTCATCTTCAGCTTTGCTTTTTAAAAATGGCGCTGCCGAGATACAGAGCCGGATATCCTGTGTATCTCGGCGGCGCTCGGTAGCTCTCGGCGGCTTTCAGCTGCCTTTGGCCATTCTCTGCGACTTTTAGCTGCCTTCGGCCGTTCTTGGCGACTTTTGGCTGTTCTCGGTGGCTTACGACCGAGAGCGGCCAAAAGACGCAGAGAACGGCCGAGAGCAGCCGAAAGACCCCGAGAACGGCCGAGAGCGGCCGAAAGACCCTGAGAATGGCCAAATGCGGCCGAAAGCTGCCGAGAGCAGCTGAAGGTGGCTGAACGCCGCCCACAGTCTCACAATCGGCGGGGGGTCGCGTATATAACACGCACCCACGATTTTCCCCTGATTTTAAGGGGAAAAAAGTGCGCGTTATACGCCGATAAATACGGTAGTATCCTGAAAGAGACCTCCACCTATTTAAAAGTACAAAGAAATTACCAGTGACAGTACTCATAATGGCAGGATAGACTATGATTATACGCTGACTTGTGCAAATACACTTATTATGACATCAAATCACATTTATGAGTCCCCAGATATCACATGGTGTGTTTAACTGGAGGTAAATTTAAATAAAAGACTTGGCTTATTTAGCTAGAGGTTGATTAAATGCAGTAGTTATAAATAAGGCATTTTGTCTAGTTGGGAAAGCTATCCATAGTTGGTAGTTATAGGGTTCCTAATGTTAATGAGAAGCTAGGAATTCGTATTTAAGTGTGTTTAACATTCAAAAACATCTTCAGCATCTAGCTTAGTGACTGTACAGCAGCCAAATAAAGTATTGTCTTTGCAAAGTCTTATTTTGTCAAAAACAGCCAAATACTTCACAGCTCCTTTTCCATCATCAAACGGTTGCTGACATCTGTAGTCTTGGTAAAGAGGGCTGGAGCCAGATGATTCTCTACAGATGATCACTGCAGGAATGCTACATGAATTTTGTCGATCATAGCTTTGTTCTGCTTTAATGTTAACAATAAACTGTATCTCCAGCCAAAACTTTTTTTGGATAGGGGAAAGAGAGATTAGAACTTGTGCTTACTGCTCACTGTGGCCCTATTGGGGAGATTTCACCTTACTTCCTGTCCTTTTTTTGTTTTAGTGAGTTAGGGTAAAGCTAGAATCCTTATTAGCTTGTAATTGCTGTATACAGCGGGTAAAATAACTATTGAACACGTCACCATTTCTCTAGGTAAATATATTTTTAAAGGTTCTATTGACATGAAATGTCCCCACATGTTGGTAACAACCCATGCAATCCATACATAGAGAGAGTTCTGTGTAATAAAATGGAATGTGAAAGGGAAAAATTATTGAACATGCTAACTAACATTTATTTAATACTTAGTACAAAATATTTTGTTGATAATGACAGTTTCAAGACGCTTCCTATATGAAGAAACTAGTCGCATGCATTGCTCAGGTGTGATTTTGGCCCGTTCTCCCACACAAACAGTCTCCAGATCTTGAAGGTTCCGTGGACCTCTTATATGAACTCTGATCTTTAGTTCTTTCCATAGATTTTCAATTGGACTCATGTCAGGTGATTGGCTGGGCCATTCTAGGATCTTTATTTATTTTTTCTTCAAAACCAATTAAGAGTTTCCTTGGCTTTGTGTTTGGGATCATTGTCTTGCTGAAATGTCCACCCTTGTTTGTTCATCATCCTGGTAGATGGCAGCAGATTTTTATCAAGAATGTCTTGGTACATTTTTCCATTCATCCCTCCATGATGTGAAGTTTGCCAGTACCGTATGCTAAAAAAAACAGCCCCACACCATGATGTTCTCACCTCCAAACTTCACTGTTGGTATGGTGTTTTTGGGGTGATGTGCAGTGTCATTTGACCTCCAAACATGGTGTGTATTATGGCATCCAAAGTGTTCAATTTTGGTCTCATCGGACCAGACTATATTCTACCAGTATTTCAAAGGCTTGTCTAAATGTTGTGCAGCAAACTTTAAACAAGCTTCAACATGCTTTTTCTTCAGCAATGGAGTCTTGCGTGGTGAGCGTGCATACGGGCCATGGCGTTTGAGTGCATTACGTATTGTTTTCTTTGAAACAATTGTACCTGCTAATTCCAGGTCTTTCTGCAGCTCCCCACAAGTGCTCCTCGGCTCTTGGACAACTCTTCTGATAATTCTTTTCACTCCTCTGTCAAAAATCTTGAGAGGAGCACCTGGTCGTGGCCAGTTTATGGTGAAATTATGTTCTTTCTATTCCCTGATTATGCTCCAACAGTGCTCACTGGAACATTCAGAAGTTTAAAAATCCTACTGTAACCAATGTATCAGTATGGTTTGCAACAATAAGGTTGCAAAGGCCTTGAGAGAGCTATTTGCTTTTACCCATCATGAGATGTTTCTTGTGTGACACCTTGGTAATAAGACACCTTTTTATAGGCCATCAGTTGAGACTGAACCAGCTGATATTAATTTGCACTGACAAGGGGCAGGATTGCTTTCTAATTACTGATAGATTTCAGCTGGTGTGTCGGCTTTCCATACGTGTGTTCAGTACTTTTATCCTGTGTCCTTCCATTTTATTACATACTTTTGTAACTTTTTAAATTTCTGGACGTATTTGTTTTGGTTTCTTTGTATGTATGGCTTGCATGGGTTGTTACTGACATGTGGTGAAAATGTCATATCAATAGCACCTATAATATATTTACCTAGAAAAATGGTGACGCGTTCAATACCTATTTTACCCGCTGTATGTCCCCTATGGATATTGATCCACACTTCTTGAACTAGTGACAATATTTTTCTTGAGACAGGAAGTGAGGGGAAAATCTCCCCAATATGGGCTATGATAGTTTTTTTGCTAGGTTTCGCTGTTTTGTGCCCCAAACAACAGTTATACTTGAAATCATTTTAAAACAAGTTTTACATTTGTGACTCAAATTAAATTGACAGATGCCGCTCAAGGCTCCACCAGGTCCTCTTATGTATCAACCGTTTGGAGTGCAGACAAGGACAGAGTTTATCCCAGCTCTAGACATCTATTGGAAAGGGAAAAAGGTCCAGGAAGCCACACAACTCTGCAAAACCCCCTAAGAAGGTATATGACGGCCTCAGCCCAGGCTTCAACCAGGCCTGGCCCCCTACGCATTTCACTCCATAGGCGGGGTTTTGCAGAGATGTGGGACTTCCAGGAATTTTCCCATTTCCAGTACTTTTCCATTTGCTTGGAAAATTGTGCGAGAACATAAAAGCGATTAGTATGCTATTAATGCCATCTAATAAAGACGTACTATTAGCATAAGTTTACAGTTAGGTGTATCTAAAGCCAGAACATTTTTTTTAGTTTTTGATAGAGTAGGGGATGACCTATTACATCACCAGAACAGGTGTTCCAGTTGGAAGATTTCCTCTCTATTTTTGTTCCGGGCAAGAACTATTACATTTTAGATTTCCTCTTTTGTCCATAGACCTGTTTCCTACAGTAATGTATGGTCCACAGCAGTCAGTGGTGGACCAGGAATCCGACACTCCCTGATATGCAGTATGTTGGATGAAGAGGATTCTTTGGGCACCTTAAAAGGTCGTCTTCGCAGGCAGCAGAGCAGGTAAGTATATCTCCTCATTTCAGGGATTTTTTTTCTTTTCTACCTTTTTAGCTTTTCAACAGGATTGCTTTAAAAAAAAATTCAGCATTAATCAAACATCAATAATTAGGCATGGAGTTTTGATTGAATCTCAAGTTGTCCTGAAATGTATGCTTTGGATGTCAGTTTCTTGGTGTTCTTTCTGCCTATACTGGGCCACAGCACTAATTTAGTCAGTTTGTATTTTATAAATCTCCCCCTTAATCAGGGCTGAGAATGAAAAAATAACTTAATAAATAATATAAAATGTTATTATTTTATAGTCCAATTTTTTTTTTTGGTTCGCAGTCTTGATGAAGGCTTTGAGCCCCCGAAACATGTCAGATTATTTTCATGGCTTATTTTCCAAGTACATTAAAAATTGACTGGACTTTAATATTGTAATAAACCCAATACCACAAATGTAATATACTTCAGCTTAATAATTATTAGATGTGGTGGCTGCATTTGTTTCCTTTTTTAAAGCTTTTTTCCCTCAGTTTTTTTACCTGATGATCTGGTCAGTAATGCACCTCCTGTCATAGAGTGCCCGTACTCTGGATGAAAAATCACAGGATGCACATTTGGACAGCAGCATTGTCAGTCTGATTGGGGGGGGGGGGGGGTTAGATGTGCTAGCAAATTTAAATTTACTAGCAAATTGAAGCCAAACTCCACCTAACACTTTAGTTACAGAAAACTGAATGGTATGTTTCATCCCAGTAACTGATAAATCTTGCAAAGGAGCTTATTCTTTAAAAAAAAAGAAAAACTGATTCACTGAGCAGATCACCAGATAACAATAGAAGAAAGAAAGCCTAAAAAAGAAAACTAATACAGCTATCACATCTAAGAATTGGTAACCTGCAATATAATATATGTTTGCTTTTGGGTTTCACTACTGTGGGGGCTCTCATTCTTTCTGCATTCACTAAACTAATCTGGGGCCCTTGAGGATACCCCAGGTCACAGATGGATGCTTTTTGATTTGGATATGACCCTCCACCTCCTCCTAAGGATCTGGTCTAGTGATCTACCATCTACTAACACAATCTCTGTTTTAGTATATGGGCTTATTTACACTTTTGTGACTTACAACAAAGCAAGGCTCAATGTGTGATGCAGTGGTTCTCATTTGAATGCCCCTCAACAGTAGAAGGCAATCCCCTGGAGCCCAGTACAATGCTCATACCATGCGTCGTGGTGCACTATATTGTAAAAATAAAAAAAATAAAAAGTTTTTTGTTGTCCATTATTTAAAGCGGAACTTTACCCATATCAACTTGATAAAAAATAATGTTTTTTTAGCAAGGAACGTACATTCCACATTAATAATTATGCTACCAAAATAAGTGTGTGCTGTAAATTGCCTCCAGCATTGCTCCTGTTTCTTCTTGCTGCAGGCTGCCATTTTGCTGAAGCCCCAAGGTCCTGAGCAGCAGTAAATCATAAAGAGGAACTAAACCCACCGACTTACCAGTTTCAAAACAGTTACATTCTTGGAATGCCGGGATTGCTAACTGTGACATTTGCTTGTGTCCAAAACCAAACTGTCAAACCATCAAATGACTGGTGTCATACCTGATCACATGTGCAGCACCATGGAAACTGCAGATGAAACAGAAGCAGCTTCCTTGGCTGTAAAGGATAGGAGGGTTTAATTCCACTTTAAGGCTGTCAGCAGATCGGCCTCTACAAACTCGGCAGGGCCTAAAAATCGAGAGCAACTGAGCATGTGCAGAGCAGGGTGAGACAATGTATTACTGGATTTTACACAATATAGACATTTATTTGTTATGTTTTTCATAGCTATACCTGCAAAAGGGGCCAGCCTGAAGTGATCTATCAGGATCTATCAGGACTTACAAAATGGAGAAATTAAAACCGCGCTATTGGCTAGTCAAACACTAATGATTTACAAAGAAGGCTGCCGCTCAAAGTGGGATACACACACTATAAACAATATAAGCAGAGAAGGAGCGGTGCCAAAATATGACACTGTATATTTATCCTGATTAACTCATATATATAGACATAATCAAAATGAATTCAAATAATGTCAGTAATATGGGATGGTATACATATACATGAACAGAGTGTTCAAATGCTATATGCATTTATGAGTCACCGTGGTGCATATTTTCAAGCTGAATTTGGATGCATGCAGAGTCATTTCTTATTTGTGCAATTTTGTGCCATTATGTGGCTGTGACTTTTGTTCTTACCATCATCATGGGACTTTTTTTCAGTGCTCCTTTTTGACCAACTTTTTGAACACTCTGTTCATGTATATGTATACCATCCCATATTACTGACATTATTTGAATTCATTTTGATTATGTCTATATATATGAGTTAATCAGGATAAATATACAGTGTCATATTTTGGCGCCGCTCCTTCTCTGCTTACATCTATCAGGACTTGATTTTATGACTAAAGTTCCACTTTAAAGGGTAAGATCACCTTTTCAGAAAAATCTGTAAGGTGAACTTACACAGGACCCCCACCTCGCCCCCCACGCCCTAGTCCCGCTGATCTAAATGGCGGCGATCACTCGTTCTGAGTTCCGGTATAGCCACCTTATGGCCCGGGGATTAGAATTCCCCAGAGGTTAATCTCCTAAACCTCCCCCCGTCAGGAGGTAAATTTAGGAGCATTCTAATTGGTCAGCACCGTCACATGGGGGGTGCAGACCAATCAGAAGCCACGTAGCCTATTCTCTCAGCGGGGAGGAAGAAGAGGAGAGAGCTGAGAGGATTTCTAAGCGCCGGAGACATGGGGCATCTATACCGGGGCTCAGAAAGGGCGATTGCCGCCATTCAGGTCACCGCGACTGGGGGTGGGCAAGGTAGAGGTCCGGTGTAAGTTCACCTTACAGATTTTTCCTTAACACATGGCGAGGGAAGTGTGATTCTGCCCTGTGTGTATTCATGTGTAGCATCTGTGCAGACAATATTCTAGAGTGTGAGTACGTTCAATAGAGCGAGGTGTCTTTCATTTCTGTGGTCAGTTAGGACTTTCTGTGACTGCTAATCACAATTTCATTTCCGAGATTTAACAGTTATTTGTTTTTTATAGTGTGTTGATTGGCATTATGATTTGAAAGCTGCTTGATTCTGTGTATAATGTAACGTGTTGGAATACTGTAATCAAACATAATTACTGTAGATTGAAACGCTTTTGCAAATAATACCCCAAATCTACAATTCTCCCGTGATTTAGTCTAAATATTGTTCCATGGCAGGCAGCACAACTGGTCTTTATTCTGCAAATGCAACATTTTTGGCACAAGTGTTTTTGTGCATAATTGCTACTTGGTGGGTATAAATCAGTTTTTTTTTTTTCCTAATGTGCGTCTCTGTGCTGTTAGTTTAGTGTACACCCCGGCATTGAATCAAGTGTTAATACAATTATGAAGTTAATTAAAAAAATATCAGATTTGCGAATGGAGGCTGCAGAGAGTCGAAGTAAATTGCTGTTCTAATATGTTCACACCCATGGTTATTCATGTTTCATCATGCTGAGCAAGAAAATATTTTGAAGCCTTTAATGTGCTAAAGTGACTTTTTGGACCCTGTGCAGAAACTACATCTTTTGAAGTCTTAATGTGCTA
Organism: Lithobates sylvaticus; assembly: GCA_028564925.1. Taxonomy (NCBI): domain Eukaryota; kingdom Metazoa; phylum Chordata; class Amphibia; order Anura; family Ranidae; genus Lithobates; species Lithobates sylvaticus. Next base: position 407,989,224 of record CM053030.1, read on the forward strand.
AAGTGACATTTTTGGATGGCGTGCAGAAACTGTGTCTTTTTTGCTTCTTTTGTGAACAATTTGACTGCAATTTTGGTAAAGCTGCTGAAAAGAGTAAATGATATGTATTTAATTGGAATAAAGTATTACGTGACAAAACCATTCTACAGAGCTTTGCATGTGGTGTAAAAGCTAAACTCATGAAGGTATCAGCTGCGGAAACATATTGGGACTGTGCCTGAGGAATGCAGAAATGGAAAAGTCACTTTTCTCGCTCATTTGTTCACTATTCTTATCTTTAAAGATTTTCGATTTTCAAAAAGCCTTTGTCAATTAAAATCAATGTATATAGTGTATTTCAAGTATGTTTTGAGTTATTTTATAAGGCACTCTAAATCCAAAAGCAAAAATGTTCTATATTGCAGCTTACCAATCCTTAAAGTAGTTGCAAAGGCAGAAGGCCTAAGGGTGCATTAAGATAAAAAGCCTTCTGTGTGCAACAGCCTCTCCTAATACTTACCTGAGGTCCATCTAGATCCAGTGATGTTGCATGAGAGACTCGGCTATCCGGGACTCCCCTCCTCATTGGCTGAGACAGCAGCACAGCGCCATTAGCTCCCAGTGCTGCCAATCAAAATAAGTAAGCCAATGAGGAGAGAAAGGGGGCGTGGTCAGGTTGCGGCTCCATGTCTGAATGGACACAGAGAGCTGTGGCTCGGCTTGGGTGCCCCCATAGCAAGCCGCTTGTTGTGGGGGCACTCAACAGGAGGGAGGGACCAGGAGCACCGACGAGGACCCCAGAAGAGGAGGATCTGGGCTGCTCTGTGCAAAACCACTTCACAGAACAGGTAAGTATAACATGTTTGTTATTTTTAAAGAAAAAAATACTTTAGTATTACTTTAAATGTGGGGGTTGAATTTGTTTTCTGTTTTTAGGCTGTTTTCCTTTATTTTCCCAAGTGAACTGGCCTGTAAGTGCTCATTTACACTTGCAGCAGCCCTTTCCACCCCTCTAAAAAGCGATAAAAGCATTAGACAGGCATCTAGGAGGTGTAACGTTGCCACCTCAGTGCCTGTTTTAAATCCTGTAAGCCTGCACCACCATGCCACACTGCTCAGTCTAAATGGAAGTGAGAGGGGAAAGAGAGGTTTGTGAACTCACTAGGAGCCTTACAAAGAGGCAGAAAGAAATGATTGATTGAATGAAAAATGAATTACAGACACTTTAAGTAGTGAATGTATATGGATTCTTTTTGAAGAATATTGATATTGTTTAGTGCCACTTTATTTTATTTTTTTTCAAAAACATTTTATTGCTGTTAGTACAAATAGGTACAAATAAAAGCCAATGAACAACAAGATAACACAGTGTCGTATTACAGAATAAAGATCGAACAATAAAGAGACATTGTATAGTAAGGAGCGGCAGTTTCATGGTTGCCGGTGACCGACATAACAAGTATCATAGGGATAAAGAAAGATATAAGTAAGTGCAATTTATCAATACAGCAAATGTATCATAATAACATAGTTGGTTTAACAGTAAAGGACATATGTAAGGTGGTCAGGATTTGTAGGGGTGGGGGGGGGGGGTCAGGGGGAGATCATTGAGTAGAAAGACATCAAGGTTTGCACTCCTGCAACAAAAGATAACAGAAGACAAGTAGCAAGGGGGGTCATATTCGAGGCCAAAAGCCTAAAAAAAAGGGGGAGAGGAAAAAAGGTGGGAGGGAATGAATAAGGGAGGTAATGGGGGTGGGAGGTGTTCAGTGTGAATGTATACCAAGCAGTGACCTACTGTAGGCATCTGCATTATAATAATTTATTTATATCATACTTATGTGTATTTTGCAATGATGTTAATATGCTACAAATGTCTATGAGTGTTTGCAGACTTGTCTGAATTATAAAGAACAACTGGGCCTACCATAGGTGCCTACTATAGCCATGGTAAAAGCCTATTATGGCTATGCTAGTGGTCTATGCAGCTTCATACCGTAGCTATGATAGGAGCCTATTAGAGCACTACAGATACGGTCAGTTTCTATAACAGCACTGTTGCTATGGCTGATCATTAGTATAGCACTGTGACTATAGTAGATGTCATACTAGCTATGATAAATTTCTAGTACAGCGTAGATAACTATTATGGCACTATAGTTATGCTGCTATGGGAGGTTATTACTATAGCTCCATAACTATGGTAGCTGGTTATTAAAGGACCATAGAAAAGGTATGTGTCTACAACAGGCCTATGACAGTCTGCAGATCACCATTGTAGCACTGTATCTATGATATTTACTACAAATACGCATAGTAGATACCTGTTAAAGCACTGTATCTATGGCAGAAGCTTACTACAGCTTCATAACAATGATAGATGCCTGTTATAGTACTATAGTAAAGCTATATGCCTACTATGACTCCATAACTATGGTAGATTCCTACTATAGCCTTACATCTAAGGTAGATGCCTACTACAGCTTCATAACAGTGGTAGATGCCTATTAAAGTACTATAGTTATGCTATATGCCCACTACAACCCTTTAACTATGACAGATGCCTACTATAGTCTTATATCTAAGGTAGATGCTTACTAAAGCTTCATAACAATGGTAGATGCCTACTACAGCTTCATAACAATGGTAGATGCCTTTTATAGTACTATAATTAAGCTATATGCCCACTACAACTCCATAACTATGGTAGATGCCTGCTATAGCATCATATCTAAGATAGAGGCCTACTACAGCTTCATAACAATGGTAGATGCTTGCTATAGCATCATAGCTAAGGTGGCTGCCTACTACAGATTCATAACTATGGTAGATGCCTACTACAGCTTCATAACTTTGATGGATGTTTGTTTTAGTGCTATGGTTATAACATATGTCTATTACAGCTACCATAACTATGGTAGAAGCTTGTTATGGTGCATACTTCAGCTCAATAAGCATGACAAATGCCTGTTCTAGCACCATGGTTGTGGTAAATGCCTAGAATACCAGCATAGTTGTGGTAGATGCTGGAAGTTTTACGTATTGTTTTCTGGCAGCCCCATGAGTATGAACTTTTACATATTTTTATATCTGATATGTAGCCTGTATTGACATTCATGCAAATGTTTATTTATTGTCCTTAAAATGCTTATAGAATTAACCTTTATTTGATCCCGGTGCTGTGAATAATTCCAGAAGGTTATTTGTTCAGCCCATTACTGTTTGTGCTGGAGGAATTTTTTCATCCTCATGCCACCCTTTTCATAATACATTGTTTTCTTCCATTCTGTAAACAAGTGCCCCTTCATAGAACATGACCTCTTATTCTGCAGTTTTTCTCTTTGGTATTTACTCTTTTATTCTTTGTTGGATATTTTCCTGAGTGATTCAGCTGTAGTCCTGTTCTGTATTTTTGCAGACAGCAGTGAGTAGATTACGTAACTGAGTATACAGACTTTTTGCACTTTTGTACTGCACTTACCATTATTTTCAAAGAACACATGATCAGTATATACTTCTTTATTTTAAAGTACACCATGGGCCTGTTTCATCATCCTTATCCAAAAAGATAAATACAGGACAACATGAAATAGTTTATATTGTTTCAAGGGATAAAGTATCAAGTGTTATTTAAAGGCTTTTTGCAGATAAAAAAATGGGCACTTATTATTTTTTAAAACCAGAGCCTGCAAAGTAGGTCAGAAGTAAGGCCTTTATGGCGGAAACACGTTGACTGTTTGTGCTGCCCACACCGATGTCCTAAAAAAGCTGATGTCCTTCTGTATTTGACCGTGGTGCTACTGATCTTCTTTCTCTACACTTCTTTACTGGACTGCAATCTGTGCCTGAGCACCAGTCGTCCAGCCATGGATACATAATGGGTTATGTAGTGGCAGTGGCATTTGTTTTCACCCTGCAAAGTATTACATCCGTGATCACCAGATTGCGGGTGCAATGTCAGGCTCCTGCAGACACTGCCTACAACTCTGTACCTCAGTGTGAATGAACTAAGTGTGTATTCACAGTACAAGTCTGTCTTCTGCAGTGGAATATGGGACTTGTAGATTATGAATTGATCCGCACACTCACAGTTCATTCACAGTACAAGTCTGTCTTCTGCAGTGGCATTTGGGACTTGTAGATTATGAATAATGCAGCTGTGCGGATGGAATGAAGAACCCCGACCCCCGACCAGGAGGTGCATAGGGAGGGAACCAGTCCATGCTAAATTTCACATCTGAAATATGGGTGTAACATGTAACCTGTTCTAAAAGGTGAACTTAGCCTTTAAGGCCATTTGAATATACTGCATTGCCCCGTACACACGATCAGACTTTCCGACAACAAAACCGTGGATTTTTGTTCAAAGGTTGTTGGCTCCAACTTGTCTTGCATATACACGGTCACACAAATGTTGGCCAACAATTACGAACATGGGAATGTGGTGATGTACAAGACATACAAGACGTACGATGAGCCGAGATAAAGGAAGTTCAATAGCCAGTGCGGCTCCTTCTGCTTGATTCCGAGCATCCGTGAACTTTTGTGCGTCGGACTTTTGTACACACGATCTGAAATTCACGACAACAAAGTTTTGTTGGTGGAAAATTTGAGAATCTCCTAGCCAACATTTGTTTGTGGAAAGTCCAGCAACAAATGTTCGATAGAGCATACACACAGTCGGACTTTCAGCCAACAAGCTGACATCTAACATCTGTTGTCGGAAAATCTGATTGTGTGTACGGAGCATATGTCTTTGCTTTATTATATTCGGGAATAAGGCAGTAAATCTAATCCCCAGCTGGACAACAGTAAAGCCCCATACACACGCGCGGATTATCCGAGGACCAGGTCCGTCAGACCATGTCCGTCATACTTTGTCTTATGTTGGTTTTGCGTACACACGGTCGGACAAAGTTGTCGGAAAATCCGATCATTCTGAACGTGGTGACGTTTGTTGCCTACGACGGGACTACGTAGAGGCTAGTAGCCAATAGCTTTGGTCTTGTAATGTGATCTGAGCATGCGTAGCACTTTGTCCGGTCGGACTACCATACACACGATCGGATTTGGTGTGATCGGACCTTGTTGTCCAAAAATCTATCCAGCAGGAGATAGGACTTTGTCTGTCAGACAATCTGATGGAAACTGTCCGATGGTGCCTACACACGGTCTGATTTTCCGACAACATTGTAGGATAGGACAGAATCCATCGGAAAATCCTACCGTGTGTATGGGGCTTTAGTGTATCATAAACTAAATGTCACATTTTTCTTATTTCCATAATACTCTTTTTAATGCACCCTTCTGCAGCTGCTTTCAGCCCCTTCCTGTCTATATGCATTTGCTCCAGCACTGGCTGCAAATTATTGTTTAGAAACTGCTTCCCGAATGTGATAACAGTAGATCATACCTGTAAAATGTGTGTGGACACAGCCACCTGTAGTGTAACCTATACCTCAATGGTATATGTTACATGTTGACAACACAGGAGCACAGTTGGGAGACAGCTGTATGTATGTATGTACAGGCCCATTGAAATAGTGTGTAATAGTGGTGCTGTACAGACCTTTAATTGAACTGGAAACCCATATTGCTCTGAAACACCAGTACATAAATGTTTTTACTAAAATAAAACAGAATGTAAATGTATTTATATCAAATAAAAAGTAAAAGAAAAGAGTAAAATCAATCCAAAATCAATATAATTTCTGTTACATTTAAGGGGGATGATGCAAGTACCCAAACTAAATAATAATTGTCAATAAAAACTGAAGCACCATTAATATAAATTAGGGAAGTTTGAAGCAGAAGCACCACCGCATGGAATCCAAGAATAAGATTCTGAGCTTGCCAGAATATTAGATGTGTCATTCATAACATTGGTTTCTGTCAGACTCTACATCTCTTTGAAGTTCTTTAAAACTCTTTAAACCCTCAATTTAGTATTTTTTTTTACATTAAAATAACAAACATGTTATACTTAAATGCTCTGGGCAGTGGTTTTGCACAGAGCAGCCCAGATCCTCCTCTTCTCATGTCCCACACCGACGATCCTGGCCCCTCCCTCCTGCCGGGTGCCCCCACAGCAAGCAGCTTGGGGGCACCAGCTCCTGAGCCACGGCTCTGTGTGTCCATTCACACACAAAACTGTGGCTCAGCCCTGCTCCCTCTGTCTCCTGATTGGCTCTCTGGCTGTGATTATAGGCTCCCGCTGCTGCCAAAAAACAATTAGAAGTGTGAGTCCCCGGGGAGGCAAGGTTCTTGTGGACATCGCTGGTTTGAGAGGGGGCTTAGGTAAGTATTAGGGGGGCTGGGGGGCTGAAGGTTTTTTACCTTCATGCATAGAATGCATGAAAGTAAAAAAAAAAAACCTTTAGACTTACGTCTTCAAGCTGGAGTAGTTTGACTGAGTTGAAGGAGTTAACGCAATTATTTTGAGTCCGGCCCTATGGTAAAAGTTGTATTGTTTTGTTCTATATAACCTATGTGTCTCTTCTCCAACGGTTGTTATATTGTTCATGCAAGGTGAAAATTCAATAAAATACTTTGAAAGAGAAAGTAAAAAAAACCTTGTGCCTTTACAACCACTTTAAAGTGAACCAGTGTTTGCACATATCAGGTTTACGGTAACACAGGCCAATTCATTAGCATATGCTCAGTTATCCTTCACCTCCTGCTGTTCCACTTGCTCACTGGGAGGGAAGAGAAATACCCGGTACTTCTGAGAAGGAGGACGCATGGATACATGGATTGAGATTCAAGGAGCTGATGAGATTCAAGGAGCTGATGAGATTCAACTCATGTATTGGAGCAAGGAGCTGATGAGATTCAACTCATGTATTGGCAGGCTGATTGTACCCAAGTCAATCATCCAATCAAATCATCTATGGGCTGCCTTCTTCCCATGTGAAAGTGCTAATGTTTGTTAGTTGGCTACTTTGGCACCTATTGTCGTCATTGGTGTTAAGAGAAAGTTCTCAGCCCAGGATCTGCAGGCCCCCTTGTTAAAGGGGGCTTCCAGGTTCCGATAAGCCCCCCCCCCCGCAGACCCCCCCAGCCACTGCCCAGGGTTGTGGGGAAGAGGCCCTTGTCCTCATCAACATCGAGACGAGGTGCTCCAGGATGGGGGGGCCCCCTGCCCCATAAGACCCCCTGATGTTGAGGGCATGTGGTCTGGTATGGTTCAGGAGGAGGGGCCGCTCATTCGTCCCCTCCCTTTCCTGACCTGCTGGGCTGCATGCTCAGATAAGGGTGCCATTTTTTTGCCGTTTTTTTTAGTGCTGGCAATTCTTGTTTTTAGGGGAAGTCCGCTGACAGCTGATGACTCATCAGATGTTAAGGATGTGGCGGCCTGCTTCCCGGCCGGCTCCCTAACAACCAGCTACACACAGTTTATTAAAGAGATAAAAAAACGCATGAAAAATGCAGCAAAAACGTATGTTTAAAAACACAAAACGTGACTGAAAACCGCATCAACCTCAACCGCATAGATGTGAACCTAGCCTCAAGGGATGCAGACACTGACACTTTCTTCATTAGAGCCCTGTAAGTGTAGCAGCTGACTGATAATTAAAAAAAAAAAAAATTTAATCAGCACATGGACACAGACAAACTATTACTTCAGAATAATAAAAGGTAGGACTAAGTTTTCTAAAATCCTTGCAATGTACATAGATCACCCAGATGGGAATATTTTACCATAATGGTTTCCCTTTAATTTAACAATACATTTTATCTTACATACAGAGAATTCCATTACTGCATCACCTCTATCAAGTAACAACGTCTGGAGCCATGAAACACTGCAAGCTGTACAACTTCTTATGATTAGAATTTACTTTCTCACATCACACTTCTTTAATCAATGCCAATAAAATAAGTCCAGACCGTCGAACAAAGGCTGTGTTGTCTCCCTGATGAAATCATATGCGAGTTAATGCAATGTTTCTGTTTCCTCCAAAGTCCAATGTAGTGATGCTGCACAAGCTATCATGAAAATAAAGCAGTTCAGTAATTGTCTTACAGCTGCTCAACATACTCAACGTTAGCTAATTTTATTTCAAAGTCAACACCATAATAAATAGCAGAGATATTGCACTGTTCATGTATGTATTTGGCACAAACATTGCTTTACTGCCATTTCTGCTTACATAAAATGCTCCAATTTACAAAGCATCCACATGTTTATTGGCTATATTTCCCTTTATATATTTCCATTTTGTTCCAGCAATAGTTACAGGGATTTTTTTTTTTTTTACTTTCTCTATAGTTGTGTTTCCTTTATAACACCCCCTCATATGCTGTTCCTACTATTTGCTTATGAAGAAATTAAAACTTCAGTCCATCCTCTATGATCCTAATAGAGGTGCCACTATATCTGCATAGATTGGCTGCTGCTTAACCATATGCTTACTGGGCACTTAAACCCCCCTCCTGACAAGACCAATTTTCAGCTTTCAGTGCTATCACTCTTTAAATGACAATTGCGTGGTCATGCAACCCAAATTAAATTTTTATGATTTTTTTTCACACAAATAGAGCTTTCTTTTGGTGGTATTTAATCACAGCTGGGGTTTTTATTTTTTGCTAAACAAACAAAAAAGATGGAAATTTTAAATAAAAATCATGCTTCATAGTTTGTTATAAATTTTTGCAAACAGGTAATTTTTCTCCTTCATTGATATGCGCTGATGAAGCGGCACTGATGGACACTGATAGGCTGCACTGATGGGCACTTATAGGCACAGATAAGGTGGTACTGATAGGCACAGATAAGGAGGCACTGATGGGGACAGATAAGGCGGTACTGATGGGCACAGATACAGCGGCACTGATAACCACTGATCAGATGGCACTGATGGGTGGCATTGATGGGCACTGATAGGTGTTACGGATAGGTATCACTGATAGATGGCGCTGATGGGCACTGATAGGTGGCACTAATGGGCACTGGTAGGTGACACTGATGGGCACTGATAGGTGAGACTGATGGGCAGCACTGTTGATGAAACACTGATTGGTGACATTGATAGGTGGCACTGTGGGCACTGGTAGGCAGCACTGTTGTACACTGGTAGGTGGCACTGGCAGGTGGTACAGGTGGGCACAAAAGAGCTGGCGGCTGCTCTCCTTGATCGGGATTGATGTCCCTCTGACAGCCGCCAGTGACCAGCTTTTTTTTTCTCCTCAGTGTGAGGAGAAAAAATAGCCGATTACCGGCTCTGTTTACATCACATGATCAGCTGTCATTGGCTGACAGCTGATCACATGGTAAGGGGTCGGGATCGCCCCCTTTCTCCGATCTGTGATCCAGCGAGTCTCATAGACTCGCTGATCACAGAGCTATGCTTTTGTTGAGGAAAAAAAAACCTCTGGGTGATCTATGTCCATTGCAAGGATTTTAAAGGGCAACTCCACTTGCGGGAAAAAAATAGCAAATACATAAAAATTATGCATGAAATTGCTACAGAAGTCATGTTGTAATTGAAGGTTATTAAAAATGACCTTTCCTTTTCAATCCACAGCGCTGTTTTATTCTGTAAAATGCAATGCAATATGGCAACCTGGAGACATTCTGTACACAGGTGGTTTACAAGACACCCCCCAGAAATGTAATTTTCTGCTTGTGTGATTGGCTTTCAGATTTTTCTCTAAGTCTGCACTAAGATACAAGTCCGATTTTTTTTAAGATTTACTATTTTGAAAGTTTGCTAAACATTTGCTCAACTAAACAAAACCAACTAAACTCACAAAAGCAGTAGCACCTTCTTTTTTCTGCTGGGCCTGTGCTTTCAGAAAATAGATTGTTTTGGGGGGTCTTTTACAAACTTTTAAAGTCGTAAGTAAAAAATATAACAAAAATCGTCGGGCCCTCTGAGGTCAAAACATGGGAGGCTGGGGGGATAAAACACACAAATCAACAATGAACCCTCCCTTATTTTTAACCTCAAGAGGTTTATTTTAAAGAAAATCAGTTGCCAGCTAAAAACTAAAAAAGATTTAGGTTTGATTTCTGATGGTTATTAGGTAAGTTATAAACACATGTATAGAAATGAATGTGCATTTTTCCTCTTCACAGCTTAAGTAAGTGCAATTTACATCAGAGCAGAAGCTAAAAGCCTCCAGGAACACAATGGAAACATTTATCAAAGTACCCGTCATTCTAAACATGCTTGTATTACATTGTTTGCACTGGTTTTATGTTGTGTCTATGTGTCAAATACATTTCCTGCAGATTTGCAGGATTTTGGTCAATGGAAGAACATAATGTTGGCATATATCCCATAACTGTCTTGACAAAATATTTCCGAGTACCACTCGCTTATTGTCATAAATGTTACATAGATATATCTATATATATAGATATATAGATATACAGTATCGCACAAAAGTGAGTACACCCCTCACATTTTTGTTAATATTTTATTATATTTTTTCATGTGACAACACTGAAGAAATTACACTTTGCTACAATGTAAAGTAGAGAGTGTACAGCTTGTATAACAGTTTAAATGTTATAACAGTAAAATGTCCCCTCAAAATGATTCAACACGCAGCCATTAATGTCTAAACCGCTGGCAACAAAAGGGAGTACACAGTGTCAATATGTTGTGTGGCCACCATTATTTTCCAGCACTGCCTTAACCCTCTTGGGCATGGAGTTCACCAGAGCTTCACAGGTTGCCACTGGAATCCTCTTCCACTCCTCTATGACGACACCACAGAGCTGGTGGATGTTAGAGACCCTGCGCTCCTCCACCTTCCGTTTGAGGATGCCCCACAGATGCTCAATAATGTTTATGTCTGGAGACATGCTTGGTCAGTCCATCATTTTTACCCTCAGCTTCTTTAGCAAGACAGTGATCGTCTTGGAGGTGTGTTTGGGGTCGTTACCATGTTGGAATACTGCCCTGTGACCCAGTATCCAAAGGGAGGGGATCATGCTCTGCTTCTGTATGTCACAGTACATGTTGGAATTCATGGTTCCCTCAATAAACTGTAGCTCCCCAGTGTCGGCATCACTCATGCAGCCCCAGACCATGACACTCCCACCACCATGGTTGATTGTAGGCAAGACACACTTGTCTTTGTACTCCTCACAAGGTTGCCGCCACACTTGCTTGACACCATCTGAACCAAATAAGTTTATCTTGGTCTCATGAGACCACAGGACATGATTCCAGTAATCCATGTCTTTAGTCTGCTTGTCTTCAGCAAACTGTTTGAGGGCTTTCTTGTGCATCATCTTTAGAAGAGGCTTCCTTCTGGGACGACAGCCATCCAGACCAATTTGATGCAGTGTGTGGCGTATGGTCTGAGCACTGACAGGCTGACCCCCCACCCCTTCAACCTCTGCAGCAATGCTGGCAGCACTCATACCTTATTTCCCAAAGACAACCTCTGGATATGACGCTGCGCACATGCACTCAACTTCTTTGGTCAACCATGGCGAGGCCTGTTCTGAGTGGAACCTGTCCTGTTAAACTGCTGTATGGTCTTGGCCACCGTGCTGCAGCTCAGTTTCAGGGTCTTGGCAATCTTCTTATATCCTAGGCCATCTTTATGTACAGCAACAATTCTATTTTCAGATCCTAAGAGAGTTTTTTACCATGAGGTGCCATGTTGAACTTCCAGTGACCAGTATGAGAAAGTGAGAGCGATAACACCAAATTAGCACACCTGCTCCCCATTCACACATTAAGACACTAACACTAATGAGTCACATGACACCAGGGAGGGGAAATGGCAATTTTTTGCCCAATTTCGGCCATTTTAACTTTGGGTGTACTCACTTTTGTTTCCAGCAATTTAGACATTAATGGCTGTGTGTTGAGTTATTTTGAGGGGACAGCAAATTTACACTGTTATACAAGCTGTACACTCACTACTTTGCAGTAGTACATTGTAGCAAATTGTTATTTCTTCAGTGTTGTCACATGAAAAGAGATAATAAAATATTTACAAAAATGTGAGGGGTGTACTCACTTTTGTGAGATACTATATCTATAAATGTATAGATATAGCTATAGATACTGTATGGAAAATATAATTGTAAGAAGTAGAAAGAAAAATGTTGCATATGTATAAACTATGTTGCTATCAAATCACGTATAACAAATTACATTTTTTTTGGAGTGTTAAGTATTAAAGGAATGTCAGTGTTTTAAAGCTGAACTCCAGGCAAGCAGCTCAATACACATTTAAAATACATATGTAGAAACAGTTTGAGCTGCCAAAAAAGGTTTGTAATTCTATACAGCCAGTATAGTTTTGTGATCCAACCACCCCTACCAAACGGAATAGCCAGATTCTCAACCTTGACTGCAGCAGCAGCACAGATTGGTCAAGAACACACTTCCAATCTGTTGAATAAACAGTAAAACAGCAGCAGCACACTAATAAAGTCATCCCTTTGGACTTTCCTTCTGCTAGCAGAGATTGATTGGTTCCTAATGGCAGCCCCTTTCTCCCCATGCTCTGCAGGACACTACATGCAAAGGATTGCTTACAATAGTCCATATTACAGTCTTAAACCCTAACATAACATGTAAAAATTCTAATTAATTACTAAGAATCTTGTTCTTGCTAAAACCGAGTAAGGAAAACATAATTTTGTCTTTCCCAATGTATGGGACACTGTTGTAAGTTACATTATATTAGGCCAAAGCTGACCAATTTGTCAAATGTGATCTTGTGAGTACTTATTAATGCCGTTTAGCTTTCTGGATTCGTAATTGTTCTTGGGGAATACTGTATATCCCACATCCTCTGTTATGTTTTGTGAGTCTTGTTCATTGGTCAAAAAGAGACAATGCTAAGAAAATCTGGCAAGTATAGATAACAGGATAACCATACAATGTACAACTGGAGATGGTTGGTTGGTTGATTGGTGTACCGAACATATGTATAGTTAAAGTAGCAATGAGTGAGTGGCTTGGTAGAACCAAACTAATGTAAGGTCTTACTTTGGGAAACCAATAAAATTCAGCAAGCTGAATTATATGCAACAGCTAAATGTATGGATGAAATGCATATGTGAACGCTGTTTTACATGCCAAAAGATTTGTATTTCTGTCCATCCAGTCCTGAGAATTACACCACTCTACCACATAACACAGACTCTTTCTGGCAGAGGAAGGGACCTGATCTTGATGTAGATGCACTTTCACTTACAGGTGTCCTTCCCACCCACAGCCTGTGACTAGTCCAGTGAAACTGATGAAATCATCTCTCTCTCTCTTTTTTTTATGTATTCTTTATTTAGAACAATCAGCATGGCAGTGCAGAAGTTAAAATATTTAGACATAACATATACTGTATAAGAAGCGAGAGACTGCATTACATAGCCAAGAATCAAACATAGGACAAGGATCCATGGACCCTATAAACCCAAAAAGGTGGTGGCCTAGCAGCCTATCTTGCCTACACGCCAGGTCATACCGATCCTCCCAGTTTTTGTTATATTTTTTAGGGGGGGGGGTTGTAAGTGTCGAACCCACCTATCAGCTTTACCCCCGGCCCAGCAACAGACCTACCTAGGCTTCAGCTTTAGTTTGGTTCTCTAATCTGCACTAGAAGATGGTTTAATGCTGTAGCAAAAACCCTCTTCTGTGCCTTTAGTTTTTTGTATTTGTTCCTTAGTGTTTGTATGATATACAGTACAACACCTACATATTGAACCATTAATAATAAGGTAAATGGCTTCACTAACCTAATTGTTACATAGTAGGTGAGGTTGAAAAAAGACACAAGTCCATCAAGTCCAACCTATGGACTCGCTGATAATTGCTACCTTATATTACTTGGCTCAGAGCCTGACATTATTTGTAGACGTATTCTTTGCTTTGATTGGGTTTCATAACCTCTTGTACAGAGAACCTTCAAAATCTTCTTTCAATGAATAAAACACAATGGATTATGAAGCAAACCATGAGTGCTCTCCAAGAATAATGTGTTTACATACTGTAGCTATTATTAAAGTTGGAGCTGTTTAAATACTGAAGACCTTCTGACTTCAACACACTGCAAGGAAAATGTGAATATCATTTTTTTTCTACATGATGATACAAGCCAAAACATATAAACTCCATCCGTCACAGGATTAAAAACAACGTGTAACAGATAAACATATAAAGAATCTGTGCTCAGTTTTGGATATCTTTGCTAGAACTGAATGGACAGAAACTGTCTTCAATAATACTTTGCTGCTATGGTTGCGTAGTAGCTGTGTTGAAATGATGCTAAAATAGTCTTAACAGGCTGCTTTGCAAGTGCTGTTAGGAAGGAGCACAGTGAGGTTTTGCTGCCACTTGTGTCTTTTGAGTATAGTGATGAGATCTGCTCCCTATCATGCCAATGCTTAAACTGTCAGTTAGCTCTTAGGAAATACGCTTCATTAAGTGAGTTCAGGAATCGGTAATGACTCACAGAATCATTGCTGAATACTGGCACTCGCAAGCCAGACTCAGAAAATTGGACTGGAAGATCTAACTGAAGTCTAAGCCTTATTTACAGCTTAACAAAACATTTTATTGCTGTCATTTTCACAACTTAAAGTGTTACTAAACCCAGAACCCTGCATTCACCATATCTGGTGGTCTCCCACAGTACACAGAATATGGAAATTCAATCATTTAAGTAAATATGAACTGCTAAATACCTTTTCTCATCAGCAGTATATACAGTATCTCACAAAAGTGATTTTGCTTTTGTACTTCTTTTGGGGCCACAGGCGTCCCGTGATTCTGTTTGCATGATTTAACCGTGACTTTCGCCTGACTAATCATGGCAAAAGCGCGCCGTGATCGGGGTGCCATTGGAAGTGACAGGCATTGCACGCGCATCCCTCAATTTGCTGCTATTTCGAATCGTGGAACGCACGCGCGTACACACGGTCGGAAATTCCGACCACAAAATCCGTCTGATTTTTTCAGACGGATTTTGTCCGAAACTGGTGTTGCATACACACGGTCGGACAAAGTTGTCGGAAAATCCAATCATTCCGAACGTGGTGACGTTCGTTGCGTACGACGGAACTATGTAGAGGCTAGTAGCCAATAGCTTTGGTCTCATAGTTTGATCTGAGCATGCGTGGCACTTTGTCCGTCGGAATTCTCTACACACGATCGGAAAAAGTCTGATTGGATTTTGTTATCGGAAAATTTGAGAGCAGGATCTGATTCCGACAACATGGTCCGATCGGACATTGTTCGTCGGAATTTCTGACCGTGTGTACGGGGAATAAGTTCCAAGTTTTGACCTGCGTTGAGCCCTGATGAAGGGAGATTGGTGTTCCCCCCCAAACATGATGGATGTTTTTATATAACTTATTTACCAACAATCAAAATGATCTTGGACTCTTTCAGCTGCTTTTGATTTGACACTCTTTATATTTTTCTACAGTTTTTTCATAAGGGTCAGATTCAGAGCAGTTAAAAATATGAGACTGATGGTAGCTATAAGGATTTTGTTAGCAGAGCAGCCAATATGTACAAGGTAAATGCAAGGATGAGTTTGGAGTCCAGCCTAAAGTTGAATTATTTCCTCTAAATTATTTTTAAAGGAAAAAATTGAATTTTGACTGAAGTGACTGAAACAGTCCCAAATTTGAAATTAAAGGTTTAAAATTCTGACATTTGACCATTTTCCATGGCTGATACCTCAAGTCTATGTAGGCATACCACAGTTAGAATATATTTATAATGCAGCTACATTTTAAATTCTGGAAGTAAGAAAGATATTTTTAACTGAAACATCAATATAGTAAAAAACATACATCTATAACATAATGAAACGTGTACAATATAGCAGTGCAAATAGCAACAACCATGCACTTGGTGCAGTAACCTACAATAACCAATACAGATTCAGTTTACAGAGGAAAAAATTAATCTGAAGAAGGACACAAAGTATATTTGATCAATTTATGACTTGGGGTTTACAGCCTCGGTTTCTGCAGCACCAGCCCATATGTTTGCAATAACTGAGTGTGAGGAATGTGCAATACTTTTTATATTTTACGTAGCTACATTGTTGAGGAATGTTGACAGAAAACAATAATTGAGATCAGACTGTTCCTCTACATTTTATGAGTGTTAAACCAGGGGACGACACGTCAAAAATAAAGCACCTTAGCTGACATTTTTTTCCTAGCATCCCTCAGTCATTCCTTTATGGAATATCAAATAATTCTGCTAAATGGAGGTGCAGATGTCATTGTGTATATTGGCTAAATTCAGTTCAGTTCTAAATCCATGTAATAAAGTAAGATGCACATGTTACCTCCTGGATGAACCTCTGCACAAGCTTCTTATCACCTATGCAATGCCTTGGGTTCATGGACTATCACAGGATAAAGCAATTTATGGCCAAGCTAAGTATTGACATGCTCAATAATTTTGCTTAATAATTCCAAAAAGGCCGAATAAAGCATACCAGTATATTCCAAACACTCCTTTAATAAATGTGAAAACATGGTACACAGAAGATGGAGTGAGTTTCATTGAATCTTCTGTGTACCACTATTAACATTTAATAAGGAGTCGTTTGTAATATAATGGTGTGCCATCAATTCTCCTTTTTAGAATTATTGAGTATCAGTAATGAGTTGAACAAGCACCTGGCTATAGCTGGCGAACTTGGACCAACCTGGAGTGACACCATGCTGTGTTTAGATAAATGTTTGCCTTGAGCTGTAATGTGCTTATAATTCCTAGTGCAAGCAACTACAATCTGTATCAACTTAATAAATAAAGGTGCAATTTCTTAGTAGGCCATATAGTTGCCATGCAGCAACATCTATTTCTACTCACTTTTTAAAAGTGTTTGTTACAGTTCCATGTTAACATTTATATCTCAGTTAGTAGTCTACAGTTGCGCACGTCCGTACTTTTCCCTAAGCCAAAAAAAAAAAAATACTCAAAATGTGGTTTGTCAAGCTGTGTATATCCCGGGACATTCTTCCCACGATGAATAATGGAAACCCATTTGAAATTATGACTTTACCTGTAAATTTTTGTTTGCTTCCTTGTACTTCACTCTGGTACTTATTACTATCTACAGAAATTACCAATTCATGGAATGAGTTACCAACTCAGCTGTGAAGTTGAGTTTGACACTTAACTGGCAGTTTACTAGTCGGACTGGAAAATATGGGACTTGCAGCCCAATATTATTACCAGGAAAGAGTATTTTATTTCTCGGAATAATAAAAATGTGCTGGAAACTAACAATACTCCGTCTTATACTTAGTATTGTTGGTTTTCCTGCACATTTGTATGTGCATAAAATTAATAAGATTGTACACAAGTAATATACAGATTTTGCCCTGTTGAGTACAACCTGCCATAAAAAAAACATGTACGAAAGGAGGACCCCTCTTGGGAGTGGGACTATACAGGCACTGACACAAATAATTGATATATGTGATCTAACGTAATTAAAAAGTTGTGTAGAGAAATTTAAAAAAGGGTTTAACATTTATTGATACAAAATATAAAAAGAGATGTCCTGGGAATAGAGTCCTAAATACATATAGTTGTGTGAAAAAGTAATTGCCCCCTAAACCTAATAACTGGTCGTGCCACCCTTGGCGGCAACAACTGCAATCAAGCGTTTGCGATAACTGGCAGTCTTTCACATTGCTGTGGAGCAATTTTGGCCCACTCTTATTTGCAGAATTGTTTTAATTCAGCCACAATGGAGGGTTTTCCAGCATGAACGGCCTGTGTAAGGTCATGATACAGCATCTCAATTGGATTTAAGTCTGGGCTTTGACTAGGCCACTCCAAAACTTACATTTTGCTTTGTTTGAACCATTTGGAGGTGGACTTGCGGTTGTGTTCCAGATCATTGTCCTGCTGCATAACCCAAGTGCACTTGAGCTTGAAGTCACGAACTGATGGCCGAACATTCTCCTTTAGTATTTTCTGGTAGAGCTCAGAATTCATGGTTCCATCAATTATGGTAAGTTGTCCAGGTCCTGAAGCTGCAAAGCAGCCTCAGACCACCACGCTACCACCACCATGTCTGACTGTTGGTATGATGTTCTTGTTATGAAATGCTGTATTCGTTTTATGCCAGATGTAACGGGATGCACACCTTACAAAAAATTACATTTTTGTCTCATCAGTCCACAGAATATTTGCCTAAAAGTCTTGGGGATAATCAAGATGTTTTTTGGTAAATATGAGATGAGCCTTTGTGTTATTTTTGGTCAGCAGTGGCTTTGGTCTTGGAACTCTCCCATGGATGCCATTTTTGCCCAGTCTCTTTCTTATTGTTGAATCATGAACACTGATCTTACCTGAGGCAAGTGAGGCCTGCAGTTCTTTAGTTGCTGTTCTGCGTTCTTTTATGACTTGAGTCGTGGTCATGCTCTTGGAGTAATTTTTAAATGCCGGCCACTCTTGGGAAGGTTCACCACTGTTCCAAGTTATCTCCATTTGTGGATAATGGCTCTCCCCATGGTTCACTGAAGTTCCAAAGAAATGGCTTTGAAACCCTTCCTAGACCGATACATGTACATTACTTTGTTTCTAATCTGTTCTTGAATTTTTTTAGATTGTGGCATGATGTGTGATGTGTGACTCTTAGTGATCTGTGAGCGTGCTTGTCAGACAGCTTCTATTTATGTGATTTCTTGATTCAACAGGTCTGGCAGTAATCAGGCCTGGGTGTGGCAAGTGAAATTTAACTCGGCTTTCCCAAAAATTGTGGTTAATCACAGTTCATTCATGATTCAGCATGGGAGGGGGCAATTACTTTTTCACATACACCCAGGCAGGATTGAACAGCTTTTTTCCCTTAATAAATTAAATAATAATTTAAAAACTGCATCTTGGATCTACTCAGGTTATCTTTGTGTAATATTCAAATTTGATGATCTGAATCATTTAAGTGTGAGAAATATGCAAAAAAATAAAAAAATCAGGAAGGGGGCAAATAAATTTTCACACAACTGTATAATAAACAGCAATATTTAGGTGTACACATAAAAACATGTATAGAAGCAAGAATACAAAAAATGGCGGCTGAGCTAAAGTTGTCCCATATACATAAGATTTTATTAGAAAACATTTGAGGTTTTATAATGAATGGACATTGCCCAATATGAGGAGTGTAATACAGAATACATAGATAAGCATCTGAAAACAAAGAGTAATTACTGGTGTGCACTCACTGCTGTGCTGCATACGCCATCTTTATCTGAATGATCATGCACTAGAGCCTGCAGTCTTCTCTTATGAGAGAGTCTGAGCCTGATCTTTCAATCCTTGTTTCTTTATTACCTGAGTGGGTGTGCTGACCAGCTGGTAAGCCATCCATCCTTATGAAGCCCTCTCACTATTGTCCAACTTTCTTTGAGACATTGACAACCAACTGAAGATTTGGACTGCTGACCAATCATTTCAATAGGCTGAAGCGGTGGAGAAGCAGTGTATACACTGCTCCCCGACCAACGCCCCCTCCCCCCCCACTGCCCCAAACATGCTGCTTGCAGTGCTTTTTTCCCCGTCCTGCAAGTGCACCACCCCAGTGAGGAAGCACTCGAGCTTTCACACTGGGCTGGCTTGACAGGGGCTTTTCAGGCGCTTTACAGACACATTTTTGGTGCTTTCGGTGCTCTCACATTTTGAATAACAATTACTCAGTCATGCAACACTGTACCCATATGAATATTTTGTCCTTTTTTTCACAAAAATAGAGCTTTCTTTTGGTGGTATTTGATCACCTCTGGGTTTTTTTTATTTTTTATAAATGAAAAAATTGAAATTTTGTAAAAATAAATATTTTTCTTTGTTTCTGTTATAAAATTTTGCAAATTAGTAATTTTTCTTCATAAATTTTGGCCAAAATGTATACTGCTACATATCTTTGGTTAAAATAACCCAAATCAGTGTAAATCATTTGGTCTTTGTGAAAGTTAGAGTCTACAAGCTATGGTGCCAGTCATTAAAAATTGATTACACCTGATGTACTGATGGTCTCATTTCTTGGGACCATAACAAGCCAGGACTGTACAAATACCCTCCAAATTACCCCTTTTTGGAAAGTAGACATTCCAAGGCATTTAGTAAGAGGCATGGTGGGTTTTTTTGAAATTTACATTATTCCCACAATTCTTTGCAAAATTAAGATTTTTTTTTTTTTTTTGAACATGTCATTATTTTCCACAAGTTTTTGAACAATGTGGAAATAAAAGGAAAACTGATTTTTTTTTACACAAAGTTGTCCATTTATAAGATATTTACAACACATAACATGTATATAGAAAAAACTACACCCCAAAATACATTCTGCTACTCTCCCACAAAGCACCCACCCCCCATGTTGAGGGCATGCGGCCTGGTACGGTTCAGGAGGGGGGAGGCGCTTGCTTGTTCCCACCCCTTTTCCTGACCGGCCGGGCTGCGTGCTCAGAAAAGGGTCTGGTATGGATTTTGGGGGAACGCCCACGCCGTTTTTTTCTCCTCTTGGAGGGGGAACCCATGGAGTTCCCCCTCAAGATCATCAGAGCACAAGTCTCATGCCAAAGTCGGATCATGCAGGATGGCGATCTGACTTTGATCTGACTTCAATGATAGTCAATGGGCTGAAGTAGGATCAAAGTCGGACCAAAGTAGTACAGGGAGCATTTGCAAAGTCGGACCGACTTGTTTCGGACCAGTTAAGACGGCTCCCATAGGGAAACATTGATTTTCACACGTCATGCGACATGAGCTCCCAATGTCGGAGTGTTTGTCGTACCAGTTTGAACCCGGCCTAAGCGAGTTTAATTACCACCTTAATCAGCCACAGAACCTGTGTAATTCAAATGTGTTCGGGTTTAAAGGGATGAGGTGGCAACCCTACGTTTGACGTTGCTACCGCCATCCAATGTTATGGAGCCGAGTGGGGCCATCTTTCCCTCACTAGACTCCATGGCTCAGAGGGGAAAGGACTCGATCGTCTCCGCCGCTACCGACGGCTAAAAATATCCTTTGATTATGGCAGCTATCTGCAATGGCGGGCAGCCCGTAAGTAGTTAATCTGCTTTAAGGGAACAGGATCTGAATTTTTTTTTTTTGGGTTAACAAACACTTTGAGTGGACTACAAGTGTGCTGATTACCTCACTCATAGTCATTGAGAACTACAGATCCGTCTGGCACAGTGGGGGACAACTTGGAGTTTATTCATTCACAAATCAGTGTGAATGATTAACGCAGCTTTGCTGGCGGATCCCCACACAGTCTCGCTGATATCAAATGTTAGAACGTCTGTGGGGGAGAAGCCGTCTGTATGATGTCATGGGGGGGTCAGGGGGTGCTTATGAACATGTTACACCCTACATACGTCTGTAGCATGTTCCTAAAGGTGAACTTAGCCTTTAATCGGAGGCACTAAGCACCGAATTTGCAGAAGATTTAAAAAATGTGTAAAGGATCAGTTTCAAGGCAAAAATAATTTCAACAACAGGCAATTCATTTCTTATTTTTGTTCTTTTTCTGCTGTTTCTAAAAATGTTCTTTACTTCAAAATATATCTTGGATGCTACTAATGTGCAGATGTAGCCTGCTCAGCATCTCTGGGAATAAAGCATTGCCAGGAGAAATATTAGTAATCAACATACTTTCAGCTAAAAGGAGCTTTCTAAACAAGGGGGAGATCGGCAGCTTATAGCAAAGCCCAGCCTTCGGTCAAAGATTTGAGGTCATTGCTGGGGTTTCATTGCTTTGTTTGTGTAAAATCTGAACATACTAAATTAAAAGATCCAAAGGGGAATTTACCAAGGGCTGTTTCACACAGGTGGCCAGAGGGCAGTAAAAACCAGCAGCTGGGTCACTGTTGTAACAACCCCCCCCCCCCCCTCCCTTCCCCCAACTTCACTACTAAATTCTAAGCCAAATTGACAAATTTGCTTGAAATCTAGGAGCTAGCTAAAAAAAAGTTTGGAGACAGTTTTTTTTTAAACTAACAAGCTTTATTTTCAGCGACAAAACCCCTTCTCTTATGTAGCCACATTTTTCATTAACCACTTAAGAACTGGAAGTATTTGCCCCCTTAATGACCAGGCCATTTTTTGCTATACGGCACTGCATCGTTTCAACCACTTCAGCCCCGGACCAATTGGCAGCCAAAGGACCAGGCCCCTTTTTGCGATTCGGCACTGCGTCGCTTTAACTGACAATTGCGCGGTCGTGCGACGTGGCTCCAAAACAAAATTGGCGTCCTTTTTTTCCCACAAATAGAGCTTTCTTTTGGTGGTATTTGATCGCCCCTGCGGTTTTTATTTTTTGCTCTATAAACAAAAATAGATTCTTGTACATATTTTTGTTAAAAAAAACGCAATTAGCGATTATTGATTGTTTTTTTTTTTTACTAGTAATGGCGGCGATCAGCGATTTTTATTGTGACTGCGACATTATGGCGGACACATCGGACATTTTTGACACATTTTTTGGGACCATTGTCATTTATACAGCAATCAATGCTATTTAAATGCATTGATTCCTGTATAAATGACAGTTGTAGTGAAAGAGTTAACCACTAGGGGGAGGGGAGGGGTTATGGGCTGTGACGTGTGTGTGTTTTTTTACATTAGGGGGCGGGGCTGACGTCTGACGTCATTGATCGGCTTTCCCGATGACCGGGAACAGCCAATCAATGACAGGCAGAGTAGGAAGCGCGGGGAGAGGTTTGTTTACACAAACCTCTCCCCGTTCTTCAGCTCCGTTGCCCGATCGCGGGACACCAGCGGCCATCGGGTCACGGAGCTCCCGACCGGGTCGCGAGCGCGCCGCGTACAGGTACATGGTTTTGCCTGCCCGTGCCATTCTGTAGGGCCACGTACAGGTACATGGTTTTGCCTGCCCGTGCCATTCTGTAGACGTATATCTACATGAGGCGGTCGGGAAGCGGTTAACTTACAATTGGGTGGTCGTGCAATGTTGTACCCAAACAAAATGAATGTCCTTTTTTCCCCCACAAATAGAGTTTTCTTTTGGTAGTATTTGATCAGCTCTGCGTTTTTTATTTTTTGCGCTATAAACAAAAAAAAAGGCAACAATTTTGGAAAAAAAAAAAAAAACAATATTTTTTAATTTTTGCTATAATAAATTTCCAAAAAATAAATAAAAAAATCTAGTTTCTTCATCATTTTAGGCCAATATGTATTCTTCTACATTTTTGGTTAAAAAAATCTGCAATAAGCGTATATTGATTGGTTTGCACAAAGGTTATAGCGTCTACAAAATAAGGGATAGGTTTATGGCACTTTTATTATTTATTTCTTTTTTTTATAAGTAATGACAGCGATCTGTGATTTGTGAGCGGACAGATCGGACACTTTTGACACTTTTTTGGGACCATTGACATTTATACCGCCATCAGAGCTAAAAATAGCCACTGATTACTGTATAAATGTCACTGGCAGGGAAGAGGTTAACACTAGGGGGCGATCAAGGGGTTAAGTGTTCCCTAGGGAGGTGTTTCTAACTGTGGGGGGATGGGACTGACTAGGTGAGGAGAGAGATCACTGTTCCTGTTCACTAGGAACAGCAGATCTCTCTCTACTTCCCTGTCAGAATGGCGATCTGTCTGTTTACATTGACAGATCCCCATTCTGGCTCTCTGAGGAGCAATCACGGATGGCCGGTGGACATTGTGGCTGCCAGCCATGCGCATCGGCATTGCACCGCTGATGCATGCGTGGGCCCCCTATCGCTGGTTGGCAAGCGGTTAATATGTGCTGGTATTTATCAGATTTGATCAAATTGGAAAACAAACTGTATTACATCACATTCATTTCCAATAAACAGTATATCGTAATAAATAAATACAGTATATATATATATATATATATATATATATAAAGGCAAAAAACTAAATCCAAAAAATACATGTAACATATAAACTGGGTCCCTAAATACCTTTCAAATTTTATGCATATAGTTTAATACCATAGCAAACATACTGTATAGGCTCATTCACATTATATTACCCCTAACTACAATTAGTCCAGCATTTGTGTTTCAGGAATTACAGCATTGGGAGTAGATTGTTGTAACTTTTGCCCCTGTAAATAAAAGAGTATTGTTTTATAAGCCCAAATAAGGCCATTTGAACAAAAATAGGGAAGCTGTACTGTATACATGCTAGTACTGGATACTGACTTAGAGCAAAACTGTAATGATTTTGGGTCAGTTTCTGTTTAAAGTACTGTATATAAGTCTTTAGCCAGAAATCACAGAGGCTAATTGATTAGCACTTCCGCCTAGCAGCACTATGGTTGTTGGTTCAAATCCCAACTACCTGCCTGGCATTTCCATGTTCTCCTTCTGCTTGTGTGGGGTTCGTCTGGGTACTTCGGTTTTCTCCCACACATTTTGGTGGGTTAATTGGCTCCTGTCTAAATTGGCCCTAAAATGTGTATGTATGTATGAATGAATGTGTGTTAATAAATAAATATTTTTTTTACTATGTATACAGTATATGATTTTTCTTTTAAAAGTTAATGTTAAATACATGGTGTCTCCATGACACAAGATTCACCAGCACAGCAGAAATTAATCGGATAGTCAGTGGTAAACATGTGTCAGGTAAACATGTAGTGCAGACCAGAGCTCCATCTGCTGGCTGGAAATGAGAATAAACAAATGGCCACTGCCCCCACCTATAACTGGCCTTCACAGCAAGGAGCACATGGAAGGGCAATGCATACAAAGCAAAACCAAAGAAAATTCCCAGCTCAACTCACCAGCCAGTCTGCTACCAACCATATTATCCTGTCTTATCCTGTCTAACGGTTTGCTTTAAAAACAGGGGTTTAGTTTGCACACATTTGCAAATACACGTGTAAGCTGCAGAGCTGCTCCTATCTGCAGTCCTAAATTTATGAGATCCTCCATAGTAGAAGCACATGCATGGAAATGAGAATACAAAATATTCTCATCTAATATAGTATTTAACAACTTCAATACAGGGCACTTTTACCCCCTTCCTGCCCAGGCCAATTTCATCTTTCAGCACTGTCCCACTTGAATGACAATTGTGCGGTCATGCTACCCATATGAAATATTTAATCTTTTTCCCCCCACAATTTCTTTTGGTGGTATTTGATCACCTCTGGCTTGTTTATTTTTTGCGCTACATATAAAAAATAATAATTTTCTTTGTTTCTGTTAGAAAATGTTGTAAATAAGTAAGTTTTCTCCTTCACTGACGGGCACTGATGAGGTGGCACTGATGAGGCAGCACAGATGAGGCAGCACTGAGGGCACTGATGAGGGTGCACTAATGAGGCAGCACATATGAGGTGGCACTGATGGGCACTGATGAGGAGGTACTAATATGCAGCAATGAGGGGCACTCATAGGCAGCACTGGTATGCAGCACTGATGGGCACTGATATGCAACACTGATGGGCACTGATAGGTGGCACTGATATGCAGCACTGATGGGCATTGATAGGCGGTACTGATGGGCGGCAATGATGGGCACTGATGGGTGGCACTGATGGGCACTGATGGGTGGCACTGATGGGGCACTGATGGGCAGCACTGATAGATGGCACTGATAGGCAGCGCTGATGAGGAGTCAATGACAGGCATTACTTATAGGCACTGATTGGCATCTTTTATGGGCACTGATTGGCATATGATGTGGGTACATGTGGGCACTGATTGGCATACAGGTGGGCATCACTGATGGGTCTGCACTGATAATCAATGCGCTGATTATGAGCGCAGACCCCCCCTGTCAGGAGAACCACTGATCCTCTCTACTCTACCCACGCCTTGTCAGCGTAAATGGAGGAAAGCCAATAAACGGCACTTCCTTGTTACCACTGTGATCAGCTGTGATTGGACACAGCTGATCACGTGGTAAAGAGCCTACATCAGAGGCTCTTTACCTAGATCGGAGATGCGGTGTGTCGCAATAAACATAATTCTTTTAATTAAAGCTTCAGATTTAATATGATAGAAAATATCATTTTGAAATTATCAGCATGTTAAAGCTTGAATGAGATTTTAGTGATTAGGTTTGGATCTATTCTAATTGCATTATTGCAGTTTAGGCTTTATTGTACATTTCTGGCTCTTGGCAACCCAATTCTTTTATGGTGCTCAGTATAACTTTATTTTTGAATTGCATAGATGCTTTGAGTATTACTTATGTGGAAAATACCTTCATACCCTGGAATGTCCAAAGCTTCATCTGTATTCATTGTGAGTACTAAGTATTTTGTGTTAATAGTGAAGTCATTATTAATGAATAAAATGCTCGGTTTGAGCACTGCCGCCGTGATGAGACTGTTTTCACCAGTTTTTTGAAGGACATTACTATCTTCTTTGCTGGTGCAACCCTCAGGGCGCTTCTTGTGGATGTCTGCCAATGGCTTATTCAGGGACTCATGCTTGTCCACCTGCTCTTTCCATGTGGAATTTCCCAGCCACCTCTCTTATTGCTTTTATTGTTAGCCTGATTTGTGTCTCTATACTGTTAATTTTCCTACATAAGAATAAAGTCACCCAAAATATAGATCTCCCCTGATGAAGGAATAAATACAGACAATTCCGAAACATGTTGGGATTCCTGCTAGTAATTTCCATGGACTGACCACAGCCTGACTCTGGCAGTACCTGGATATAATTGCTTCTTTGGGTTTGACATTCATGTACAGGTATTATTTGTTTCAATTGCATATTTTGTATTAAAGGTAAGTAGGAAGTAGAACTGAGGGATAATGGCAGCGCCAATTAAGTGTTTGTCAACAATATAATACTTTTTATAAATAAAGTTTATTTCGAAATATTAAAAGCACAAGATTATGGATGAGCTGGGTGCTGTATAACGTTTTGGACCCTCTCAACCATCATCCTCACCTTTTTCTTTCATATATAGGATGAGGTGCTGTATAACGTTTTGGACCCTCTCAACCATCATCCTCACCTTTTTCTTGCATATTTTGTATATTTTAATATGAATACCTATATGGCTATGTTCATACTTTCTACTATATTGTGTACCCAATAAAAGTGGCACTGTGTTGCCTTTTATCCATACTTTTTACCAGATTTTTTCAGCCTAAAATGTCCAAGGGGGCTGCCCCAGTTGCATTTTGATGCATATTCTTTCCATTATTAATGAATAGAATTGTGTGTATTCTAGCTAGTAAAATGGGCACTGGTCCTCGTAAATGGGAGCCTGACCTCGGTATGCCTTATGCAGATGTAAGCAGCACACTGTTCTCATTTTGCAAATATCCAGCTTTTTTTTTTTTAACAAGACAATTCTGTGTTTGTAAACGAGTAGTTATATTTCCATTGTAGTTCTTGGATGGGGATCTCATGGTGGCATTTGTCCAATCATGTACAAAGTTGAAAGTAAGCACTTGATAGATCTGCCAAATGAAATATTAAGCTGATGCATAGATGGAAACATTTTTCCTCGACAGGTACGAGGAACAAATAATATTACAGTCAGTATTTCACTGTAGGAAACATCTCTAATGATCACTTCTGAACACATATGAAGTTTAGAGCTCAATTCCATTTTTAGGCGTAGAGAAGCACAGGCTTAAGTCTCTTTCCAATGCCAGTTCTTTTCTCTCCGTCATACGCTTTCTGTCCAACACAGCTGGATGCTGGAACACACATTTTAATAGTATGGTGAGGAGTGAATTTTTAGGGTAAACATTTTGGTCCCAATATCAGGGAGAGCATGACATTCTTATAATGTTTGTGTCCACGGGGCTTTAAAATGTAAGCCCCCGTACACACGGTCAGATATTCTGACCACAAAATCCGTTCGTTTTTTTCCAATGGATTTTGTCCGAAACTGGTGTTGCATACACGCGGTCGGACAAAGTTGTCGGAAAATCTGATCGTTCCGAACGTGGTGACGTTCGTTGCGCACTACGGAACTACATAGAGGCTAGTAGCCAATAGCTTTGGTCTCATAATTTGATCTGATCATGCGTGGCACTTTGTCCGTCAGAATTCCTTACACACGATTGGAAAAAGTCTGATCCGATTTTGTTGTCGAAAAATTTGAGATCCTGCTCTCAAATTTTTTCCGTCGGAAATTCCGACGGAAAAAGTCCGATTGAGCCCACACACAGGCGGACTTTCTGACAACATGGTCCGAGCGGACATTTTCCGTCGGTATTTCCAACCATGTGTATGAGGGCTAAGTCTAGTTTTGTTAAGAGAAAAACAGTCCTCTGTAAGCCTGGTACACACTATCAATTTTTTTTCGTTCAACTTAGCGGGCTGACCAAAAAAAAAAAAAAAACTGAGGAGCTTGGGAGGAGATCGCTGTACTAACTATGCAATGTTAATACAATGATCTTCCCAATGAGCCAGAATACAGCCATAAACTGCCAGCGCTGATCAGATGCCGATCGGATGCTGGTTTTCCAGCATGCCCATTCGACCAGCTTCTATCAGAAAAGCTGACGTACACATGGGCCAGATGTCGGATGGTTTCTGTTGAACCGGGCTTTAGGGACCTGTTCGTGCCTTCTTTTCTAAAGTAGGGCCCTTTCACACTGATCAGTTTTTGTCTACCAAAAGCGAAAGTAAAATGCATGACCATTAAATTCTATGGAGCTCTTCACACTAGTCAGTTGCTGGTTAGTTCCTTTTTTTAGTTCTGCATGCTGCATTTTTGTTGCATGTTTGGTGTAATAAAAAAAGGCAGCCAAAATGCACCTTTCCATTGAAATGAATTGAAAATGCTTTGAAAATGCTTCGAAAATGTGGTTGCTTCTTTTGGTGCACTTTTTGAGTCACATGTCCTTTTTTCACAGGTGCAAAACACACTGGAAATGCATCAACAACGCTGCAAAAACATATATGTGAAAGCAGCCGTAATCACGTTTGGTTTTCTTACCATGTCCTTCCTCAACCTGATTTTTGCTTAGAAGAGCCTACCTAATTAAAAAAATAATCATCTGATCAGTCTTAGCCCTGGTTTACATTGATGCTACTTTGAAATCGCGCTACTTCACTTGAAGTAGCGCGATTTCCAAGTAGCTAGGTCAGCGCAATTTCAGCTGTTACTTGATAGACATCTGTGTGGCTTCATGCACAGATGTCTATTGAAGTCGCACTTGAAATCGGCAAAAGTAGTGCAGGAACTACTTTTGCAAATTGGTGCAGCGCCGCAAGATCGGTGTCGCACCGATTGAAACAGTGCCATTGCCTCCAATAGGCTGCGACTTGTCATGCGATTTGATCTCTCAAATCGCATGACAAATCGTTCCAATGTGAACCTAGGCTTAGTGCTGTAATGGGAAAATCTACAGTGCCTGCATCCCTCTAGGAAAGGATAAACCATAGATCATATCTCAGGAATAAGGAAGCTTATTCTCATACCTGAAATTTGATTTGAAAATCAGTGGAGCCGTCTGGGGAAATTGTTGAGCCAATCACACAAGCAGTAAATGACATTTCTAGGGAAGTTCTATATACATACATGCAGATTACGTTTAGGTTTCTACATTTCAAGGAAGCAGCGTTTGATTTTTTTTTCACCAGTTTTAGAAAACCACATGGGCGACAGGTTGGAATGAAAAAGTAACTCTTACTCTAGATTATTTTTCTCCAACCTCATTGCCTTGAACAGAGCTTATTAGCATGTTTTGGTAAATTAGAAAACTGTTCACAACAGTTATTCCTTTTGCATCTGGAAAATTATAGCTAATTAAACCATGTTATATTGTTAAAGAAGGCCTGCTGCCTAATTAAAAAGTACAATATATTTTTGAAAATTAGCAGTTCCGCAGAATGAGATGTCTTCTAAACCCTTTGGGGGTAGCTTCAATTACATATAAATGTACTTTTTTCAGTTATCTAATCCAAGCCCTTTTATAATGTATATCCTAACTCTAACATTGCTGAAAGATCTTCAGTTGTGGGGGATGCCTGGTCCCGTGTTTTTTGTCAATCAGTCCTTGTACCCTGCAGTGATATATGAAGTAGCATTGAAAACGCCACCAGGCAATGGGGGTGCCAGCATCTAACGCTTCCAGGATTCTACATTGTTCCTTGAAAGCTTGGATGTTCAAAGAAGCAAAGTTAAGGGGCACAGGCAGGGGGGCAGTTAAATATTTATTGCTGCTGACTTTTTTTTTTTTTTAAAGGATGTAGTCAGTCTAAAATTGATGAGTTAGGGGTCTGAGATGGATTCTCATAGAAATGTAGATTTACACTTTAAGTGCAATTTTTGCCCTGGTTGTAGTAGAAAGTATAATTGTCTAAATTAACCCTTTTGATCTTTGAAGTGAACAAAAGTTGAGATGGGATGAAAACATCTTTTTAATTGTTTTAATAATACAGTCCTATGTGTTTATGCCTACTTGCTCGATCAAAGAATGCTGATTGGCCATCTGTTCATGTTCACTCTTGTAACTGTTATGCTATTTAGTTGCTAATACTTATGGCTCTTTACTTATGACTTCCAAGTTTGTGTCTCCCCTGGGAAGTATCAAGGGCTTTCTAATGACACCTTCTTCCTCTAGGGTTTGCTGGTTCATTGTGTATTGTTTCTAGATTTTCCAGCCAGTGTTCCTGTGATTCTTGAATTTGAGTGTTGGCCTGATCATGATATCAGTTTTTCTTTTAGTCATAAGCCTTCGGACTCTGATCTCTAGGGTCCTTCGTTTTGACCTGGTCCCAGGCCTTGCTTAAAGTGGTTCTAAAGGCAGAAGTTTTTTTACCTTAATGCATTCTATGCATTAGGGTAAACCTCCTGGGTGCAGTACCCGCCCCCCAGCCCTCCTACTACTTACATGAGCCCCATCTCGATCCAGCAATGTGCATGAGAACATCGGCTCTCCCATGTCTCTCTTCCCTGATTGGCTCACACAACAGCAGGAGCCATTTTCATTTACAGCCAGTGAGCCAATAAGAAGAGAGTGGGGCCAAGTCGCGCTTCCATGTGTGAATGGACAATGTCCATTCACAGGAGTGCGACTCACTTTCACTTTCACTTGGTGTCTCCATAACTAGCAGTCCCCTACTAGATATTATATGGACACTGCTGATTACCCAGAGATAGGAACTGGATGCTTAAACTCCATCATAATCGCAACATTTATGGGAACTGTTTCTGGAAAAGATCTAAACTATGACATACTAACTTGCAAAAGTCGCAACACAAAAAATATTTAAATGTATCCCTATGACAATGGAAGTTAGTGGCAGAAGTTTTGTAGAGTTCTTTTTTAAATGTTATGCAATACAGATGTATTATTCCAAGTATGACAAGAGCACAGACAGTTCATTATAGCTAAATGTATATTTGGCATGTACAAAACTGAATGGCCCTTTTTGATCTTGGATCTCAGCAGTTTTTAAAAGGATGTAATGGAAAATGTATAAATGCCCCTCAAGCATGGGAAAATAGCTGCAAATGCAAATGGATTTATTTTGGTTTGGTCACTTTAACCCACAGCTCTATTAACATATTCATCTTCCAATGACAAGTACAGTTATTATGAGACAGCTACATAACTGCAGCTGCAGATGGAATAAAATACATATCATATTTTGCTGGAAGCGTAAATCATCTTTTAAAGTCTCATGAGCCAATCCATGGCTAAGAAAAGCGCTTTTCTTCAACCTTACCCTACATTATTTCTACAACATATGCATAGACAAAACCAAGTTATCAACTTTAACTGGCCATATGCAGGACTTTACTATCACCCAGTTTGACCATTTAATTTGCTTATACAGTATCTCATAAAAGTGAGTACAACCCTCACATTTTTGTAAATATTTTATTATATCTTTTCATGTGACAACACTGTAGAAATTAATCTTTAATACAATGTAAAGTAGTGAGTGTACAGCTTGAGTAAATTTGCTGTCCCTCAAAATAACTCAACACAGCCATTAATGTCTAAACTGCTGGCAAGTGAAAATGTCCAAATTGGGCCCAAAGTGTCAATATTTTGTGTGGCCACCGTTATTTTCCAGCACTGCCTTAACCCTCTTGGGCATGGAGTTCACCAGAGCTTTGCAGGTTGCCACTGGAGTCTCCTCCATGATGACATCACGGAGCTGGTGGATGTTAGAGACCTTGCGCTCCTCCACCTTCCGTTTGAGGATGCTCCACAGATGCTCAATAGGGTTTAGGTCTGGAGACATGCTTGGTCAGTCCCTCACCTTTACCCTCAGCTTCTTTAGAAAGGCAGTGGTCGTCTTGCAGGTGTGTTTGGGGTCATTATCATGTTGGAATACTGCCCTGTGGCCCAGGCTCCAAAGGGAGGGGATCATGCTCTGCTTCAGTATGTCACAGTACATGTTGGCATTCATGGTTCCCATAATGAACTGTAGCTCCCCAGTGCCGGCAGCACTCATGCAGCCCCAAACCATGACACTCCCACCACCATGCTTGACTGTAGGCAAGACACACTTGTCTTTGTACTCTTCACCTGGTTGCCGCAACACATGTTTGACATCATATGAACCAAATAAGTTTATCTCGGTCTTATCAGACCACAGGACATGGTTCCAGTAATCCATGCCCTTAGTCTGCTTGTCTTCAGCAAACTGTTTGTGGGCTTTCGTGTGCATCATCTTTAGAAGAGGCTTCCTTCTGGGACGACAGCCATGCAGACTAATTTGATGTAGTGTCCGGCATATAGTCTGAGCACTGACAGGCTGACCCCCCAGGCCCCCACCCCTTCAAACTCTGCAGCAATGCTGGCAGCACTCATATGTCTATCTCCCAAAGACAACCTCTGGATATGACGCTGATCACATGCACTCAGCTTCTTTGGTCGACCATGGCAAGGCCTGTTCTGAGTGGAACCTGTCCTGTTAAACCGCTGTATGGTCTTGGCCACCGTGCTGCAGCTCAGTTTCAGGGTCTTGGCAATCTTCTTATAGCCTAGGCCATCTTTATGTAGAGCAACAATTCTTTTTTTCAGATCCTCAGAGCGTTCTTTGCCATGAGGTGCCATGTTGAACTTCCAGTGACCAGTATGAGAGAGTGAGAGCGATAACACCAAATTTGACACACCGGCTCCCCATTCACACCTGAGACCTTGTAACACTAACGAGTCACATGACACCGGGGAGGGAAAATGGCTAATTGGGCCCAATTTGGACATTTTCACTTAGGGGTGTACTCACTTTTGTTGCCAGCGGTTTAGACATTAATGGCTGTGTGTTGATTTATTTTGAGGGGACAGAAAATGTACACTGTTATACAAGCTGTACACTCACTACTTTACATTGTAGCAAAGTGTAATTTCTTCAGTGTTGTCACATAAAAAGATTTAAGGGGTGTACTCACTTTTGTGAGATACTGTGTGTGTGTATATATATATACATATATATATATATATATTTACACATATTGTATATAATATATGGCTATATAACCATTACCACAAATGAAGTGCTCTGTGCACTGTTTGTATGTTTGTATAGAGAACTCCCCCAGTGTCCTTTCCTGTCTACTTAATTGTCCAACAGATTTTCTTGGCAGATTTTATCTTTATTATTATACTGGGATTTTTTATG
Source organism: Lithobates sylvaticus (assembly GCA_028564925.1). Lineage (NCBI taxonomy): Eukaryota > Metazoa > Chordata > Amphibia > Anura > Ranidae > Lithobates > Lithobates sylvaticus. Next base: position 408,022,728 of record CM053030.1, read on the forward strand.
TGACATTAGTTGGTAGACTCTCACTTAGTGCCCAGGAAGAAAGTGACTGCAGGAAGTAGAAGTGAGTGGACCCTTGAGTCCCTCCAAAAAGAAACAACACTATTTAGGACAATCCAACGAGGTTTACTAAAACCATTGCACATAAACAACAGTGAGAGCATTGTTTATTTTTTTTTTTGGAGGGGGGGGGGTTCAACAACTATAAGTACACTTTTAAAATATTGTATGATTGCAACTTTATCCCCCAAGCTGTGAATAATAATTGGAAGCCAGAGACCATGTGGTCTAGGTTGCCTAGGCTGTAAGCTGGGTAGCAGCTGTTTTTTTTTCATTATTTATTTATGACAAGAAATTTTTTTATTTTTTTTTATTGAAATAATACTGTGATTTGGTAATGCTGGCATGTTTTTTGTTGTTGATGTGTGTACAATTTTATTTTTAATGATAGGTGTACTTTCATAAAAATATCACTTGGCAGGGATGTTTTACATTAGTCTTGCCTAGGGCCACGTGGGTGACTCGTCCAGAGACATGCTGCCCTCCTCCCCAGCTGTCCTCATGCACGCCTTCTCCGCTGTCCTCATGCCCGCCTCCTTCACCTCCCCAGCTGTCGTCGTGCCCTCCTCACATTCTGAGCTTCTGCTGACCTCCTCTGCAGCAGCCATCATGGATATCCTCCACGGCGGCTGCTTTCTCTGGAGAGTCAGTCAGTTCCCCAGCCCTGTGTAGGGCCCCTCGTGTTTGCCGCTCAGGCTAATGGGAAAGTCAGCGGGTGCCTAGTTCGCCTAGCGGGAGTGCCGACCCTGGCCACACCAATGCCACTTTTCTGTGAAATTCTAACAATTGATAAGAAAACCTTAACAGTGTGGAGCACAGGAATCGGCACATCTAAGCTGTTTCTACCATCACACACCAGTTAAGCCCCATACACACGCGCGGACAATCCGTGGACCAGGTCCGTCGGACCATGTCCGTCATACTTTGTCTGATGTTGGTTTTGCGTACACACGATCGGACAAAGTTGTCGGAAAATCCGATCATTCTGAACGTGGTGACGTTTGTTGCCTACGACGGGACTACGTAGAGGCTAGTAGCCAATAGCTTTGGTCTTGTAATGTGATCTGAGCATGCGTAGCACTTTGTCCGGTCGGACAAGCGTACACACGCTCGGATTTGGTGTGATCGGACCGGGTTGACGGGAAATCTTTCCAGCAGGAGATAAGACTTTGTCCGACGGACAAACCGACGAACACTGTCCGATGGTGCATACACACGGTCTGATTTTTCAACAACCTTGTCCGATCGGACCAAATTGATGAAAAAGTCCGACCGTGTGTATGGGGCTTTACTGTGCTTTCAGCATGAGTTTCATTGGTAAAATAAATGTATTTGTGTGTTAACATGCAGTTTGTTGTAATTTTCCTGCAGGCATTTCTTAGTGCATGCTTGCAAATTTTCTTTAATTTTTTTTTTTTACCAGAGAAACTTTACCTTCAATATCCAGTTTGTGTTAACTAAGTTAGCATTATGATTCCACCAGCAGTTGCCTTTTTTGTTGATGTGCTACATGTTTACAAAAAAAAAATCACTGAAGGGCAAAAAGTACAAGGCTCCCCTGCAGTAGCTGCATCATTTCGCTGGCAACTGCTGTGGTATGAGAACACTTGTACGCCCATTGGTTGGAACTTTGCCACAGATATAATTGTGTTAGTTTTATCTCCTAAAATAATTCCTTTTGTCTTCAGTCATAAAATACTGTAAACACAATCTGCCTTTGAAGCTGTGACAGTCAATTTGAAGTATAGAAATATTTAAATATTTTAGACTTGACTTTTCTTAGGAAACCAGATTTATTTATTTTGTAATCCAGAGATTAAAAGGTCTGATGTTAACAACAACACGCATCAAACAGTTTTATATATAAATCAAATCACATGAATATGAGGATAGGAAAGCTATTTGCTTGTTTCTATTTGTGAAAACCAAGCAAAAAAAATTAGAGTAAATAGAATAATATAAAATGATCAAACATAGCACAAATACGACTGGAAAAAAATAGATGTGAAAATTGTGATTCTCAGAGCCTGATATAAGGGGTTCTTTATAACAAAAAGTTTGCTGTGTGAATAATCCCTGTAATGTGTCTAATATGGGTATGTCTTATGCCCCATACACACAGTCGGAAAATGTCGGATCGGCCCATGTTGTCGGGCTGCATGTGTGGGCTCCATCGGAGCTGGATCTCAAATTTTCCGACAACAAAATCCGATCAGACTTTTTCGATCATGTGTTGAGAATTCTGACGCACAAAGTGCCACACATGCTCAGAAAAAATTTGGAGATGAAAGCTATTGGCTACTGGCCTCTACGTAGTCCCGTCGTACGTGTTCGACGTCACCTCGTTCCCGAAGGATCGGGTTTTCTGACAACTTTGTGCGACCGTGTGTATGCAAGACAAGTTTCGGCCAAAATCCGGCGGAAAAAATCGGACGGATTTTGTGGTCGGAATGTCGGACCGTGTGTACGGGGGCTTAGGATCATCAGCTCAATCTAGTAGCCAAAATATTAATATTTTCCTGAAATATCTCAAGCAGGAAAATACTGCATTAAGACATCTAGATGGAACTGTCAACGATAGGAGATTAAAATTTTTAACTTTGAAATTTGAAATTCAAATAAACTACAAAACGTTTTATGGCAGGATTTTTTTTATTTTTTGAATTCTCTTTATTAAAAATGTAAGTGTATAGCACAAAACAAAACCTATTGGGCATACCCAGGCTTAGGTAACAACATAAAAAAACAACATGCAGTAACAACCTAATACAAGGCAACCATTACCCTCCAATATGCAGTGCATTTTTTGTAATAAGAGAGAAAAAAAAAAGGGGGACAATGTCATAGATGAAATGACAAAACTTCTAACAGGAAAATAACAGCCGCCCTGAACTAATATGGTGTATCTTTAGATGCGACCGTGTCGGTAGAGGCTTTCCAAATATCCCAGACCTTTGAGAATTTTTGGGGGCAACCCCTCGCTTCATAAGTAAACTTATATAATGGGATTGCTGCATTAACTAAGTGCTTCCAGAGATTACTTGTAGGTGCCTGCAAAGACTTCCATTTTGAAAGGCTGGCCTTACATGCGTAAAACAGAAGCAAACCTATCAATGTTTTCATTACTGTAGACATGGCCAAAAGGTGTACCAGACCCAGGGTACAATTATACTATGGCAGGATTTTTGAGGCACAACTTACACCGTACTCTAATATAAAATCCCAAAGCTTTTATTATGTAATCACAACCATTAAAAGTCCTCCAGTAATTTTTAAAAACACTTCAAATACAGAAACACTCCATATTTTGTTAATTATAAATCATTTTTTTTAACTGTTTGGTGGACAAAAACACCCAAAATTCTATAGCTCAACGCGTTTCATGGAAGAAAATCCACTTCTTCAGGAGTTGACAATGGGGGAATAAAAGGTTACTTGTCTAAACATTAAAAAAGGCTAATAAAATCAATAATTAAATAATCCAAAACTTAAACATTTAAAATATTGCATTAGCATGTGCTGAGTGAAAGTATCTGGACCCCTTCAAGGAGATGACTAACATCCAACCTGAATAATCTAAAAAGATAAAATGCAAAAAGTATAGCCCCCGGCTGTCAAGGACTATTTCCCGATCCCCCGACGACACCACAGTCAGGTGCGTTCCTCTGACAAACCTTTAATCCATTAATGTGGGCCATAAAAAACAATGACCACAATAAAAGCAAAAAGGGGCACCTAAAATATTATATATATATATATTTTTATATATATATATATATATATATTTCTATCTACATTCCATTCTTTAAATGTACTCTAACACCTTATATTTAACCCCAGGTGAATTTAGGTCCCTACAATACAGGGCAAAAAGTATAGCAGACTAGGAAGGTCAAGGTCCACTCTCTGATGACACCACAGGCCATCTTGGAGGACTATAAATAGGGGATGATGCTCCCCCATGGATCAGTAAGGCCTCCTTGATGACACTCTGGACATATGGGAGATCTTGTAATTTGATACATTTTGTGGTGTTGGGCTATATTGCTATGTCTAAATAAAGACAGATATATACAGAGAGGATTTAAAGGAGACGTATGGTCAGACGTATGGTCAGAACTCTTTTGGCCATACTTCTGTGGGTCACAGGAGTGCACTTAGTCCTGCAATCCTGTGACCCAGATTCAGCTGATTGCGGTCTAAAGCCTGCAGTTGACTGACATCACAGACCCGGTCCAAGCTTTTCAGGAATCCAGACAATAATGTCGGGACCCGCCCAGATGCCTTAACAGCAGTTGACTCAGCCTCTCAGTGCAGCACTTAGAGCCTGAGCCAGCTGCTCCCTCTACAGCCCGGTGCTCCAGTGAGCACTGAAGGTGCAAAATATAGAGCAGTGACCACTAAAGGGGCAGAATATAGATCAGTAACTGACAGCCACCACTCTGTGCTCAATGCGGACCCAAGAACTGAGCGATCAGTGGTCTTTGATCGCTCAGTTCTCAGTATAGAGCCGGGAGGGGAGCAGCAGCAACATCAGAATGATGCTGCAGCCACTAAAGTGAGTATGTATGTTTTTGTTTTTTAAACCCTTACACCTCTTTTAAACTCCTATGTAATCAAGTGAGTTTAGTCCCTTGATAAGTGGATCTATAGAATGTATATTTATTTCTTTACTATTCTGTATTATATGTTATATTGAATTTGCCTTGATCATAGGGGCTTAAAGTGATTGTAAAGCCTTTTTTTTTAAATAACAAACATGTTATAGTTACCTCCTCTGTGCAGTTGGTTTTGCACAGAGCAGCCCAGATCCTCCTCTTCTCCGGTCCCTCTTCCCTGCTCCTGGCTACTCCCTCCTGTCGAGCAGCAAGCCGCTTGATATGGGGGCACCCAAGGCGAGCCACAGCTCCATGTGTCCATTCAGACACGGACCCCCAACCCGGCCCTGCTCCCTCTCTCCCCTGATTGTACTTTAGAAAGGGAATAGGTTGTATGAACCGCATTTGCATTTTGAAGTGTGCTTCAGGTTCTAAGGGTAATAGACTGTTTTTATTTTTAAGTCAGCATTTTGAGTGACATTTAAATCTTTCTGAATGTAACTTGGCAGCTTTAAAACCATTCAGCCTACAAGTTTTTGTGATTAATGTGTACTTGTCCTACCTTGCGAGAACTAGGCAACCTTAAAATATATTCTTCACAGCCTGAGCGTACTTGCTAAATGTATTTGTCTCCTTGCTAGTGAAGTGCATGTGTAAATATATTATTTCTCATTTATTATCTGTAGACAATGTACTGTGAGATTATTTCCATAATAATGGAAACATTCTGTATTCTATATTCTTCATGAATTTTAATACTGTTAATGGGACCTGTAACATTCTGATCACTGTTTTATTCTGATTTGCAGGTTACGCCGCCAGTCAAAGAAGATCACATCATATTTCCAATGAGGTACATTTTAATTACCAGAACTAACAATTTTTACAGTTTATTAAGTAAAAATAATGCATGTTAGGTCAGTTATGAGTAGCAGGTTGTGGTTTTAAAATACATACTAACAAAAATAAATGTCTTTCATGTAAAGCTGTATGAGCACGATGGTTAAGACTTTTCCGGTACTTACAATTAATAATAATCCCATGAGGGTCCCATTTATAAAAACATGAATAAAAGTCGTTCCCTTTGATTTCCAATGACAGCCATTCATATTAGTACGACTTCAATTTGTTCCGACTTCAAAGTAGTCCCTGCACTACTTTGGTCTAATTTTGATGCCACTTACACAGGCATTCCTTGAAATCGCGGCAAAAACCGCAGCCTCGAAACCACGGCAAAATCGTGGTAGAATCGCGCTACTTTGAAGTCGCATGAGTGTGAAAGGGGCCTTAGTGTATGTTCACACCAGATAAATTCTGATTGCATTCTGAATGCATCTACAGTAAAACGCAATGTACTCCAATGAAACTAGTTAACTCCGTTATGTTGCAGTGCCCTTAAAAAAATATAACATGATTTTTTTTTTTACAACGCAATGTGCGTAAATGAGCATATGAACTAGTTTAAATATAGAAACACCTCCATAAGGACACTAGGAAAAAACTGAGATCTAACGGAATGCGGTGGGGTTATAACGGTACACCCAGTGTCCAATCACCTAAAGGTAGCAGTCTATAACCCAGGATTTATGAATATCCACCTGTGTCCTGTACTGTATTATTAAAGTGATACTAAACACACACTGTTTAATTTACATTGTCCTTTCTATTTCTGTATATGAATGATGGCACTGTAATTATTTTAATTTAAAAAAAGCAAAGTACCTTTTTCCTAATCAATATACAGCTGTCACATGACCCAGTTTTTCCCCAGCCTGTCTACAGGGAAACATAAGCATGAGGTCCTCTGCTGCTGGGTCCATCTAGTCCATCTACTAGGTCCATTTAGTCCTCTGCTGCTGGTCACATGTTCAAAAAAAAAACAGCCTTTGGGATACAGAGTAAAACTAAATAATTAATATCAATGAACTGTTTTAAATTGTTATACAAATATACATTTGAAATCAGAAATGTATTATTTTTTGGCAGTAACATGGTGTGAGCGGATATCTGCCAGTGACGACTGTGTCACCCTCCTCCAGCCTGTGTCTTAGAATAAGAGGGAGGTGATGCCTCCATCAATCTACATGTAATATCCCACCCCCATTGTGTTTAGCTGGTTAGTGGGCATGGAGGAGGAGGGAGAGAGTGGGCTGTTGTTTACCACTGTGTATACGCCAACATGTGTGACTCATAGTCTATAGTCACATGGGCTGCTCAGATGTGATAGGGAGGAAATGATCAGCATAAAATCTAGCTGAATTGGGGACATGGACAGAAGAGGGATGTAGAAAGCAGCAGGATCAACCAGGTTTTTTGCAGAATACAGAAAATGAAATGAATAGTGACTGAGTATGAACAGCATGTAATACATAACTTATTGATAATTTTTTATGATGTGGGTTTAGGGACACTTTAAGATAATGTTAATAAAAGTAGAAAGCTTGTAAAGAACGCATTGTAATGCATTTCAAAAATGCATGCCAAAGCTTGGGTGCATTACAGTATAAGTACTTAGCCCAAACACCCATTTTGTTGTACACTTTTTTTGAACATGTTAAAGCGGTTCTGCACTCTGAAAATTTTTTATTTTTTTTGGGCTATATGCCTAGGGCATATAGCTCAATTGGGGGACTTACCTGTTCCATGTTCCATCTCGATCGCCGCCGGTTTTCGTCTTCATCTTCTTCTTGTCTTCTTCTTGTCTGCTGGGGTCCATCTTGCCTGTGGGCATGTGAAACCCCACAGGCACTGTTGATGGCCCAGCATGCACCGCCGTTACTCGCGCGTGCGCAGTAACGGCACATCTGCCGACATCTCACGAGATTTCGGCAGATGCGGCCGAAATCTCGGGAGATTTCGGAAGATGTGGCCGAAATCTCGGGAGATTTCGGAAGATGTGGCCGAAATCTCGCGAGATTTCGGAAGATGCCCGCACTGACTCCTGGGATCAATGACACCAGATCCCAGGAGACAGTGCGGCGTGACGACGATCGACGCAGAGACCCCGCCCGCCGCCGCAGAGTGAGAAGACCGGAAGTCTTCAATTACAAGGTAAGTAAAAAAAAAAAAAAAACATTTCATTTAGTACTCTTTGCCTGATTTGGAAGGCAAAGAGATTTACTAAATGAAATGGGTGCCGAACCGCTTTAATTTGTTAATGTACTGAACTGAGGCAAAGATATGTAAAGTAAACCTTTGCACCAAACATAAAGTCATATGCAGGGGAAATCTTATCATTCATGCTCCTGCAGGAGTTAGAATTATTAGAGTGAAGTGAACTCAGGTTCAGTGTTAGGTTCACTTCAATTCATTCATTCTGTTCAAGTGGCGGAAGAGTTCTTGTTGTGTAGTATGCATTATCTTTTTTTGAACCTTGTTGTATTATGTGTTCCATTGCTCAGGGACAGTTATTTGTTATCAGGAACAGTGGAATGAACACAAGTTCCCTTTTTGGCATAAAGTTAGGCTCACTTTAGTACTTCAGTTCCATTGTTCTATAGAAGAGCGGCAGAGTTGTTTTTGTGCAGTTTGTGTACTACGCATTACCTTTTTTTCAATCATTTTATGGCTCGGGGACAGTTATTTGTTAATTGCTTTTTTTGGTCATTGACAGTATTGCCATCCACATGTTTTTTTTATTTTTTTATTTTGACATTTGTTCAGATGCATTAAGATAAAAAAAATAACTTCTGTATGCAGCAGCCGCCCTCAGCCCTACTATTACTTACCTCTATCCAGCAATGTCCATCTTTATCTCTATCCAGCAATGGATAGAGACCGTCCAGGACTATTCTCCTGATTGGCTGAGACACAGCAGCGGCGCTGTGTCTCAGCCAGACCGTCCAGGACTATTCCTCGACCGTCGATCCTCGACCGTCCAGGACTATTCTCCTGATTGGCTGAGACACAGCAGCGGCGCCATCGGCTCCCGCTTCTGTCAATCAAAGTCAGTTAGTCAATCGGGGCCTGAACCTGGGGCTCCGTGTCTGAATGGACACAGGGAGCTGTGACTCGGCCCAGGTACCCCCATAGCAAGCTGCTTGCTGTGGTGGCACTCAACATGAGGGAGGAGCCAGGAGTCGAAGAGGGACCAGAGAAAATGAGGATCCAATACAAAACCACTACACAGAGGAGGTAAGTATAAAATGTTTGTTATTTTTAGAGAAAAAAACGAGACTTTACATAACTACATTTCGGGGCTGACAGCAACAATTAAATAATGGTGTTTGCTTAGCTTATCTATGTGGCTTTCATATGCAGGGGTGATACTTCAGTAATAGTTGGTGACTAGTGGGCTAAGACTAGGGGCGTATCATGAAATCAGTGGGCCCTCCAAGCACTCCGCACTACTCTGCTGCACATACTACCCACCACCATACACTCCATACTCCTTTCATGCACATACTACCCACCTCCATACAGTCCACCCTCCTCTCCTGCTCATACTACCCACCACCATACACTCCACACCCCTGTATACTCTGCACTGTACATTCCCTATTTAACATTACCACATTCTGCACTATGTAAGTAATCTCAGACTCTATTAAACCACACCCCCTTTAAGCCACGCCCGATATTTAAATGCAATTTAAGCCATGCCCACAATTCCCTTGCCACATTTTTTTAATCGATGCCTAAAGCCCACTTTTTATCTTGCACGCTCTCCATCCTGACACATCCCCTGTAGCCGGCGGGAGAGGAGAGGAGGGAAGCCTGCTGCGGAGGAGGAGGGGGGTAGAGGATGAGTATAGAGCGTGGCAGAGGAAAACACTATGGTTGCCACCTCATCCCTTTAAACCCGAACATTAATTACACAGGTTCTGTGGCTGATTAAGGTAGTAATTAAACTCACTTGGTGCCTTATCTGCATTTAGTTAGTCTCAGAACCTGTGTAATTTAAAGGTGTTCAGGTTTAAAGGGATGAGGTGGCAACTCTAGAGAACACCGGGAGCGGATTAAAACACCGGGAGCGGAGGAAGACACTGAGGCGGAGGAAGACACCGGGATCGGTGGAAGACACCTGGTGGAGGAAGACACTGGGGGACAGTCAGGGATTATTGGTGTGGCGGGGGGACAGCTGCAGGCAACGATCTCCCTGTATGGATTTTCAGCAGACAGCAGTAGGTAGAAGAGGAGAAGCAGCTGTCAGCTGAAATGCCATAAAGGGAGATCAGTGCTTGCAGCTGTTCCCTGCCGCACCAATCATCCCTGACTGTCAAGGGACAATCATCCATGGGTGCAGGGTGGGTCACAGTGCCCCCCCCCCCCTCGGGGCCCATGTGCAGCGAACACCATGCACCCATGGATGATACGCCACTGGCTTAGACACCCCCTTGTGTATGTGTATTTTTTTTCTACATCCATGATATTTCTATTCTCCAGTCCCTGGTCTTTATGCTTATATTACAGTTTTTGATGTTCTTGCCAACTTTGGGGTGTTCCCAACCCACTCCCTCTGCTATGTTCTATAAAATATAAAATGATTGAAAGTTCCAGCAGGTGGAGTAGGACCATAGTGGGTATGCAGACCTGGGGGCAGAGATTTTACCACCACAGTCCATGAGAGCTAAAAACCATTAGGTAACTAATCCTGCATATCTCTGAAATATCAATTTTGGGAGGAATGACCCTTTTATACTACATTTAATTACAATTTAAATGTATTTGTGAGAGCAAATGTACATACTGGTTCCCAAATTCTCCTTTTTTCCCAAAATTTTTACATATACAGGTATACTGCAGTAATTACTTTTCTATTAGTAATAATGGTAGGTATGGTAACCCAATGCAGATTTATGTTTTTATATAAGTATAAGCATATCGTCCTTTTCTGAGCACAATTAATTGGTCCTCACTGTAGCAGTAGTCGCCTGTGCATGCAGAGTAAACTAAGTATTTTTTTCCAGCCAACCATCTACCCTCCACTAACCATCACTGTTTCACAGGTTCTTATTATATGCTTCATTTTTCAACATGCTGGCAGCCCATCATAAATTCACAATCTAAATTTATCAGGCAAAGTATTTTGTAATGCAATGAGAGATTTCAGATTTGTATGCAGCTACAATGTTGTTATTTTTTGTCTGTAAATAGCCTGCATTTGGCCATAGAAAGGTACTTTATGAAGTCTGGTAAAATATCAGTCAAATACAATTACAGATACAGCCTAGTATCTTCTAAATCAAGGGCATAATTATGCTATTGGCTCAAGAGGCAGAGGGGGGCCAGCACTAGGTTTTTTTTTTCTTGCAGCAGCAGCATTTGGCCATTACATCTGGTTAAAATAAATGTATTTAGCAACCTCTATATATTTGTTTAAAAGCAATTGGTATTCTGTATCACTGGAGGAATACCCTTTAAGATGGAAAATAGAGAGACGAGAGGGCCATGTAATGACTTTGCTATGGGGCCCCAGCATACAAAAGTACAATCCTGCTTTGAAAGTGTAATTGAGCGCTGCACTGCCTATATCAAATTCCAATAAGCTATAAACCAATCAAATATCCAATGATCACATATGTGAATACAAATATAACTTAAAACTTGTGCTTATGTGCTGCCCAAATATATATCTATAGATGTAGGTTCTTGTATCTCTGCCAGCAGAGAGAAGTTGGGTAGATGCCACACTCCCAATTCTAGAGGCATAATAATGGTCTAGCACAGGGGTCTTCAGTTGTTCAAAAACTACAATTCCCATCATGCCTAGTCATGTCTGTGAATGTCAGAGTTGTACAATGTCTCATGGGATGTGTAGTTCCGCAACAGCTGGAGTCGTAGTTTGAAGATTCCTGATTACTCTAAGCCCCCGTACACACGGTCGGACATTCCGATCCCCAAATCCGTCAGATAATTTCCGATGGATTTTGTCCGAAACTTGTGTTGCATACACACGGTCGGACAAAGTTGTCGGAAAATCCGATCATTCCGAACGAGGTGACGTAGAAAACGTATGACGGGACTACGTACAGGGAAGTAGCCAATAGCTTTTGTCTCCAAATTTCTTCTGAGCATGCGTGGCACTTTGTGCGTCGGAATTCTCTACACACAATTGGAAAAAGTCAGATCAGGATTTTGTTGTCGGAAAATTCTGACGGAAAAAGTCCGCTAGAGCCCACACATGATCAGATTTTCCAACAACATAATCCGATCGGACTTTTTCCATCGGAATATCCGGCCGTGTGTACGGGGCATAACATGTCTTGAAAAAAGGTGGTTTCTCATGTACCTTGTATAATGCCCAAGAAATATCGTTAGGAAAATACAAGTGGGTCATGGTACATCTACATTTCAAATTTGGCACTTAATATGGTCATGCACTATGCAATCTGATTGACCAATCTCTGTACAACTCGTTATTTCGGCAAAATAGGTGATAGGAAGACGCACTTGAACAATTAATTCAAATTATAGGAAATCAAACAGGCTCTTGCACTAAATATATATTTTTTTAAGATCTAACTGATTGCAGTGTATGGTCACCTTTAAAGATCAAGATCTGAAAATATTATTATTATTATACAGGATTTATATAGCGCCAACAGTTTGCGCAGCGCTTTACAACATGAGGGCAGACAGTACACTAATGCCCCGTACACACGGTCGGAAATTCCGACCACAAAATCCGTCGGATTTTTTCAGACGGATTTTGTCCGACACTGGTGTTGCATACACACGGTCCGACAAAGTTGTCGGAAAATCTGATCATTCTGAACGTGGTGACATTCGTTGCGTACGACGGAACTACGTAGAGGCTAGTAGCCAATAGCTTTGGTCTTCTAATGTGATCTGAGCATGCGTGGCACTTTGTCCGTCGGAATTCGCTACACACGATCGGAAAAAGTCCGATCGGACTTTGTTGTCGGAAATTTTTTGAGCAGGATCTCAAATTTTTTCCGTCTGAGTTTCCGATGGAGCCCACACACGGTCGGATTTTCCGACAACATGGTCCTATAGGACATTTTCCGTCGGAAATTCCGTGTGTACGGGGCATTACAATACAAATCAATACAGGAGGGATCAGAGTGCCCTGCTAAAATATTATTTTTTTGGGTTTAGAAACACTTCTCTGTTCTTTGTAATGTATTGAAAGATTTGGGTAAAAATAGAAAAAAAAACACACTTCAAAGATATATTAGAAGTGATAGGCATGAGATTAGCATCAAAAGGGTTAATTAACTGAGAACACCTACTAATTGCCTAACAAGACACATCCAATGAGATGAAATGAACCAATTGTATTGGGCGTGCGCTATTATCCATGAGAAAACCGCAGTTACCTTAACACCAGTTGCAGTTTACATATTTATTATCGTTTGGCGCTTCAAATTGCGCTGTTCGGTTAATGACTTTTCCAGCGCACCAATTAAGGTATGAACTGGCGCAGCGCATTCTTCTTAGTAAATGAGCCCCAGAGTACGATGATGTTATCATCGCTATTATGCGCACAATGCTGTCCACCCACAGCTAGAGTAAATAGATGGTATGGTCCTTGAATGCATTCTAATTAGTCTGTTTTGTGCTTTAAGCACCACTTACATCTAAGCAGACCATGTAATAGCTTGCTCTGGAAAATAAAGGAATATACAGAAAGACATAAAAGAAAACATTAATGAGAAAGTGAACCACAAGTGAACCCTGTAGTGGCCCCATGTAACCCAGCGACTTTCGTTTACTCCTATGTATGATGCAGCATTGGGTCAGTTATTACTGTTATTGTAGAACATTACTAAGCAACCGTTGTCATCTAGCAGCCATCACTTTGCAGATTGGAAGCTGTAGTTCAAAAAACTGTCAGCTCTTCCTGTGCTCTGAAAGATTCATGGTTTTTATCATGGCTGAAAATAGTTGCATGGGCATTTTGCTGGCAAAGTTTTTTACAATAACATTAGCGTTCCTGTTCTATTGAGCAGGAATTTGCATTTAGGGAGCCAAATGCTGATTGACTCTGACCTTAGATATCAGTCCAGTGTCGCTGCAATGTTTGTACGCAGAACGTCACTATTTTCTGTTGAGTTTATCCTACCCAACAGAGTCCTTTCAAAGTGGACCTGTCATAAGCTGGCCATACACGGTCAAATTTCGAAAGAACTTTATTTTGAAAATCTAAGAATTTTCGTACGAATTTCGCACCATTAGTGGGCTGCAGCAACGGACAATTTTCGTGCGGCCATCAAATTTTAAAAATCCGACATGTTGGAATTTTTTTTTAAAAACAAACGATTTCTGAACCAATATTGGAAGAATTGTGCGAGAAATGTAATCAAAAAAGAAATGCGCATGTGCAAGAAAAGAAAATTCCCGTAAAGAAAAGAAGATTCCCGGAAAGAAAAGAAGATTCCCAGACACGAAAATTATTTTCTGTAGGAACATGAGGTGAAATTAAAGGTTTGGTTGGTCGAATTTCGAAATCAATGGTGGCACCATGGAATCACAAAACGCACAAATTTTCTGATTTTCAAAAGAAAGTTCTTTCGAAATTCGACCCGTGTATGGCCAGCATTAGATTCTGAAACATCATTAACATAATGACTCAACCAAGAGAATGTACTAAAAATAGAGCCTGAATAAAGAAATGGGGAATTGTAAAATGTGGTAACCTATAGCAACCTGTTGGATTTTCTGTTTAACTCATCTTGTTTAACCACTTGCCTTCCTGAATATTTTTACCCCTTCATGACCAGGCCATTTTTTTTCTATGCACTACTTTAAAGCAAAGTCGTCATGCCCCCCACAGCAAACAATGTAACGTCAGCAGCTACAAATACTGTAGATACTGACTTTTAATATTAGGACACTTACCTGTCCTGGAATCCAGCGATGTCGGCACCCCAGCCGATGTTTCCATTGGTGCTGCCGTCGCCATTACCTGTAAGGGAACCTGGAAGTGAAGCCTTGTGACTTTCTGAATGGCCCGGTGAAGGAGAAAAGAGGAGAGGGGTCTAACTTCAGAGTGAACTCCCTATGACAAGATCTCCTGGAAGTGGGGACGGGTACATGTCAAAAAGAGGTACCTGAAAGGTGCCAAATGTGGCACCGGAGGGGGAAAGGAAGCAGATAAGCGGAGCTTCCACTTTTCGGTGGAACTCTGCTTTAACTGAAAATTATGCAGTCATGCAGCCTTGTAGCCAAACAAAATTGATATCATTTGTATTGTTTTTCACACTAGCAGAGCTTTCGTTTGGTGGTATGTGATCACCACTGGGTTTTTTTGTATTTATTTGCGATATAACCGAAAAAAGATCAACAGTTTTGAAAAAAATATATACTTTTTACTTTCTACTATAAACACATTCAATAAAAAAAAAATAATAAATCGAATCTCTTCATAAATTTCAGTCAAATGTATTTTGATACATGTCTTTAACCACTTGCCTACAGGGCACTTACACCCCCTTCCTGCCCAGGCCATTTTTCTGCGCTGTCGCACTTTGAATGACAATTGCGCGGTCATGCTACACTGTACCCAAACAAATTTGTTATCATTTTCTTCACACAAATAGAGCTTTCTTTTCGTGGTATTTAATCACTGCTGGGTTTATTTTTTACAAAAAAAAAAAAAAGATCCATCATTTTTTAAACTAAGTAATTTTTCTCCTTCACTGATGTGCGCTGATGAGGCGGAACTGATGGGCACTAATAGGCTGAACTGGTGGGCATTGATGAGGTGGCACTTATGGTCACTGATTATGTGGCACTGATGCCTCTAATCGTCTCTCCTCACCAAACACTCTGTCAGTGTGAGGCGAGGAGCGCCGATTACCAGCATCTCCGTGTCTACACGTGATCGGTTGTGATTGGACACAGCCGATCACATGGTTAAAGAGCTGCCGTTGCGGCTGTTTACAGAGATCAGGGTCGCGCCGTGACCTAGCAACACAGCGTGGCCACGATCGATGCGGGTGCGTGAGAGTGCCCATTCTGGGACGCCGTCATATGAACGAGAGCCACCCTGCGGCGGGGCGGGCGGCAAATAGTTAACATAAAAAAATCCCAATCAGAGTATATTGATTGGTTTGTGTGACAGTTTTAACGTCTACAAACTATGGGAAATATACTGGAATTTTTTTTTTCTTACAACTAAAAGCGTTGATTAGCAACTCATAATGGGACTGTAGTAGTACAGAGGTTGATAAATAAGTTGAAATGCAGGCAATTTGACACCAACTGCCACTGGGAGAAACTGACTAATTGCCACTGACATCACCAGTGACATTAATACAGTGATCAGTGCTAATAATATGCACTGTCACTGTACTAATAATACTGGTAGGAAGGGGTTAAAATCTAGGGCAATTAAGGGGTTGAATGTGTACCTAACTATGTGTAATGTGTGTGATATGTGCTGCTTTTACTAAGGACATTGTTGTTTTTTTCACCCTGCTTAGCAGGGAATAAAAAAACAGCAAGACTCCCCTGTAAGTGAACAAAGCCCTGTATTGTTTTAACACTTTAACTGCTGCACCATTGTGTCACACATGGTTGCAGGGCAGACCTATTTGCCTGAATGGGTTGCATTTGGTGGCATGTGTACACATTGCATTGTGTGTGGCATGTGTACACTCCTTCTTGAGGCCTTTTCAGCTTAAAGTAAAACTAAAGGCAACATTTTTTTTTTTTTTTTTGAATGGAGCTATTAGTATTTTATTGCTGTCTGTGCCCCCATTAGTGAGATTCATCCTCTCTATTTGTTCTGTTTACCTTTATCATTTAGGCTGAGTCCCTCACACCAGGGGTCCACTGCGTCCCCGTTCGTCGTTTCAGGTCCGATTTCAGCCAGAATTTTTGGCTGAATTCGGACCTGAAATGGACCAAAAGACGCCCAGGGCTCCTGTACAATTCGCACCAGAGCCTCAGCGTAGAAATGTGAACCGGCTCAATAAAGATCCGGTCAGAATATCCTGCTATTGCGAATTGGATGCATCGAACCCACATCCAATTAGCAATAGTGTGAACCCAGTCTGAAAGAGAAAGTGAAAGAAAACCACACATCTTGGGTTGTCCCCAGAAAACTTATGGAGGGGAAATCTTCTAATAGTGTCACTAGTTCTGGTGATCAGGGGGTCCCCAAGGAATTCCCTTAATTTGCAAGGATTTCCTCTCGCTTCCTGTTTGGCTATGGAAACAAAGGGAAATCTCCACAATGGGACACAGATGGCGAAAAAAAAATCTGACAGGGGTTATAATCCCCCTTGCTCTATCCAAAATGCAAACGAGTCCTAAGAGGGAACTGTTTCTTCTCCTTGGAAAAATCTCCTTTTACTTCCAGTTGTGTTTCTAGGACAAGGAGTGAAGGGAAATCTTCTCAATGGAAAACACATAAGAAAAAAACTGGCATGGGTCTTAACCATTCTCTTCTCTATCTAAAACGTAAACTAAAAGGTTCTGCTTTACATAAATGTTAATGTATGTCACAATATAGGAAAATCTCCCCCAATGGTCGACATATACATTATACGTACCAAAATTTCAATACAGATATCCCTTATACTTACTGGGCCTATATATGGCCGTATGGGAACCATGCCTTTTTCAATCTGGCATTCATTATAAATGCCCTATGTATTGGCCGCTGTGATCCCCATTCCAAGGTGTTGGGATTTTCCTCTTTTTCCGCCCATGGTTGGCTGTATTTAGCGTGGCTCCTTGTTAGTCACATGCGAGTGGGGCTCTCCCTTGGAGTGTGTGTGACACGAATGCACGGGATTGAGGATTGACTTTTAAAGGAACCCCGGTCAGGAGATCGTTCATGTGCACCTTTCATTGCAAATTAAACCCCTAAGGAAGACTTTGACCATACACGTCGAAACGCGTTGGTAATTTGCATTTTAGATAATAATATATACTGTTATATGGTTATAATATTTTAAAATTGAATGGTGATACATATCTCTGACCGGAGCTCATATTTTAAACATTTATGTGTTTTTATGTCTTGTTGCTACATTTTCAATAAAAATCTTTTCTAAATAAATTTAAATGACTGTAATTTCGCTGCGGAAAAACCCCACAGGGGGAGATTTTGCCATATTGTGACCCATTCTGGGTGGCAGCAATTATATCACTAACATTCATGTGTTTTTTCCATGATATAACGTTAATGTGTGTATTTAATTCATGTATTTAGCTATTTGCCTGTGCAGTAGATAAGAGTTATGCTAAATGCCATAATGACAGGTTCATTATAATAGCGAGGCTTATCTCTGCAGGAGGTAACAGTATAAGAGGTCGGTGGACCATCCTCTTTATCGGCGTATGGGAACGGCAGAGCGGACGCGAGCTGTTATACAGATCTAAAATACATCCACCATGCAGTAGATTTACAAATTGCTGATAGGTTAATAGAAACAGAAATAGGATTATTTCCGATACGGGAATAATATAATTCCTTTTACAGAAACCTTGGCTTTTGTTGCGCTCCGAGAAATATCTTTTCCCTCATTCTTGAAGTGTTGCCAGGGTCAGCTCTGAGCATCAGTTTTTCTACCTCCATTTATTTATGACCTCTCAATAAGGTTTGGACATATTTATGGTTTGCTAAATCACGATTGTTATTTTTATATTAGGCAACTTAACAGAATTCACATATGTGGAGCATACTCGTGTTTATTTTATAGGCTTTAAAAGACAGACATTCCACAATTTATTTTCAGTTTGGGGGTTTTTATTTGTTGGACTTATACACAAGTTTTTACCGGAGGGCCTTTCTGAAGACTTTCTCCATATGTTGCTATCATGTGTTTGTGGAGGAGTGATTGTATGCATGAAAAGAAATGAAGAACTAGCTGTTGTGGTTGAGGATGTATTTACATTAGCGCTAGGCATATTGAAGGAATACGCCCCAGTTTAATGCCTCTTCATCTCCTGCATCACATGTACATGATATTGATGGCATGTACCAAGGAGCATGGCACAACAATAAATAAACTCAACACTGAACCATTTCCTTTTTTATTTATTTTTTATTTTTTTATTTTTTATTTTTCCTCTTTTTTATTTTTTTCTTTAACGAAAAAAAAACACTGAACCATTTCTAATGGGTTTTTACCCCACTACATACAGGGAAAAAAAGGTTTGACAAACTTTTGCTCTAGAACTTTAGTTATGAATACATGGTGCTTAATTAATTTTTTTTTTTTTCCAATAACAGTTTTATTTAAAGTTATATCAGATACAGTTTAAGTGCAATGGTTTTTCAACAAACACAATAAAGGCTTTCTTTCCTGGGTTACATGGCTGTGTTAATTCCTGAGTGTATAATTGTTATCTTTCTGTTATCCATGTACTTTTCTGTTTGTATCAGGTTATTAACAGTTACATAAAGTGCTATCAACCAAACAATTATTGTGTTTTGCGATCAGCAGATTCCATTTTCAGTAGCTTGCGTAAAAAGAAAACCACCTATTGACTTGTTATGTTTTTCCATTATTAAAGTGATTGTAAAGGGAACATTTAAAAAAAAAAATAACAAACGTCTTATACTTACCTGCTCTGTGCAATGGTTTTGCACGGAGCAGCCCCAATCTTCAACTTCTGGGGTCCCCTGTCGGCGCTCCTGGCTCCTCCCTCCTTCTGAGTGCCTCCATAGTAAACCGTTTGCTTTGGAGGCACTCATGCGGACTCAATCCCGAGCCAGGCTCTGTGAGTACATTGACACACACAGCACGGCTGCCCCCCCCCCCCCTCCCCACTCTCTCCTCACAGGCTGTGATTGACAGCAGCAAGAGCCAATGGCTCTCGCTGCTGCCTCCACGTCCAGTGCGAAGGGAGAGGGCTGCTGCTCTCGGGAACAGTGCTGGATTGAGATCAGGCTCAGGTACTGTAAGTATTTGGGGAGTTGGGGAAGCTGCAGAAGGTTTTTTACTTTAATACATAGAATGCAAAGGTAAAAAACCTTCTGCCTTTAGAACAACTTTAAGAATTCCCAGCTCCACCTACCTGCAAGGATAAGGAGGACAGCCCAATAGCATACAATAATAAAGCAAGTTAGCAATTGCAGCCATCATATTTTCATATGTTTTATCCTGGTTGGGTTCCTCCAACCCTTTAATGACAAAGGCAAAACAAATCTTAAGGCCAGAGGTGTTTCATGGGTTTGTGATTACTATGATTGACATAATCAGGAGACCATCCCACTCTGTGCCTAGGAGCATGACAGCATGGTCAGAGTGCTGGGGGTGCATGAGTTTGCTTCCAACACAAAACAGATGCAGCTGCTGTTTGGGTATTCTGACAGCTGCTGGTGGTGGCTGTCAGAGTACAATAACTCAGCAGGGGGGTTCCTCTATCTGCACTGTTTAGTGTGGAAGGAGAAACCTGTTATATTTCATTCATTCAGCCCGCAAGTCTGAACAAAATAAACTAAGAGTGTGTGGCCAGCTTTAGACTTATGCCCCATACACACGGTCGGAAATTCCAACCACAAAATCCGTCTGATTTTTTCCGACGGATTTTGTCCGACACTGGTGTTGCATACACACGGTCGGACAAAGTTGTCTGAAAATCCAACCATTCTGAACGTGGTGACGTTTGTTGCATACGACGGACCTACGTAGAGGCTAGTAGCCAATAGCTTTGGTCTTGTAATTTGATCTGAGCATGTGTGGCACTTTGTCCGTCGGAATTCGCTACACACAATCGGAAAAAGTCCGATCGGACTTTGTAGTCGGAAAATTTGAGAGCAGGAGATAAAACTTTGTCCGTCGGAAAATCCGACGGAAAAAGTCCGATGGAGCCTACACACGGTCGGAATTTCCGACAACATTGTCCGATAGGACATTTTCCGTCGGAAAATCCGACCGTGTGTACGGGGCATGAGTGAACTCACTCAGCAGCACTCAGAAACAGACAGGTATGACATGCACCATTTTCTAAAGCTGGCCATAAATGGATTGAAGTTCAGCCAGTTCAGCAGGGACCAGCCGAATGTCAGTGTGGGGCTGTCAACAGAAGTTAATCATTTAATAGACATTTGTGGAAGAGTCATACTGGAAATTTTTTTGTCGATCAATGGCTGCAGCAGCTGATCAGTTTATTCTGATATCCCACTGTCAGAGTAAAATGTCTCGGCAAGGGTGATTCCTACATCCACCTTGTTTATGTTGATGGGGGTATCTGTCCTTTTACGTTCAGCCGCTGCTAAATCAGAAAAAAAACTACCCGTCTCTGGCCAGCTTTACTCATACACATACAGAGAGGTGTGCCTGTTTCTCAGCTGCCAGCATAAAGCTTTGGAGTGGGAGTGCATGAAACAGAATTTTTACTGATAAAAATGGTATCTTAGGCAATTCCAAATGAGTAAAAAAATCATAACTCACAAGGGTAAAGAACTAAAAGGAGGGAAACTGCAATATGGCTTTACTGTAAAGCCTTATCTCAGCAAACAGGCTAGTGTCACTTATTGGATGTCTGTGTAGGATTTACAATACATAAAATAATTTAAAAACATTTTCTGCATTTTACTGCGTTTTTGACACAATTCTGACGCGTTTTGCAGCGATTTTGTGCAGGTCAAAAGGTCACCAATGTAAAAAGCAGAAAAATGCCCAAATCTGCCTAAAAAAAAAAAAGTTCCAGAACTTGTTTGAGCTTCAGGCATTTTGCAGCTTCTGGCTTCAGGCTTTTTTGAGTGGAGATGTAAGCCATCTCCATAGAGAATAATTGATTTTTTCCCCTCCAGCGATTTGTAGCTTCAGGCTTCAAGCTACAAAACACTCAGATGTGAATGGGGCCTAAGCAGTTAGGCCCCTTTACACTGGGGCGTTTTCAGGCGGTACAGCGCTATAAATAGTGCCTGTATACCGCCTGAAAAAATCCGGCCCCATTCACTCCAGTGTAAATGCCGGAGGGCTTTCACACTGGAGCAATAATAAACAAAAAGCTGCGCGGCTTTTTGTTTATTATTATTCTGTTAATGTGCATATCTCAATTTTTTTTAGCTGCTGCTCCTTTTTCTGTTTTAATTTTAATTTTGTTTGTATGATATACACATATCATTATCACCCGGTCAGGGTTTAGCGCGGTGTTAGCTCCTTCTATTTCACACTGGAGCGGTGCGCTAGCAGGACGGTAAAAAAAGTCCTGCTAGCAGCATCTTTGGAGCGGTATAGGAGCGGTGTATTCACCGCTCCTATACCGCTCCTTCCCATTGATTTGAATGGGACACCGCAGTAAAACCGCGGCAATACCGCCGCAAAGCGATCTGCGGGGGTCTTTAACCCTTTTTCGGCCGCTCGCGGGGGGTAAAACCGCACCGGGAGCTGCCGAATACCGCGGATAAAACGACGGTAAAGCAGCGCTAAATATAGCGCTGCTTTACTGTCACCGCGGCTCCCCGCCCCAGTGTGAAAGTGGCCTTACAGTGCATGCCCATCTTACAAAGTGGTCAGTGCTTTTTACATGTAAGGAAAAATTATTATATATGGAATGTGCAATTTTTTTTGTGGTTGGAGTGTCCCATTTTAAATGATTTGGTATATAATGCCTAATTGAATTTTTTAATACTTATCTGTCTTTAATAATTATTTAAAATGTCAAAGTACCTGGTTTGCAGTAATGCTTCCTTTGCATTTGATATACCTTGTTTGTTTAGATTTGCTTACCCAAATTATTCAGGAATTTGTATTTGACGATTAAGACTTCTGAATACTCACTTTATGATGATAAATTTACATTCCATTTTATTGCCGGTTACCTGGTGGGTTGGAAAATGATGACAAGCTAATATTGAATGGTGTCTTTGTTTGAATGTGGATAGTGGTTTAATTACAGTCATATAGCTTGGCAACAATATGATTTTTACATGAAGTTATTTTTTTATAATCAGCAGGGGGAAGCGTTAGGGCGGATATTTTTAGATGCCCAAATTGCTGACAAATCGAAGTAATTGATAAAACAACATTCCCTGCTGCTGTGTTGATTGTAGCAAACATTTTCTGCTTAGTCCTTTATCTATGCATGGCCTTTCACATATAAAGATAATACAGTATTGAAAGTTGCAGCATAAAGGAAATTGCTGGCAATCAGACATTTTTTACCTGGCTGAAGATTTTTTTCCGATTCCAGCTGAGTTTTTGTTTTTCAATCAGGTGCAAATTGTTCCTTCAGTTTTTTGTACATTACAGTTATAGAAACTTTTTCTTTCTGTACTATTTTGTGACTCACTGTATCTACCTATACTAAGATTAATAGATAGACTCCCACTGCTGAACGTCTTCTGAAAAATGCAAGTTTCCTGCAGTCTGTACAAAGCATAATGCATTACATACGTGTTCATTACATGTGTTCAGTGCCTCAACAGCTGGTTGTTAGACTGTTTTTATTACAGACAGCTTAAACTCTGGACTAGGGTTACCCACCTCCCCAACACTGCAAGGATAAATGCTCGTTTTCTGTAGAAGAGCAGGAATAAGTACGTTACCTACCCTGTTTCCCCGAAAATAAGACCTAGCGTGATTGTCGGTGATGGCTGCAATATAAGCCCTACCCCCAAATAAGCCCTAGTTAAAGTCCTTGTAGGTCTTATTTTCAGGGTAGGGCTTATTTTCGGGGAAACAGGGTTGGGCTTATTTGGGGGGTAGGGCTTATATTGCAGCAATTACCAACAATCACACTAGGTCTTATTTTTGGGGAAACAGGGTAACTTATTCCTCATTTCCCTGGCAGCTGGCTCTCTCCAGTGCTCTCCAATACTCCTGGGATGTGGAAGAGTTCTCCAGAGTCCTGGTGGACCTCTGGTCTTGCATTGCACACAATGACATTGGGGAGCTGCAGCTGGTGGGGAAGTGAAGACGAGTGGCTTTGGGGAACATTCCAATCTGCCTATACAAAACAAGCTTTTAAAGGAATTGTAAAGGTACATTTAAAAAAAACAAACACGTCTATACTTACCTACGCTGTGCAATGGAATCACACAGATCGTTGGGGAACCTCCTCTTTTCGGGTCCCCTGCCGGCGCTCCTTGTCCCACTTCTCTGGCCAGTGCCGCCATGGGAAACCACGTCCCATGGGGGCACTCATGCCTGCTCGCACCTGAGTCCATTGACACAGACAGCAGAACTCAGCCCCACCCCCCACTCCCTCATCACTGGCTTTGATTGACAGTACTAAGAGCCAATAGCTCCCGGTGCCCCAGCAAAGCAAGCGAGACCCGGATGTGAGGGGAGAAAAGACCAGCAGACGTGTGCGGGGCTGGATCGAATGAGGTCTCTGTTAAGTAAAAGGGGAGGTGAGGGGGGATGCTGACACCTAAACATTTTTACCTTAGCCGCATGCCGACCGGGCCACAGCCGAAAGACGGCTACAGCGGCTACGGGCTGACAGCGGCTGTTTACCAAATGACGGAGCGATCACATGTAAACAAACCGGCGTCAGGTCATGATGCCGGTTCCTCCCTCCCCTCTCTGTACCGATCGGTACAGTGAGAGGGGAGAAGCGGAGAGGGGGAGAGATGGCAGCAGCGCTGTGGGCTGGATGTGTAGTGCCCACAGCGCTGCTTAATGACAGTACTCTGCTAGCACTGTGCAATACTCTGCCAGCACTGTGCAATACTCTGCAAATACTGTGCAACACTGCAATACTGTGCAAATACTCTGCCAATACTCGCCAATACTCTGCCAATACTCGCCAATACTCTGCAATAAATTTTAATAGAAACAAAGAATTTTTTATTTAATTTTTTACCGAATTTTCAGTCTTTTTTTGATTTATAGCGCAAAAAATAAAAATAAAACAGCGGTGATTAAATACCACCAAAGGAAAGCTCTATTTATGTGAAAAAAAGGACAAAAAAATTATTTGGGCACAGTGTTGCATGAGTAATTGTCATTCAAAGTGTGAGAGCACCGAAAGCTGAAAATTGGTCTGGTTAGGAAGGGGGTTTAAGTGCCCAGTGGGTAAGTGGTTATTGCAAGGAATGCATTAAGGTAAGAAATGTTTAGATTTTACAACCACTTTATTCTCAAAGTGCTGGGGGAAAGCTCTATTTTTTCCTTCTGCCCATAGCTGAGCGTTAAGATAGGCTCATACAAAGTGTTAGTAAAGGCACAGTACCAGCAGAAAAAAAATGGCTGGAGCCACCTCTGAGATCAGAAGTGGAAACCCTTGTAAGTCGCTCATTACAGTTATACCTTAAAGTAGTACTATAGGCAAAACTCTTTTTTCTTTTCATTTTTGACAGGGTAAGGGAGGATTATAAACCCTGGGGTGGGGGGGGGGCATCTGTGTCTCATTGTGGAGACATCCTCTTTACTTACTGGAAGTGAGATGAAATCCCTGCAAATTAAGGGAATTCTATAGGGACCCCCCCCCCCCCCCCCAATTTACCAGAAATAGTGGGATTATGTTTTACTTTCAATGATAAGGGTAAACAGGACAAATAGAGAAGGTGAATCTCTTCAAAGGGGGCACAGACAGCAATAAAAACCTGACAGGTGGTCTAATCCCTCTCCACTCTATCCAAAACCCCAAAAAAGTTTTGCCTTTAATTATACTTTAAATGTATGTTAAAATGTCATACAGAGAGCACAAGGAGCATTAGTGGAAGTCTAAAACATGTAATCTGTTTATTTTATTAAATTATACACCACTTTGGCACTTAAACTTAAAATGTACGTATTTTTAGGTTGTAAGGGCCGGTTCACACTTGTGCGATGCGAGAACCCTGCGAATCCACTGCGGGTTCTCGCCTCGCACCCGACACGCACGGCAGTTCACACTGCCATATGCGAACTGCTGGGGAGTGTCATTATATGTTAACGGCACCACCGTTTCAGCTGGCATATCGCACTGCGAACTGACAGTTCGGGCATGAATCGGATGGCATATGTGTGCACACGCATGCGATCCGATTCTGGTTCAAACAGAAAAAAGGGTCCTGTGCGTGTTTGGACCGAATGCGGTGCGATATCAGCCATACTATTTGTAATAATCCGATAGGCTGGTTGTACCTAAGTTGATCGATCAATCAACTTGTCTACAATCAGCCTGCCCATACATGATTCTAACCACCTATGGTTTAAATTTCAATCAGCTTAAGGGTACCCGGCAACACCAAATATAACATTTGTACTTTATCTTTTGGGATGACATTGCCATAACAACCCTAGATGGGTCCTTTTTCAAATTATTTGGCATGTTAAAACACATTTTTTGTATATTTCACTTCATGAAATTATGTGCAGGATAAACATATGTATACCCAAGTATCGTCTCTTAACTGAAGCCCATAATCCATGAGTGCCTTGTCCTCCCCCTCTAATACTTCAATAAAACCATAACTGTTTCTCATTATGTCTCCTTATATCTGCTCATACAAATTCAGAAACAGGTTAGTTGTCAGTAAAATATCAAGCAACAACTTCATTTCTTATTAGACAGTGTTGTGAACTTAGCTAAATCTGGTTATAAAGTGACACTGCAATCAATATTGTACTGCAGTGCTTTAGAAACACGCTGTTTCTCATGACACTTAAAGCGGAAGTAAACCCATCGATTTAACAGTTTAAAAAAAAAAAGGCATGCCGTGAATGCTAACTGCACATTGGCTGTGCTCTCAACCAAACAGTCAAACCATCCAATGGCTGGTGTCATAACAGATCACATGTGCAGCACCGTGGCAGTTGAAGATTAAACAGAGGCAAAGATGGCAGCTTCCTTGGCTGAAAACGATAGGAGGGTTTACTTCCACTTTAAGTCAATAGCACTTTCTGTGTGGGCTTTTCTATTGGTCATTTTATTCCTATCTTTCCTATTCAGGCGTTATTTGGGTGGCCTTCTAATTTGTCGTTGCTGTTAAAGAAGCTGATTGGCCTAATGGAAATGCATGATGTTATATTAAAGTAGGGAGCTGTTAAAATTACTAAATATAACAGATTAATGCAAACTAATTTGTCGCTAAGAAATGATTTGCAGCTCTTATCAGTAGATCATGTGACATATAGGAGCCACAAATGAGGTATTAGTGATGGGAGACTTCCTGTGATGGGAGCTAATTGGCTGTATCTGAAAAGGTTGCTGCAGATAAGAGGTAGGTTTGCCACTTCAAGCCAATCCCGAACACTTTATTGGCACACAGTAAGGCCCCTTTCACACTGAGTTGTTTTTCAGGCAGCGCTAAAAATAGCGCCTGTTTAGTGCCTGAAAAAAAACAGCCCCATTCACTCCAGTGTGAAAGCCAGAGGGCTTTCACACTGGGGCGGTGCGCTAGCAGGGCGGTCAAAAAAGTCCTGCTAGCAGCATCTTTGGAGCGGTGAAGGAGCGGTGTATTCACCGCTCCTACCCATTGAAATTAATGGGGCAGCGTGGCTATAACGCCGGGGAAAAGCGCCGCTGCAGCAGTGCTTGCTGGCAGTTTTAACCCTTTTTCGGCCACAAGCGGGGGTCAAAACCGATCTGCTAACGGCCATATACCGCCGATAAAACAACGGTAAAGCGGCGCTAAAAAAAGCGCGACTTGACCGCCGACGCTGCTCCCGCCCCAGTGTGAAAGGGGCCTAAAAAAGTTTTGTTTTAGTATACACTATAGGATTGTAACAGACCTGTGACACCTTTGGGCACTCCAAAGAGAATAGTAATGTGGGGCGAATAGTGACCCCTCATCTTTCTGCCAAGCCCTGTTCTGAGCCACATTCCTGTCTAAATAATGTGTCCAGGTTTCAGGTGGACTGAAACCCCGACACATGATTCAAAACCCGGACTTTCCAGGTGAATCCCGGACAGGTGGCAACCCTAAAAATAGGAGACCAGCAGTACTATTACTAAATGGCAGATCTATTATGGAAATAGTGTAAAGTGTCTGGAATAAACCAAAATGGCCATAATACCTGACATATGCTTAGTAGCAGCAGGAAGGTATTAACATTGTGTTGCTACTACATCTATGCAGTTCCATCAACTTTTAAATGTACACCCCAGTTTCAGCTGCTGCTTATACAGGCACAGTTATATCTGGCCTGGCAATTCCCACCACCAACTCCCCAGCTTGAAATCTGCTGCTGGCTGGGAGGATTGTATCTGGAGTTACAGCTGACAGCTATTTGTATAGGCACCCCTCACAACTGTGCCAGCCAACCACCCTCTTTTCCCATCACCACTGTGCCTGCACTCTCCTTCGCAGAACCATGTATGAATCTTCCCTACAACTAGGTCTTCATGCCCCCCTGCATTAATAATACCAAAACTGCTCACCACCATTCTCCTTCCTTCCACACCACAACTGCACAGCAACCCCTACACCATGGGTGCTCAACCTGTGGCCCTCCAACTGTTGCAGAACAAGTCCCATGAGACATTGCAAGGCTGACAGGCACGAGCATAACTCCAAAAGGCAGAGGGATGATGGGACTTGTCGTTTCGCAACAGCTGGAGGGCCACAGGTTGAGCACCCATGCCCTACACTTACCACTGCACCCCCCCCCCCCCCCTGCTCCCACTACTTCTCTCACATGCACCCACTTCACTGCCCATGCATCAATGTCCATCTCTGTGGTTGCTGCCACTGTATGAAATGCCTCTGCACTCATCGCAGTTATACCGGTATGCACTTCTGTGTTCTCTGCCACTACAGCTACGCACCCTTCCATATTTATCCCATACAGCAAATGGGCATACTTTTGCTAGTATGCTTTAAGACAGTCAGGGGTGAGATGAGCCAGGCACAATCCCTGCCTCAGGGCCTGGGAGAAGTGCTTCACCCCAGCTGTTTTAATTAATTAATTGTCTCAAAGGACTGTGTTTATCTAAAATTATAATGAGGCTATTACAAAATACATACAGTATACTGCTTAGCAGAGTTCCACTCTAAATATCTAAATGTGAATGCAGCATGAAGTAGCGGGTCTCTGCTAGGCTTCAGGCCTGTAAATAAACTGGAGTGCTTTTTGGGCAGCTGTAATTTTTTTTCATCTAATATTTCCCTTTTGAGATGCTTTATTTAAGCGGTGCATGTGGAGAATGTATTTTATAGACCATGAATTTGGTTTTCTTCCAAAATATATGGCAAATTTGT
The DNA here is from genome assembly GCA_028564925.1 of Lithobates sylvaticus. NCBI lineage: Eukaryota > Metazoa > Chordata > Amphibia > Anura > Ranidae > Lithobates > Lithobates sylvaticus. The sequence continues at coordinate 408,051,390 of CM053030.1, forward strand.
CGTATGGGAAAGAGCATAATATATTACTCTCTGCCATTGTAAAAATACTATTCCTCTCTAAAGAAACATTTCAGTCGTTCTCTCTCCAAAGTTTATTTTGCAAGGGATTTGAGACTTGTCAAAGAACTCACCAAGAACCAACCCATTAATTTATCATACACTGATACACTGTAAGGGAAGTAGACTGAATTTCCTAGTGTTTAATTTATTTTACTTTAAATGATAACAAACAAGAATCAAGCACTTGCAGGGACAGAACAAGCCATCCTTGGGTCCTTAGGAAGTGTGTCCCCAGCTCCCAGGGCAAGCAGCCCTCCTGTACGGTGCTTGAATATACAGGTGGTGCTGCTTGTCTTCAGCCTATCCATGACTGAAGCTTATGCAGAATCTGCACATTTCAGTTGAATTCAGTGAAACGATCCAATGCAGATAGTGCTTTCCATTAATACATAGTCCTTTGCCCCTAATTTTCAGGATCAGAGTTTATTTTTGTAGAAGAAGAAAGGAGTCTTATGCCCCGTACACACGGTCGGAAATTCCGACCACAAAATCTGTCAGATTTTTTCCGACGGATTTTGTCCGACACTGGGGTTGCATACACACGGTCGGACAAAGTTGTCGGAAAATCCGATCATCCTGAACGTGGTGACGTTCGTTGCGTACGACGGGACTACGTAGAGGCTAGTAGCCAATAGCTTTGGTCTTGTATTGTGATCTGAGCATGCGTGGCACTTTGTCCGTCGGAATTCGCTACACACAATCGGAAAAAGTCCGATAGGACTTTGTTGTCGGAAAATTTGAGAGCAGGATCTCAAACTTTTTCCGTCGGAAATTCCGACGGAAAAAGTCCGATGGAGCCCACACACGGTCGGTATTTCCGACAACATGGTCCGATAGAACATTTTCTGTCGGAAAATCTGACCGTGTGTACGGGGCATTACTGTAGATTGTTTTCACATGTGAGTCCTATAATGAGCACACAGTGGATTTGACATGAAGAGCATTCAAACTCGGTACAGTTCATGGTGCCCCCCACCCTTGACTCATAAGCGTTGCCTAATTTTTTTTTTGGGTTGTGGACAAGAAGGTGCCATACACCATGCCTGGTGGACTTCTGAATCAACATCTATTAATTTATTAGGCCTATCTAACCCACATTAATCTTCTGAAGTTCCTGGACTTGTTACTTCAATTTAAAATGACAGACACATCTAAATATGTTCATAAACAAATATCCTTTATGTTCTTGCCACTTGAATTAGCTTTGGCAATTTCCTGAGCATGGAGAACTATGACTAATATGCCTAAACTAGACAAAAAAGGAAGTGGATAGTGACCAATGAAAAATGAAACTAGCTAAAGGCAAATATCTTACTTTTCCTCCTTCTATTCTTTTTTTTTTTTTTTCCTTTTTCCCATTCTTTGGTTTCTACTGTTTTGTATAGATTTTCCACTGTTTGCATCTCTTATGGTGTCAAGGTACCCTTGAGGATAAACTGGACACATTTCCATTAAAAAAATGTATCCTTTGCTTAAGTAAAAAATGCACTCTTTTTAATCTAATATAATACATACAAGATATTCCCCCATTGGGTGGGTTCAAAAAGATATATTTCTTAAAAATGTATAAACTTTATTCTAATTCCATCAAAGAGTAATTTTATGCACATAGTGTTATAGTTAAAAAATGTTTTCCCATAAATGTGATTAATACAGAACATGGTACAGTGCATGTAAACTTATTGATACACCATTTTACACATGCAGAGGTCACAAAAAGATATCCAATGCATTTCAGAAGCAATTGGCTCCTTGTTCAGGAAGAACTCTGCAAAGAGTATACTGTAGCCTATGGTAGAAACCAGGCTTAAGGTAGAAAGACAGAGTTTAAATCAGTTGGCCAATAACTTTTCCCTGACTATAAAATCCTCCGATAATGGAGGAAACATTGTAGTCATGGACAATGACCAATATGTTTTGATGTGCAATAAGATCTTAAGTAGTGCTAACTGGTATCGCCCCATTGCACAGGTGATGAGTAGAGCCCACGCATTTCAGGGGAAGTGCTTCCTCCTTCATCAGGGCTGCTCTCTGTCTCATATGATGGTTCTCTGTCTTTTGACACCTAAAGGGCTATTGCCATACTTTACCTCTGGTTCCTGGTCAATCTCGATGGCATGCACCACCATAACCTCAAGTGTGACGACCTTTACCTGGATACAAATCTACAACCTCAATTCAGGAGTGCATTAGTGCGTATGGAATAAGTACGAAACCATCATTGCTAAAAAGATATATCCAGATTTTAGAGCAGTATATACTCAGACAAGAATAGGACAACATTCCTCTCCCAAAACTACAGAAACTGCTCTCCTCAGTTTCCAGACGTTTAAAGAGTGTTGTTAAAAGAAGAAGGGATGCTACACCATGGTAAAAATTTGATTTTTTTTGTAATTGGGGTTGTTTTTTGAGACATGTTGGTGCCATCAATGTTTTTTTTTTTTTTTTTAAACTGGTACATTTTCTCAGTTTAAACATATGATATGTTTTCTATTTTCAAATGTGAAAAACATATGGGTTTAAAAAAAAAAAAAACATAATTTACTTACCTAATTGGGTTTATATCTCAATAAAAGATCTAACTTAGAAAAAGAATTACAAAGAATGGTATTGTGGGACTATATATTTTTCAACAAACGTATTTAAATGCAAACTCCATGCAGATAGCTTTCTTTGTAGAAATTGAACCTACTAGGAATTGTGCTGCCTGTTAAAGGAATCCCTTTGTGGGAGCTTTCGGTAGCGCATGACTGTGATTATTTTGGGATTTCTTGTAAGCTTTGGCTGGTATCTTGAAGCAGGAATCTTTGCACCCTGGATAACAGTTGAGTTTTTTTGCATCCAGTGCTCACAACAAATTACATACAGTACATACTCAATTCACAAAACTAAAACACAAGATGAGAATTCTTATTTTCAAAAAAAGTCACAGGTCTAAAAAATAAAATGTCCTAAATTGCTTTGTTAATGTGCTTCAGCATTTGTCCAATGTAGACCATCACCATCACCAAGGCATAATTGCATAGCCCTGACTTATTTTTTTCCTGATACGCTTTGATTTATACATTTGCTTTCAGCTTTACTTTCATGTACTTTAATTTGCTTTAGCTTAAAGTCCTGTCTATCCCTGTCTATCCCTTCCCCAACAAGGAATTCATAATGTAAAAGGACAGACTAAAAAAGCATTCAATTAAATAATTCCAGCTCTATTGAAGTAAAAAGGCTGGGGTCTTGATTGGTTAATGAAAAACAGGGGTCTTTTTTTTTTCTTCCAAATGCGTAAATGTAAGTTATGAGAGAATGTATTTTGAGGTGCCAACAGCACAGGGGCTTGATATTTACAGTTTACCTCTATGTTGCATGATTATATACTGTTAATATTAGTAGTGATACGTCATTTTTTTTACTGTCTCACCTTTTAGACCCTCCACTCCAGCCTTGCCTTATGAGCTTTGCATATACTTTGGAAAGTTTGCATGTACAATATGTAGCATTGCCGACTGAGCTTCACATGGTCTCAAAGCATTTTCCATTTTATGGCAACATTCCAAATAGCTGGAAACGCCTGGTAGATTTATTAGCGCTGTGCTTGATTTTTAAAGTGTCCCCCATGAACCAAGAGACACTGGTATGTAATGATGTGAAGAAATATGTGTATTAGGAGAACTCAATGTCATCTTAGGGTACTTCTGCTTCTAGATTTGTACTCCCTTTGAATATTCTGTTTTATGTTTTTTTGCACAGTATTACGGAGCAGAATCTGTAACCTTAAAATATATATTTAAACCCAGTTACTAAAATCCCATATTAACTGATTAATTAACTGAAACCATGGAAAATAACACTGGGGTCCTTGTTTAATCACTTCCTAGTAAAGATTTACAACATTCTGTTTTTGTTTCCCTTTTGTCGTAATAAGTTGTCCCCCTGTCACACAGGCTTCCTATGGATACTGGTCCAATGGTCAGCTTTTATTCATTTATGGAAAATCTTTATCCCAAGAGGAAAAAAACTGTTGCTGTAACTGCCTAAAAGTGTTAGCTGGAGTTCAACTGTTATTTTTTTAATCCAGTCTGTAAAAATCTTCTAGTTTAACACTATCCTGTCCAGATTAACAATGCTGCTGTCCAAAGGTATCTCCATGCTCCCTATCCAGAGTGGAGACACACTAGGATAGGAAATGTGTCACTGGCCGGGTGGCTAATTATAAATAAATGAAAAAAAAAAGCGACCAGTTATGACATCAGCCATTTGATAGCTTGACAGTTCAATTGAGGGCCCAAGTAACCATGACAGTTATCATTCATGGCATGCCTTGAATACAACTGTTTTGGGAGACTATTAAATCCATGGGTTTAATTCATCTTTAATGCAGCCACCACATCTAAGGATTGGAAAGATGCAATATATAACATTTTTGTTTTTTGAGCTCTGAGGATGGACTAGATGGAGGATATCAGTGGTAAGATTCCCCTGTTTAATCTATACTGGCCTCCGATTGTGCAGCCCCCTTTTCCAAGCGTGTCTCCCAGCTGTGGGTTTACTTTCAGCAATTTATTCACCACACCTGAAGAGCGATCAATTTCACAGGTTTTTCATATATAGGAGGAGTATTGACTTGCATTTGCACGAGCACCCTTCCAGTTTATTGCTGAAATTAACCAGCGGACTCAAGCTTACCCAGTTGATTATCTCGAACCTCCTGCTACCGCCCCCCCCTTTCCCCCCTTCATCATAACGACCAGAACCAAATTAGATGATGTCACTTAGGGGAAATTAGACGGTTTATGAGTGAACTATTAGCTAAGATTTCCTGGGACATTTGCTTCACCTCTACAGGCCCTTATACTCTTTATTACCAGGACTCATGCACTGGATCTCCCTGTGAGTGAATGGCTGTTTGGATGGGTGAATGTGCAGCTGCTTCCTGTCAGTGAGACAACATTGTCTTTTTATTTTAAGTAAGTGTGGGTGAAGGGATTGGATTTGCCCTTTTTAATTGAACATTTTTCAATAAAGTAATGTCTGTTTTACTCAATTGAAGTGTGCCACTTAGGGGGTCATTTACTATAGTGCCCCGGTACTAATTAGCGCTAATTACCACAAATTAGCGCTAAAATGGTATTCACTATATCGCTGATAAAAAAAATACTCCCACAATCGAATTTACTATAGTTCCCTGAAACCAAATAGCGCCCAAACCCTTACTCTGCTAAAACCTGGAGTAGTGCACATGGAAATAATGTTTAGAGCAGTATATAATTGCCTAAATGGTACTGAAATATGCAGTACATTATTTAAAGATAATCTACTTTTAAACTGTGTGAAAAAGTGATTTCTACACTGAAATATCTTTAAAAGTCTGAGAAGAGATAAATTCCCAGTTTTTGTACAACTAGGTGCCAGCATAACTGAGCATGCTCAGACCTGCAAATAGCTCTCATTTTAGCTCCAATGTATTTTTTACTGGGCGCTATAGTAAATACCAAAATGAGCACTGCGTTAAAGAGCATTTATTGGGAGTAAAAATCCGCGCTATTATAGTCCAAACTGTAACTTTCCCAAATAAATCCTTTTAATGTTGAGATGAAATGTATCTTTCTCATAAAAAAATTTTCATTGTAACATTGTTGCTTCTACTTAAACTATTTTGTTCTTAAGGCCCCTTTCACACGAGGCGGATCCGCTTCCACGGAGTCTGCCTCTGTCCGTCGGCTCAGCGGGAGATCTCTCCGTTGATCTCCGCTGAGCCAGCAGATGACAATTCCCTCTCTGCTCAATGAGCGGGGAGGGGCTTGTCGAGCGCCGCTGGTCTCTATGGAGAGATCGGATGAAAACGAGCAGCGTGTGCGTTTTCATCAGATCTCACCCGATCCGATCCGCCAGCGACGGATCCGGACGTAGGGCCATCCTTCTGCTTTTGGCGGATCGGACCGGGTCGGATGTCAGCGGACATGTCACCGCTGACATCCGTCGCTCCATATACTAGCATGGAGCGCCTGTTCAGGTCCGCCGTCAAAACTGACAGGCAGACCCGAACGTTCCGTCAGTGTGATAGGGGCCTAGGAATGCTAGAATGTGGAATGTTTTGGTAAAATATACTTTTCTCTGTCAATTTCCTTTGTTACTCTCCATCTCAAAACAATCTTTACCCAAACTCACACAGGTGTCTTTACAATCCACAAACAATACCATTGCTGATGCAAATTTAAAGCACCCTCCCCATGTTGAGGGCATGTGGCCTGGTACGGTTCAGGAGGGGGGCGCTCTCTCGTCCCCCCCTCTCTTTTCCTGTGCATGCTTGAATAAGGGTCTGGTATGAATTTTGGGGGGATCCACGCGCAATTTTTTGTTTTCAAATTTTGGCCAAGGGTTCCCCTTAATATCCATACCAGACCCGATGGGCCTGGTATGGATTTTGGAGAGACCCCCATGCAATTTTTTTTATTTTGATGCAGAGTTTCCCTTAATATTCATACCAGACCCAAAGGGCCTGGTAATGGACTGGGGGGGGGGGGGACTCACGCTGTTTTTTTCAAAGATTTTTATCTATGTTGCCAGGATATGACAATACATTACAGCCGCGAGCAGTTTTAAAATACATTTTTTCCTTTTGCTGCGGTACAGTAATAAACATGGGAAAGATGTGCTACTTTACAGGCATACTATAGACACCCCCCAGGCATGATATTTAAAGGATTTTTTTTTTTTATTGTTTCACTTTAAGCATTATTAAAATCACTGCTCCTGAAAAAACAGCTGTTTTAAAATAAAAATTTCCAATTGATACATGTCCCCTGGGGCAGGACCCAGGTCCCCATACACTTGTTATGGCAAAGAACTTGCATATAAGCCTTCAGAGAGAACTTTGGGTTTTGCTGGTTCGAGCCCCATTGACTTCCACTATTCCCGCATATGTGATCTGACAGGCATGTTTGCCAGCAAAAGAGCTGCTTTCCATTTGCATTAGCGCTCAGTTTCTGAGAGTTGAACTCTTAATTTGCCTCAATTGGGTGATATTTTCCAGGCCTGCAGGATCATTTTACAGCATTATAGTAAAGGACCCCCTTAGGGACTATCTTGGAGAGTTAATCTTTCCTTTGTGAGATGATTGTAGTGGCCTAAAACACTTTATGTCCAGTTACTGTAAATGCTATTGTATTTGCCTTCCATAAGTAGACATAGTCTCTGTCTATCTACTCGAGTCCATCCGTCCTCATTTTTGGCGTCCCTGGGTTCGGGTTACATCCAGCTATCACCTCCTTCACTGCCATTGCCCGTGAGCTGCGATCCGGAGGGGCGCCATGTGCATGATGTCGCGTTTCGGTAGCCAATCAACATCAACTTCCTCAGAGTTCTTTTAGTTACACTAAGCTATAAGCTTTCTTTGTGCACCACTGGCGCTTTAACAATCAATGACATCATTGGTTGATTTGGAGAACGTTGGGTGCCCTGCCCCTCTCCATAGGCACTGGGGTCACATTAGCTGAGGGAGAGAAACTGGAGAAACATTGGAATTCAAGTCAGTACCAAGGTTTATTTGCTTTGAAAGAATAAATCACCTCTACTGTTGGGTGTCCTACATGTGTGGATATTGCTGCTTTGTGCAAAACTGTTATTTTTTTACATTTTAGAATAGGGTGACTTGAGATTGTGTATAGTTTTAAAGGGTTGAAAAACTCTGTACTACTCTATGCTGAATTTGGTGGTTAAACAGTAAATGCAGTACATAGAGTGTTAAGTGACACTTTAAAGCCAAACTCCAGGTAGTATACCTAAAAGCAAAACGTTTTCTTTAGCTTTGGATAGAGTGAAGATGGATTATAACTTCTATTTCTTACTGCTGTTTGTGTCTTTGTTACTGAGATTCACCTTCTCTATTTGTCCCGTTTATCATTATCACCTAAAGTAAAAGTAAAAGAAAATCACACATTTTAGGTTGTCCCCAGAAAGATAAAGGGCAAATCCTCCAATGGGGATAGTGGTTCTGGTGACATGGGTGGCCCCAAAGAATTCCCTTAATTTGCAGAGATTTTTTCGCATTCCTGTTTGGCAATGGGACAGGAAGTGAAGGGAAATCTCCCCAATGATGGAAATACAATGGGGAAAAAAACTGACAGAATGCCTATAGTTTTACATTTAAATTATCCCTTGCAGTGGGGCTATGCCCGTACTGCAAGGGCTAATAACTAGGGGAGTTCAAAAACTGTTTTACTTACCCGATCGTCCTCTCCCCTTGCAGATGGCACTCCACACACTCCGTTGGTTGACTGTCACTTGGAGGTTGATTTACTAAAACTGGAGGGTACAAAATCTGGTGCAGCGGTGCATGGTAGGCATCAGCTTCTAATTCCAGCTTTTTCAATTAAACTTTGACAAAAAAACTGGAAGCTGTATGACTACCATGCAGAGCTGCACCAGATTTTGCACTCTCCAGTTTTAGTAAATCAACCCCTTGGTGTCATCACAGCCCTGCTTTGGTCTTGATGACGTTAGGACCATAGACCACTACAGCCTGGGGGAGAAGGTGCTGTGGTGACCAGTCTAGCAGCAGAAAGGAGTGGAGGATCGGGTAAGTAAATCTACTTTTATTGTCTCCCTAGACCTAAATAAGCAATTAACCGTTGCAATGCAGGTACAGCTCCACTACAAGGGATATTTTTTTAGTTGACTGGAGTTGGGCTTTAATTGCTCCTTAGTACCTGCAACTTTATAGGTCAGTGAGAGTTTGTTTTAAAACCCTTTTACTTTTTAAGAATAATTAAATAATGTACATGGCCATAATCTGGACACAGATTTTAAGCACAAAATGGCAAATGCTGGCATTTCTTCTGACGCTGAAGTTTAGACGTCTAAGATCACCATTAGACACATTGGGACTGATCTACTAAAACCAAATAGTCTGTTCATTTTGCACAGGAATTTTCACTTTGCAAATGAATTTTCACTTAGCTTAGTGAATGAGGTAGAGCTCATGCAAGCAAAATACATTTTTGTGTGTGTGTGTGTATGTAGGGGGGAGGGGGTTTCCCCTGCATGTGATTGGGTATTCTTTGCAAAGTAAATTTTCATCACATTCACTGAACTAAGGGAAAATTCCCTAACAAAGTGCAAAATCCCTTGCAAAGTGAACAGTCCATTTGCTTTAAGTAAACCAACCCCATTAGCATACCTCACAACTTTTTGAGATGCGAACGAGGCACCTGTGGAGCAAAAAAATTTAGACATAGGACACCCCACCCCACCCCCCACACCATGACCCCCTTAACAGAGAAGTATACAAAAAAAATATTAATTAAACCCACGTGTGTTTTTATTTTATTTTTACCACTACTATTCCTCTTTACTGGCTTCTGAAATTTACAAAGGCATCGATTTCAAAATTGGATGAAAGGTTTAACACTGGAAAACACTTTTTTAACCACTTCAATATCAGGCACTTAGACACCTTCCCGCCCAAGCCAATTTTCAGCTTTCAGTGCTGTCGCAATTTGAATGACAATTGCGCGGTCATGCTACACTGTACCCAAACAAATTTTTTATCATTTTGTTCCAACAAATAGAGCTTTCTTTTGGTGGAATTTGATCACCTCTGCGATTTTGTATTTTTTGCGCAACAAACAAAAAAAGACCGAAAATTTTGCAAAAAAACAAGTTTTTCTTTGTCACTGTTAATTTTTTTTGTAAATAAGTGCGTTTTCTTCAATGACGGCACTGATAAGGCGGCACTAATGGGCACTGATAAGGCGGCACTGATGGGCACCGATGAGGTGGCACCAATGAGGTGGCACCGATGAGGTGGCACCGATTATGGGCACTGATAAGCGGCACTGATGGGCACTGATAGGTGGCACTGATGGGCATTGATAGGTGGCACTGGTATGCGGCACTGATGGGCACTCAGGTGGCACTGATGGGCACTCGTAGGCGGCACTGATGGGCACTCATAGGCGGCACTGATGGGCACTCATAGGCGGCACTAACGGGTACTTATGGGTGGCACTGATGCACACATATAGGTGGCACTGATAGGTGGCATGGATGGGCACTGATAGGTGGGCATGGGTGGGCACGGATGGGCACTGATAGGTGGCACTGATGGATGCTGATGAGTGGCACTGAAGACACTGATGGGTGGCATTGCTGGGCATCCCTTTTTTAAACATTTTTTTTAATAAATATGATGTGCCAATCAGTGCCCATCTGTGGGCACTGATTGGCATATTTTTTGCATTTTTTTTAACATGTGGATGGCCATGGAGGATGTACCTGGCCATCCACATGCTGGGGGCTTCCCTGGTGGTCCTGGGGGCTTCTCTGGTGGTCCTGGGGGCTTCCCAGGTGGTCTAGTGTGGGCATCTGAGGGGGGGCTGCACTGATAAACAATCAGCGCATACCCCCCCTGTTAGGAGAGCCGCCGATCGGCTCTCCTCTACTCGCGTCTGTCAGACGCGAGTGAGGAAAAGCCGATCAACGGCTCTTCCTGTGTACATCGTGATCAGCCGTGATTGGACACGGCTGATCACGTGGTAAAGAGCCTCCGCCGGAGGCTCTTTACCGAGATCAGTGTAGCGGTGTGTCAGACTGACACACCGCTCCACCGATCGCCGCTATGCGCGCCCCCACGGGCGCGCGGCGGCTGTTATCCTGAAGGACGTCATATGACGCCCAGTCAGGATAACGAAACCACTTCCCGGACGTCAATCTGCTATTGACCGGGCGGGAAGTGGTTAAAGATAAATCGTGCATTTTATATACAACTATATAGATAAATCCAAAATGAGGGACAAATTAGATGGAAAGAGGGACAGGGGGACTTTGTTCTAAATCAGGGACAGTCCCTTGAAATCAGGGGCAGTTGGGGGCTATGCATTAGGTATTTGGATATATAAACAAAGATACTCACACACATCGTCAAACTATCACAGTCTAAATAATTTGGTGATAATGGGAGCCAAAATGTTGCATCCTTCTATATGGTGACTTTGAGTCCTCCTGAAAGAAGAATAAAAATGTGCTGGCATCATATGTTGTTTCCATCCAAACAATGTGGACACTGAGAAAATTGTCGCCATATAGTGTATACTGGGCTAAAAGAAAAAGTTTTTCAATAGTCTTGAACATAAAAAAAACATACAATAAATGTATATAAAAGCAATATACATTCTCTTTAAAATACATTATGCATCTGAGTCTGAAGCATATTAAACAACAGTACATAGTATCCTAATAAAAATAATGTCCTACAGGAACAGATCAGTGCAGCTCGCTGAGTAGAGCTTAAACATTAAAATTCCAGGCATTGAGACTGTGTGTTGACTGTAAAGTTGCATTTTTTTAAAAGAAAATTAGTGCAGACTTGGCAGTTTTCTATTTGGAATGTTTTCTTGGAAGCAGAACAGTCAGAACGAGGATTGCAGCATCATCGTGTGGGTTAACAGTGCACAAATTACCCAGAGTTGGGCACAAAGGCAGCTTGTCTGATTAAAACACATTGATTACCGTTGGTTTTAAATGTTATTAAGCAGTAAGTAAAGGATCTTGGTTTTCTACACTATTAATGCACAAAGACATGCAGACATTCTGAGGATTAATTGCTGATTACTTTGCAAGATAAGTCATATTTCAGCTATTTTGCAGCTCTTAAAGAATTCTTGTATTTGCCGATTTGCCAGATACTCATCTTACTGCAGGGTTGTCTCGTGGTATTGCTCTGTGGGAACAAAACCAGCCAAACCAGTTATAGGACATATATATATTTAATAAACCACCCTTTGGCATGCATTGATAAAACAAATTCATAGCACAAAGAACAGAATATTCACGATCAACTGTGAGAAAGACAGAAAAGGAAACAGATTAGTCATTTAGGGCCCGTTCACACCAGAACGTGTTGTGGGAAACCTGTGTTTCGTGCATGTACTAGGTGTGTGATTTTTTGCAGGTGACAAGGTAATCCTAACAATACCCCAAATGCGGATCTGGTGCATCACATGAGACCAAAACATAACAGCATACAAAGTAAACACAAAGTAGCTGATTTACGAAAGCCGCGCGCCATCAGTAAAGGCACATTTTCATATTTACGAAACAGTGCGCCGGGAACAGAGCGCAAATTCCCCATTTACTATAGCGATCTCAGCGCACGGGAGAATGCAATCTGTGCGCCACTATGGACATGGCGCACTGCATCTTCAATTCAATATTAACAGAAGATGGAGGTGCCAATATTATGGGGTGATGTGGGGTGATGTGAGGAAGTTTAGTAACAACTACCCAAGTAACAAATATGCCCAAGATAGAGTAAGAAAGAACCTTTTTCAGAGAAAGACTGCTTTGCCTGCAAGTAAGTTTAGAACTGCGTAAGATCAATGTAAGCACTGCGCATGCGCAAGCGGCTCTTGCGCTCGTTTCAAATGCGTTTGTTCACTGCGCGGCCAAAATCTTAGTAAATGTCAAGCAACGCAAATGCAATTGCGTGGGTTGAACGGGCGCACCTCTAAACTTAACATTTTTTTTTCATGCTGGTTCACCTTTATGTATTTTTTTAAGGAGATTTGCACACAGGTCATATTAGCATGTTACGTTGCCAACGTGTGACATGCACCTTAACCTTACCGTTAAAATTATGTAAAAAGACTTTCGCTCCTCTAGCTCCTCCTAAAGGGGCATTTAACCTTCCCCCTCTAATGCATATGATTTCCTTGGGCTAACTTTTGCTTTTAAAGGGGAACTCCACACTCCACTCCATTATCAAAAGGTGAGCTGCCTTCACCAATCCAAACCACTTCCTTTTTCAGAGCATACAACAGGGCCAGCTAGGAAAGGGGTGAGAACAGCGATCGCCCAACCCCCTCCTGAACCATACAAGGCCACATGCACTCAACATAGCTGGCTGCCTTTGGGGCATGTTGAGCTCAGCCCAATACCAACCACAAAGCACGTTGTACCCACTAGTTTAAAGGGGCTTTCCACATTCCATAAAGCCCCCTGTCTGCAGCCCCCTACAACCCCAGCCTAGGCCCTTGTCCCCCTGAATAGGGGAACAAGGTGGTTGACTTTTGGGGTGGTCGATCCCCTCCTGCCCCCAAGCATCCACCCCCCTTTCATGGGCTGGCTTGCTGTGTGTTTGGCTAGGGGTTTGTTAGTGTTTGGGAGGGGCACAATATTTTTGGAGTTTGGTGTGGTATTTTTCACGTGGGGGTTATCATTTTAAGCCTTAACAGACCCAAATGGCCTTGTATGTAATTGGGGGGGGGGGGGCAGGCTATTTTTTGTTTTGTGTTAAAACCTTGCAGCTGCAAATGTAGATTTGTAACTTTTCTCTAAAGCTGTACATCTTTGAAGCAGCATTTTGGATACATGCTACAGATGCACAACTTTACAGGCAGAGTAAGCCACCCCCCCCCCCCCAAGTTACTAGCTTTTAAGCAATTTTGCATTTTTAGAGGCACGTCACCTTGTTTCGTTTTTGGGGTTGTCCAAATTGGTGACATTGATATATGTCCCTTAGGGTTGGACCTGGGCCCCCATACCCATTTTAAGGTCAATAACTAGATAACTAGCCATCCAAGTGGGGACTAGCAAAATTAACAAGTCAGTTCCCATAGACTACAATGGTATTTGTTGTATAAATTTTGCCCATGTTAGGCTCTTTGTTTAATGCATATTTTCCTTGTCAAAGTATTTTATTGTGTATACAAAGTTAAGTTATACAAGTGTATATTATTGTCAAAGTACAATCAAATTAATGAAGCTGAATTACATAAATCCAAAAACGATTTAGAATATCATTAAATACAATAAAGAAAAAGTGATAAATCTTTAAATAATTGCTGAACAATAAGTAAATTGATCATCAAAATTATCTAGATTACGTTCAAAATAGAAATATTTGTATCCATAATAACACTGTATGCATGTAAATAACATGTGTAAGAGCTTCAAAATCTCAGATTGAATATAGACAAAGATATAAAGGAAAGAAAAGGAGGAGTAAGGAAAGAAAAAATGAGGTCCGCAAGGTCAAGTCGAGATCCACCACAATATCTGGCGTAATGATTTTCAAAAATAAACCTATTAAATCACCTACCGTGGCAGTAGTACTTTTTTATCAAATGTTGATGGCATGTAATTTTTCGAATTTAGAGATCTTGTCTGTTTCAAGAGCTACTATTTTTGCTTGTATCATAGTATTATACATTATATTCACTGCTTCATTACCTGCCAATGGGTATCTCCAAGCTTTCGCTAGCATTTGTTTCACTGCTGTAAGGAGTTGTACCAGCAATTTAAAGTGTGTGTATGATAAAAAAAATCTGGTTTCAGGTTAAGCAGAGCTAATGTAGGATCTAGAGGAAATTTTATTGTGAATATTTAGACGCAATGTGAATTATTTCCTTCCAGAAGGTTTGAGCAATAGGGCAAGCCCACCAGATATGAAGATAAGTACCCAAATCAGAACAACCATGGACACAATGTGGTGAATATAGTGATATGCTGAGTATATGTAGCTACCCTAGTTGGTAGAAAATACCATCTTGTTAATACTTTGTAGTTGGCCTCTGGCGCCATCACATTGGGAGATGCTGATTTGGTTACTGACCATATTTGATTCCAGTCTATGTTCTCCAACGTTCACTCTAGGTCCTCCCCCCATTTCTGATGTTTTTTCTGAGTTAGGTTAAATTAATAATTGAGAGTATAGAAGGGATATTATACCCCTGGCATGTGGCTCTTTCTTACATATTGCTTTAAAGTTAGTTGAACTATTTAGGGGAGTGTCAGTTTTTAATTTGGAGATATCTGAAAAATTCTGATTGAGATAATCCATAAGTTTCACAAAGTATGGGAAAGGGGATGAAAGATGGGGAATCCACGAATTTATGCATGGTCAGAATGTCTAAGGATACACATTCTTTGAAAGATCTAGGAAAGACCCATGCTGGGAAAAATGCTGGATTTCTATAGAATGAAAGTAGAGGATTGTGCGCAGATTGCAACCTTTCCCACCTTAAATCTATCCCAAAGAGATATACAATGTTTAGTAATAGGATTTCGTAATTCTCTACGATCTTTAGGAGAGATCCAAAGTAGGTTAGATATTGATAATGGGTCACATTCAGCCACTTCGATAGACACCCATAATGGGATTTCATTTTGTGCATGGTATTTAGTAAGACTAGCTAAGTGTGCTGCCCTATAGTAGCATGTAAAGTTAGGACAACCTAGACCACCATTAATCTTGGGGAGAAATAATGTACGCTGTTGTATTTATGGCTTACAAGAACCCCATATGAATGACATCACTCTTTTCTGTATAAGTCTTAGAAAATAAGGAACCGAGATTGGGAAAACCCAAAATAAATATAACATTTTAGGTAAGATCTTCATTTTAATGGCCTTGATTCTTCCAAACCATCATAAGTTGAGGTGGGACCAAGACTTCAGCAAATTTGAGATATTTTTTTAAGATGGTTGGATAATTAACTGAGAATAGATTCTATAAAGAGGCAGATAAATTGATCCCTAAGTAAGGAATCGACTTTTCAGTCCAAGTGAAAGGGAGACCTATTTTTGCTAAGTTTAGTTCTATGTTTGAAAGAGATATGTTCAAAGCTAGACATTTGTTAGGGTTAATGTAAAGGCCTGAAAAGACCGCAAATTCATTGAGGATTGGAATAAGATTAGGACCGGATACTTGTGGGGATGAAAGAAATAGAAGGATATCATCCGCAAATAGACAGAGTTTATGTTGGTAACCTGGCAATTTAAATTCCTGTTATAGTATGGTCAGATCTAATCATTTGGGCAAGTGGTTCTATTAAAAGGGCGAATAATAGGGGAGAGAGTGGACATCCCCAATGTGTTCCTCTATTTATACTAAAGGGGTCAGATTTATAACCAGCATATTTGGCATATGCTTTTGGTTTGTTATAGAGCGCCATGATCCAATTTATGAAGTTGGGTCCAAAACCCCATTTTTGCAGAGTATAATGCAAGTAAGGCCAGGAAATGGAATCAAATGCTTTCTTGAGATCTAATGAAAGAAAGCAAGCTTTATGTACGTTATCACCTGCTTGGCGTGTTGGCATAAAGCCAACCTGATTTCGATGTATTAGTGCGCCTATAATATTATTGAGACACGTTGCAAGAATTTTCGCTAGAATTTTAATATCTATATTTAACATGGAAATGGGGCGGTAATTCGTGCAGGAAGTGTCATCTGAGTAAGGTTTTGAAATCATGCAAATGATTGCCATTAATGATTCTTGTCTAAAGGATTTATTGTCTAAAATACTATTAATTGCTTTTGCCAAAACAGGGGAGATGATATCAGTAAAAGTGCAATAATAGAGGGCTGTATAGCCATCCGGGCTCGGTCTTTTATTTACTTTTAATTCTTTAATAGCTGCTACTACATCTTCCACAGTAATGGGTGTCTCTAATTTAGTTTTATGAGAAGGAGATAATTGTGGTAGAGTTATTTTCGAGAAGAAGGAATCAACTTTGTTAGAGTTAAGAGTATTGGTTTCTGAGTAAAGTTGGTTAAATGAGAACCGAATTTCTGAACTATTTTGAGAGGGTTGCTTGTATATATATTTTTAGCTAGTTTAAGTTTAATTGGTTTAAAGGATTTATTTATAGAGTTTAGTGCTCGAGCCAGGTAATTGCCAGGTTTGTTAGATTTGATATAAAATGCATGTCTGGAACGATGCAACATTTTATCAGCGGAGTCTGTGAGGAATAAGTCATATTCCAATCTAGCTTTTTCTAATTTATTTTTCGCCATTGGGGTGGAATTGTTTTGGAAGGCTGTAAAAGATGAATTAAATTAATTTTCTAATGTCCGTGCCAGATTTCTACGCTCCCTCTTGAGTAGTCCAGATTGTTGTTGGAATATTCCTCTCAGGACAGGTTTGTGGGCTTCCCAGAGGGTCAAAGGGGAGACTTCTGGACATGTATTATGTTTTAAGTAATCTTTTAGAGCCTGTTCAATTATTAAACGGTAAGCATGTTTTAACAATATATTTGGGAGATACCAGGTTGGGTCGTGTGCTTTGGGTATGATAGATGCCATGGAAGTTAAGACTGCATTGTGATCAGACCAAGGGATCGGGATAATTTTAGATGTAAGTATTTCTGGTAACATTCCTACTGTCAGAAATATGTGGTCGATTCGGCTGAATGTCTGATGTGGATGTGAATAATATGTAAAATGTATTTGTTGGGTTGGTTTCTCTCCAAGAATCAACTAATTTATATTTAGAAAGGAGCTGAGAAAGAGACTGTTTGGTTTGACTTTGGGGTGGTATATATGGGGTTTTATCCAGAAATGGGAGGAGGACCTGGTTGGAATCTCCACATATAATGAGTGATCCCATTTTATGAGAATTCACTACCTGAAAAAGGTGTGATAAAAAAGGTATAGGCTTTTTATTAGGTGCATAATATGATACTATAGTTATTGCCATGTCTAGAACATATCCTGTTAGTATTAAATAATATCCTTTCAGATCTTTTATTTCAGCATGGATTGTGAATGGAGTGGATCTATGGAAAGCTATTAGAGTTCCTCTTTGTTTGGTGTCAGTTGAAGCAGTGAATACTTGTGGGTATGAGGAGTTAAAAAAAATTGGGTGTACACACAGGAGCAGTGGGGGATATCATACACACACACACAGGAGCGGTGGGGGAAATCATACACACACACAGGAGCAGTGGAGGAAATCATACGCACATACAGGAGCGTGGAGGAAATCATACGCACACACAGGAGCGGTGGGGGAAATCATACACACACACAGGAGCAGTGGAGGAAATCATACACACACACAGGAGCAGTGGGGGAAATCATACACACACACAGGAGCGGTGGGGGAAATCATACGCACACACAGAAGCGGTGGAGGAAATCATACGCACACACAGGAGCGGTGGGGGAAATCATACACACACACAGGAGCAGTGGAGGAAATCATACGCACACACAGGAGCGGTGGGGGAAATCTTACGCACACACAGGAGCGGTGGGGGAAATCATACGCACACACAGGAGCGGTGGAGGAAATCATACGCACACACAGGAGCGGTGGGGGAAATCATACACACACACAGGAGCAGTGGAGGAAATCATACGCACACACAGGAGCGGTGGAGGAAATCATACGCACACACAGGAGCGGTGGGGGAAATCATACACACACACAGGAGCGGTAGAGGAAATCATACGCACACACAGGAGCGGTGGGGGAAATCATACACACACACACAGGAGCAGTGGAGGAAATCATACGCACACACAGGAGCGGTGGGGGAAATCTTACGCACACACAGGAGCAGTGGAGGAAATCATACGCACACACAGGAGCAGTGGGGGAAATCATACGCACACACAGGAGCGGTGGGGGAAATCATACGCACACACAGGAGCAGTGGAGGAAATCATACGCACACACAGGAGCAGTGGGGGAAATCATACGCACACACAGGAGCGGTGGAGGAAATCATACGCACACACAGGAGCGGTGGGGGAAATCATACACACACACAGGAGCAGTGGAGGAAATCATACGCACACACAGGAGCAGTGGGGGAAATCATACACACACACAGGAGCAGTGGGGGAAATCATACGCACACACAGGAGCGGTGGAGGAAATCATACACACACACAGGAGCAGTGGGGGAAATCATACGCACACACAGGAGCGGTGGAGGAAATCATACGTACACACAGGAGCGGTGGGGGAAATCATACACACACACAGGAGCAGTGGAGGAAATCATACGCACACACAGGAGCAGTGGGGGAAATCATACACACACACAGGAGCGGTGTGGGAAATCATACACACACACAGGAGCAGTGGAGGAAATCATACGCACACACAGGAGCGGTGGAGGAAATCATACGTACACACAGGAGCGGTGGAGGAAATCATACGTACACACAGGAGCGGTGGGGGAAATCATACGCACACACAGGAGCAGTGGAGGAAATCATACGCACACACAGGAGCAGTGGGGGAAATCATACACACACACAGGAGCGGTGTGGGAAATCATACACACACACAGGAGCAGTGGAGGAAATCATACGCACACACAGGAGCGGTGTGGGAAATCATACGCACACACAGGAGCGGTGTGGGAAATCATACACACACACAGGAGCGGTGGAGGAAATCATACGCACACACAGGAGCGGTGGGGGAAATCATACACACACACAGGAGCGGTGTTGCTGACAATTACATTCTATGATGGAGTGTGGAGGTGAGTTATTTGAAAAAAAAAGAAAAGTTTATTATTACAATCACTTTAAGTATTGCAGCACATTTTTTTCTTAAATAGAAAGCCATAGTTCTATGTAACAGATCCAAATCACTTTGGAATGCATTTTTTAGATTCCATTTTATCTGAGCAAATTGGCAATATGTTAGAGTTCCGTGAACTATAAACACCAATCACTGATCTGACTGCAATAAAATTAAATCCAATTGTTTGGCACGGATTAACTCACATTAATGTGTTCGATTAAAACAGTTATTACTTACTGAAAAGATCTTTCTTTCTAACAGTCACATAAAAATGATGGTTATAGCAATAACACATCCACTATAAGGGTATGGACCTATAGTGCAATTGCAGAGTAAAGTTCTGCTTTAAGTTTGAGATAATTTAACCAAAAACTAATAATTCAGTTTTTAGTAAATGCTGCTGGTGGGTTACAAAGGGGTTGAATCTCAATCTTTCACTTAATCTGTGTGTGCTGAGCTAGGAGTTAAAGCAGTATTGAACCCAAAATAAAACAATTATTATATTGCAGCTTACCAATTCTTAGACATAATGGCTGCATTTGTTTAGTTTTTTAGGTTTTCTTTCCTTTATTTTTATCTTGTGGTCCTGCCAGTAAATCTGGCGTTTTTCAACAGAACAATCTTTCCTGCAAATGTAGCAGTTAGGGTGTTGAGACAAACCATTTAACACTGGGTGCTTACAATGATCAGCTTTTATTTATCCACATAAAACTTTTATCTCACGAAAAAAACATGATCCAGTGCTGCATCTGTCCCCCAACTGGCTCTGCAGTGAGAACTGAGCGATCAAACACTGCTGATCGCTCAGTTCTTCCCTCCGCTCTGAGCTGAGAGCCGTGACTGTCACTCACTGGCTCTCTGCTCTGCCCCTCCTGCTCTCACTAGAGTGCTGGGTTATGGAGGAGGCAGAAGGGGCTGGCTCAGGCTGTCGGTGGATCGCTGAAAGACTGCAGTCAGGTGTCGGCCCAGACTTCTAGGCCTGGACCAGCTCTATGACGTCAGTCATCTGTGGGCTTTAGCCCACTGACAGCTGAAGACGGGTTACGAGAGTGCAGAACGAACTGCACTCCTGTGATCTGTATGAGAATTACAGCCAAAAAAAAGCTTTGGCTGTACCTCTCCTTTACCAGTATGGGGTGAAGAAACCTGGGGCAGGTAATGCTAAGCAATCATAGCTGTGATTGGGTGACGTGGGCAACACCTTCACTTTTCCTTCAGTTTTCTTGCTTAGCTTTTCATAAATCAGGTAATTAACTAAATTGCATTCATTAACTTATAGTCATATAATTATATAATGATGGTAGACACTACTACTACATACAAGCATGTGCCAATTTTTTGTTTTACAAGGTCTTAAGTCATGGCAATTTCAAGTGCATCCAAGACATGACATCATTTTATTTAGAAATACTGCACTGATAAATGAAGTAGTCCGTCAAATTTAGAGAATGAGTATTTCGCACTTCATGAAATTACTCTTAATAGCTTTAGTTAATAACAAAATACAAAACGCGGTGATGTACACAAAGCCAGCCAGTGTTTACCCTTCACTGGTTTAGTAAAATCAGATTCATAAAAAGCTAACTGCCGATTGGTAGCTATAGATTGCAGTGTATTATTGCCCTTTTCCATTTAAAGGAAACACCCACCCAGAAAAATAGAGAGGAAATCATACACACACACAGGAGCGGTAGGGGAAATGATACACACACACAGGAGCAGTGGGGCAAATGATACACATACACAGGAGTGGTGGGGGGGAATCATACACACACACAGGAGTGGTGGGGCAAATGATACACACACACAGGAGCGGTGGGGAAAATCATACATACACACACAGGAGTGGTGGGGGAAATCATACACACACACACACAGGAGCGGTGGGGCAAATTATACACACACACAGGAGCGGTGGGGGAAATCATACACACACACAGGAGCTGTGGGGGAAATCATACACACACACACACCAGAGTGGTGGGGGAAATTATACACACACAGGAGCTGTGGGGGAAATCATACACACACACACACACAGGAGTGGTGGGGGAAATCATACACACACACACAGGAGTGGTGGGGGAAATCATACACACACACAGGAGCGGTGGGGGAAATCATACAAACACAGGAGAGGTGGGGGAAATCATACACACACACAGGAGCGGTGGGGGAAATCATACAAACACAGGAGCGGTAGGGGAAATCATACACACACACAGGAGCGGTGGGGAAAATGATACACACACACACAGGAGCGGTGGGGGAAATCATACACACACACACACAGGAGCGGTAGGGGAAATCATACACACACACAGGAGCGGTGGGGGAAATGATACACACACAGGAGCGGTGGGGGAAATGATACACACACACAGGAGTGGTGGGGGAAATCATACACACACACACAGGAGCGGTGGGGGAAATCATACACACACACAGGAGAGGTGGGGGAAATCATACACACACACACAGGAGCGGTGGGGGAAATCATACACACACACAGGAGCGGTAGGGGAAATCATACACACACACAGGAGCGGTGGGGGAAATAATACACACACACAGGAGCGGTGGGGGAAATCATACACACACACAGGAGCGGTAGGGGAAATCATACGCACACACAGGAGCGGTGGGGGAAATGATACACACACACAGGGGCGGTGGGGGAAATGATACACACACACAGGGGCGGTGGGGGAAATGATACACACACACAGGAGCAGTGGGGGAAATGATACACACACACAGAGGAGTGGTGGGGGAAATGATACACACACACAGGAGTGGTGGGGGAAATCATACACACACACAGGAGCGGTAGGGGAAATCATACACACACACAGGAGCAGTGGGGGAAATGATACACACACACACACAGGAGCGGTGGGGGAAATCATACACACAGGAGCGGTGGGGGAAATCATACACACACACAGGAGCAGTGGGGGAAATCATACACACACACAGGAGCGGTGGGGGAAATCATACACACACACAGGAGCGGTGGGGGAAATCGCACACGATTTGAACGGGAAACGCACCCTGCTCGGTTTCTTGAGTTTCGATCTGCTGTGTTTTGTATTGCTTTCACTAATTCTTCCTACTCGCCTCCATGTCACTACAAGAGACAGTAATGATGTGGAGGTCAGTAGGAAGAAAAAAGGCGAACTACGGGAGAACCTAGGATGTCGACATTCCCATAAGTGTGAGTGTTCCCAGCAGACTTTGGGAAGGACCAATGCTTAGCACTTAAGTGGAATTCAGAAATGTGGGCACCAGGTAAGCTGTGTATGTACAGTACACTTTTCTATTACAGTTATAACGTTTCTTGGAATTGTTACTACAGCAAAGAAGGTCACTTTAAAATATCAGTGAGTAGGGCATAATCAGCCAATCAGAAATCCTCTGTCATTTCTCCAGCTCCTACAGATTGTTGCATGCCTGTTCTGTACAGCTTGTTATTAAACACAGGCCATTTCGCCCAGTTTTCTGTTTGTGTTTCCTCCCAGCCAACTTTTTTTTTTTACTGTTCGGACAAAGCACTTCAGCAAATTGCTCAGTAATTAATAATTGTGGGTAACAGAAGCAGTGTGTGAAATTCCAGATGGTGGTGAAAGTTGATCCATGTGAGGTAAAGGTTACGGACATCAAAGTGAAATTTTGTACATAGATCTTTGTCTCAGGAAATGATACACACAGATGACGCATTTAAATAAACAATCTCCCCGCAGTGTTTTCATGAGATAGTGTTAGAATACGTGATTCATTTTCTAAGGCGAACGCTAAAAAAAATCTCCGGTAATGATCTGATTTATAGTTTTATTTCTGTGGTATTAATTGTGTTAAAGGAAAACTGCACCAAGAGAAATACTTGGACTGCCATGGCATACCTCCCTATGAAAATTCTAGTTGTCAAGTCATTGACCTAGGACACATACGTAGCAAGTGAAGGTACACTATATTACCAAAAGTATTGGGACACGTGCCCTTACACGCACATGAACTGTAATGGTATCCCAGTCTTAGTCTGTAGGGTTCAATATTGAGTTGGCCCACCCTTTGCAGCTATAACAGCTTCAACTCTTCTGGGAAGGCTGTCCACAAGGTTTAGGAGTCTATGGGAATGTTTGACCATTCTTCCAGAAGTACATTTGTGAGGTCAGGCACTGACGTTGGATAAGAATGCCTGGCTCGCAGTCTCCACTCTAATTCATCCCAAAGGTGTTCTATTGGGTTGAGGTCAGGCCAGTCAAGTTCTTCTACCCCAAACTCGCTCATCCATGTCTTTATGGACCTTATTTGTGCACTGATGCACAGTCATGTTGGAACAGGAAGGGACCATCACCAAACTGTTCCCACAAAGTTGGGAGCATGAAATTGTCCAAAATGTCTTGGTATACTGGTGCCTTAAGAGTTCCCTTCACTGGAACTAAGGGGCCAAGCCCAACCCCTGAAAAACAACCCCACACTGTAATCCTCCCTCCACCAAATGATTTGGACCAGTGCACAAAGCAAGGTCCATAAAGACATTGGGTTTGAGGAACCTGACTGTCCTGACCTCAACCCAATAGAACACCTTTGGGATGAATTGGAGCAGAGATTGCGAGCCAGGCCTTCTTGTCCACATCAGTGCCTGACCTCACAAATGCGCTTCTGGAAGAATGGTCAAATATTCCCATAGACACACTCATAAACCTTGTGGACAGCCTTCCCAAAACAGTTAAAGCTGTCATAGCTGCAAAGGGTGGGGCATCTATATAATATTGAAATGGGGATGAGAGTGTAGCGCTGTGGTCAAAATATAAATAAATATAATCATAAAAAACAAATGAATAGTAATCCACAAAAGTGACTCTATATGGTGAACTGGTGATGAAAAGTCCAATATAGTAAACCAAGTGGTACAAACACAATCAAAAATGAAAAAGTCCCAAGGGAACAACCAATAGTGATAGTGTTCTGCTGCGGATCCCTTCTTCTGAATGTGCAGTTCCAGTCGTCGAGTTGTGGTTGGCATCCTACTGTGGCTGACTTGGATTTGACCGTCCTCATCGCCTTTGGAGACCAAAGATAAGACCGTCTGATTCCACCAGTCCATCAAAAGGCTGTTCGAGCCTTCCCATGCCCGTTTGACCTTCTGTCGCTGACAGGGGATCCACTGGATCTGGTAAGCGCATATCTATTACTTCTATATCCTAGAAAGTGTTCATTAGAAGATCCTTCAAGACACCCGTGTCCTGTTATCACTATTGGTTGTTCCCTTGAGACTTTTTCATTTTTGATTGTGTTTATACCACTTGGTTTACTATATTGGACTTTTCATCACCAGTTCACCACATAGAGTCACTTTTGTGGATTACTATTCATTTGTTTTTTATGATTATATTTATTTATATTTTGACCACAGCGCTACACTCTCACCCCCATTGCACTTTGAATTTTTGTCACATTCTAGTGTAGCAGCTATAATATTTGAGCACATATCTGGTGTTTTTTAACAAGTCTAGCTCAATTACTCTTTTTTCCATTTATATAATGTTGAACCCTACAGACAAAGACTGGGATGCCATTAAAGTTCAGGTACATGTAAAGGCACATGTCCCACTACTTTTGGTAATATAGTTTGCATTGGAGTCAAAATACCTAATCTGCATTCAGAATATGACTCAGGAACAGTGGAAAACATTGGATTACATTGACAGCCAAGTGTTTTACAATTTTCAGAGGAATACCAGTAATGGTGTAATACACATTTCTTTCTGCATCAGTTTCCTTTAATCATTCCTGAGCATAAGGCGGTCACTGAAACTATTACTATCAAAACTACCATTATTATAAGTAATTTTCACATGGGTGTACATAATGGTGGTTATGAGTTTTTATTGATGAGTGGGAGGGGCCTAATCCAAACGTGAGTGGAGTTGTGGGAGTATACAGCCTTAGCTGAGCATGCTTGCAGTGGACCTGGACTCCAAAAGTGAAGATCTGCTGTGTTATACAGGTAGAAATATTAACTGTGCCTAAGCAACACCCTGAAAATATAAACATTATGTCTTGACTTCCGCCTGAAAAGTAATGCACTTCCTGGTATGTGAGTGCTCCTAGGCACCCCTGTGCTTATAGCTTTGTAGCTCTATATCTACAGTGTGAGATCTAAGGCACTGCTGCCTCTGACTGCTCTGATAAGGGTCCGGCGGATTGTCCGATCGTGTGTACGTGGCATTAGAAGCTGAGCTTCCCATTTTTGTTCTTCAAGTTGTAGATTGCTAAACCTATTTTACTGTTCATTTGGTCATAATTTATCTTGATGAATTGGAGAACATACTCCTATTTATTATTCATTAAACAAAATAAACTTCTACTTGGCCTGATTAATAGTCATCATAGCAGTGTTCTTTGCTTTAATGTTGGTAAAAATCTCTACATTGGCAATGTACAACACAATGCATCTACTGCAGTGAAACCAATATATTCTGAAATGAGAAAGTGCTTCCATTCTAAAAGAGCTCTTCAATTATTCAGTGTCTGGAGGAAAATATGAACTCCATGAAGCTGATGTACTGAACATAAAATATGCCAATACCTGTGCAAAGCTATTGTTCTGCATCAAGGGCCTAGGGGTTAGCGATGTCTAATTCTGAAATGCATTGAACAGAAAATATGGTAATGCAAGTAACATGACGTGTGGAATGAGGCACATCTGTAAAGAGGGTTTTCTTCTGGTTGGTAGTTTGTTGGCTTGATGTGAATAATTGCAATAATAATTACCTGGAGGACCTTTGTTCTTTAAGAAGTTTGTTTGAATTTTGTATTCTAGAGAGCATGAAGTCATTTGTGTACTTTGAAGTCATTTTTGTGACCAAACCAACTTTAGTTCAGAAGATTCCTGGGATGTTCAGCTACAGGCTTGCCTTGTGATACATGGCATTTCTCCAGAAATCCTGTCTTCCTTTGGAGGGTTTATTTTTATCAGTGTAAAGGCACCTGTGTACCTAGAAACCAAAAACATAGGTAGCATTGCATACAGGGCCGCTGATAAGCCAGGACAACTGGCCCTGTTGTACCGGGCCCAGCCAGCAGGGGGGCACGGCAATCAAAGAATAAAAGAATGCAGAAAAAAAAAGTTTTTCTCCAGCCAGCATCTCCCCGCCCCTCTCCACTTATCTGAGTTTTTTTTTCTTCTTTCTGGGTACCTCAGTATTCATGTTCTTGTGCATGTGTGGAAGGGACTATTTTTTCTATTTCTGGCGCATGTCACTCCCGTGGCCACTCCGCAAGCTGGCTCAAGTCCCAGCCTGCATATTCCCTTCCCAGGCGGAGTGATTCATCTCCCTCTGCTCATGGCAGGGGCAGACATATAGGGGTTGCAGAAGTCACCATTGAGACTGGGCCCCATGTGCCCCCCCCCCCCCAATGCCTGAATTATTAGAGAGGTGGCTGCCCGATCCTCAGCCGATGTGTAAATCGGCAATGCAGGAACTCAATCTCACTGTTTAAAGTTACACTAAAAGTAAAAGCAAAGGGAGAGGTGTCTTGCAGTGTGTGTTGTGCTCTCTGCCTCCCCCTACAGTGCAGTGCCCGGCATGGAGAGTGAAGGTACAGTGTTGCTGACAATTTTTAAAGAAGCAATCTGTATATGTTTGTATGCATGTGTGTGTGTGCTCAAAATTAGGGGGTAGGGAAGAGGCATATAACTGACTATAGTAGATGATAAATTCTCACTGGAGAGGAGATTTGGGATATACAGTAGAAGGGAGGGGCCTATTCTGTTAAGAAAGCATGGCAAGAAATCTGTAATTTTTGTCTCCCTGTCCCAAAAAAAAAAGTTGCCTGCTGCTATTTAAATCTAGCCTCATGCCATGTGCCATGTGTAACTACAGGTCCCCCTTAGCAGACAGCTACCATTTAAGAGATGTGTCTGTGTGTGTGTGTGCGTTTATATTTATATATGTATGTATATGTGTGTGTATGTTTACGTGTGTGTGTATTTGTATGTATGTGTGCGTACATGTGTGTTTAGATGCATGTGTGTGTATACACACACTACTTTTAAACCTGATGCCCTTTTTCTGTACGAGCAGAACTGATTTTCTTAGAGCAGTTCATAATACCAACAAGAAAATACCATTCCTCTGAAAAGCAATCCAGGCTCAGATCGCTTTTCATAGGCAGTTGACAGCCGCTGAAAGCCTGGAAGGGGATAGGAGTGGGGCTGAAGGGGGCACCCCGACAGGTAGGCTGTAAGGGGCCCCATGATTTCTATCAGAGGCCCTGATTGCATATGTCACAAATGCTTTTATAGGATAGGGACAAATGCTTTTTTCAGAAACAGACTTGGCAAGACATCCATTGGTCAAAACACTGGTTTGGTGTAGGACTTGAAGGTGGCATTTAAAATTTTGGAATTATACATTATAATTGCCCTTGAGCTAAACATGAGTTAAACATACTTGTTATCTATTATGTAAAATTGCCCTATTTATGCTCAAATGCTTTTTATATACTTTTCATTTTTTTTTGTCTTTATAGAGTAGGCGTCACTAAATGGATGACTGCAGTCAGGATGCAGACCGAGTCAAAGTCTTGTCCTGACCACTTAGCAGCCTGGGTGGACTCCTCTTCTGTGTGTACTCACCTGCCTGCCTCCGCTGCTTCTGTTAAACTGACAACAGGGCAGAGGGTGTGAGGCACAGCAGGTCTGCACTAACG
This sequence comes from Lithobates sylvaticus, assembly GCA_028564925.1. NCBI lineage: Eukaryota > Metazoa > Chordata > Amphibia > Anura > Ranidae > Lithobates > Lithobates sylvaticus. The sequence continues at coordinate 408,079,493 of CM053030.1, forward strand.
GCGGGAGCTGCCCAACTTTTCAAATTAACAAGCGGGTGATGGGTTGCTAGGGCACGAGGCAGTCCTAGCAACCAATCACTCGATTAACAAGAAGAATTGGGAAGCTCCCTTCCTCAGTAAAGACCTGCCGTGTCTCCTGCCTTCTGACATTCTGTGAATTGAATGGAAGCAGCAGGGGGCAAGCAGGCGAGTACACACAAGAGGAGTCCACCCTGCTATGCCTCCCATCCTCTGCCCTGTTGTGTTAAGATAGGTCTATGAAGGGGGAAGAACTGTAACTGCAATGGGGACTGTGGCTTAATGGGGGGGCTATGATGTGGGGGCGGGGTCCTGTGATTGCAAGGGGGCTGTGATGAGAGGAGGGTGCTGTGATGTAGGGGGGTGACTTAAGGGGTGCTGTGATGTGAGAGGGGGTATGTGATTGCAAAAGAGGTTTGAAGTACGTAGGGCTGTAATGTGAGCAGGGGGACTATGATATAAAAGGGACTGTATTGCGAAGGTGGCTGTGATGTGAAAGGGGGGGGGGAATGGGGTCTGTGATGTAAAGGTGGGGACAAAGGACACTGATGTAAAGGGGGCTGTGATGTGAAGGATCTAAATCTTAGAACAAAAATGAGATTCGGACCTCTGCAGGAAGAAAGTTTTCACTGACCGGACCTCCGTTAATTCAGTCCCCCTGTTATAGAGCCTGTTATAGAGCCTCCAAATCATTTTTAATGCATTGCCAATTTGTCTCATTCAAAATCCTCATATGCTTAGGTAGGACTAAGGCCCCTTTCACACTGGGGCGGTTTGCACTCCGAACCTGCCCGCAAAACGCCGGCGTTTTGCGGGCGGTATTAACCCTTTTTCGGCCGCTCGCGGGGGTAAAACCGCCCCGCTAGTGGCCAAATAGCGCCGCAAAAAAACCGGTAAAGCGGCGCTAAATATAGCACCGCTTTACCACCAGCGCAGCTAGCGCCCCAGTGTGAAAGTAGCCTAACACATACTGTAAATATTATATCACCTATTTCTGAAGAGCTCATAGGCATGTTTCATGATAAAAAATAAAATATGTGACCATAGTTGTCGCTTGTAATACATATTCTGATAATATTAAATCCTGGCATTGCTTGACTGCATTACCCTTTTACGGAATTATTGTGCTTTAAATAAGGGATGTCCCTAATGTACTTTTTCACCTGGAGTGTTTGCTCTGCTTTTAAGCCTCAATTACTGACATTTCCTCATTTACCTATCATACAGCTTTCAGCATGCTGCAGAATATCAATTAAATGTCTTGATACACACTGCAAAAAGGACAAAAACTGTCATGGAGATATTTGCTACTTTTTTTCATATTGTTGGTGATTAGAGTTTTTTTTCTTATTTAAATTATCTGCAGCCCAAGATTATCAGAGTGCAAGAATTTCTAGTATTTAAAAGAGAAATTCATGTGCTGCAAATGTGTTATGGTCCTATACAAACACTGCAGAAATCATCTGTCCTAGCTCCCGCGGTGAGGATAGATTGTGTCCTCTGTGTCAGGCAATATGTTATTCATGGCAAAAGGCAACCTCCCTGTTCTCACCTTTGGGACAAGCAGCAGGCAAAACGGTGTCAGAAAAAAAGAGCAGCCTCATGCTTGCCTTCTGTTCCATGCAGGAGCTCCGCATTATTGGAAGCACACTTTATAGTATGTATACGCACCAACAGTTCTGAATGTGCATCTGGCCAAAATGATTGCATGGCTCTGCACTGTCCTGAAAGGAGGAAAAATTCTTTTATTTTTGGGATATGTGATGGAATGAGACTTTTAAAGGCTTAGTTCACCTTTGGAGCATGTTACACAGTACAGTGGAACCTCGGATTACGAGCATAATTCGTTCCGGGAGAATGACTGTAATCCAAAGTACTCGCATATCAAAGCGAGTTTCCCCATTGAAGTCAATGGAAGCTAAAATAATTTGTTCTGCATTGACGTCAATGGCATGCAATACCGCATGCGGCCAGAGCCAGGGGGTGCCAGAGATCAGAAATGGCTGAAAAGGCCCGAGGACACCTTGGCTGACCTCGGAAAGACTTTGTTGCCGAGATTTGCCGAGGTCAGCAGAGCTGTCCTCAGGCCTTTCTGTGCATTTCCAAACGACGCTGGTTGGCGCTGATCGCTCCGGCGCCCCCCCCCCCCCACCTGAGGCCAAACAAGGTACTGCACACCGCTTTTACCTGAATCATGCTCGTTTTGCGAGTCAACACTCGCAAACCGAGTTCCAATTTTTAAAAATACAGTGCTCGTATTGTGAAACGCTCGTTAACAGTGTTACTCGCAATCCGAGGTTCCACTGTACACTCACATTTAGGGTGTAATGTGTAACATGCTCCAGCAGCCACCCTGATCCTCCCCCTGTGACAGCGGGCAGGTGATTGTCTCCCTGCACAAATTAAAACCAGCACAGCCGTGTGGGGCTCCGCCCACACAGCCACGTCATTCATTGGTAGAGTTCTGTGAATGAATGAACTACAACTACTGTCTTTCAGCAGACAGCTTGTAGTTCTTAATGAACTGTGAGGGCGCCAGTGAGTGCTCTCATAGTTTATTGATCTTCCTGGACTTCAGTAACTGTCTGTCCATACTCTAAATATGTGCAGACAGCTATACTGAGAGCCTATAGGTGCCTGGCATTGCACCCATGATCTACTGATCATGGGTGCAATGCAAGGCTACTGTGGGAAAAAAATAATAAATGCACATTTTTTTCTGCAGAAATATGTGCATTTATTATTTTTTTCCCAAAAGGTGAACTTATCCTTTAATTATCCTAGTATTAAGGAGGTTTTATTTAATTTTTTGCTGTGCTCCTACAAGTGTAAGTATTTCAAGTGTATCCTTATGCAGGATATTATGCTGGTGGGAGATAAGTTACAACTATTGAGATTCCATGTTGAATAACTGCCTTCATATGGTGGACCTGGTCAGGAAAATTATCTATTTTATAATCTTTCCTTTTGTGTTAGGGAGAAGATCATGGTGGGCGAATTCCTTAAGTGAGGCCTGATTTCTTGTACAGGGGTATAGAATAGGTGCTAAGAACCTGGAATGACCACATAAAATGAACCTAAAAAAGTACACAATATAATCAATGTAAGGGCCACCAGTGACCAGGTAAAATCCATGAGTGAACTGCTGATGCTCTCAGGAAATACTGCAGTTCTGCTACATTGAGAAAGCCGCTTAGTTTATCTTAATCTTAGTTTTAAAACCAAATATAACAGGCATCTGGCATTTTTTGAAATTGCCCATGTATGTACAGTATATGCTAGGGGTAGGCATTAATTCATTCAAAAAGATGTTGGTGCTTGTATCAGTGAACACAATGGCTTATATTTCTAGAGACTGTGACTTGGGAACTATTCAGAAGGTCAGAATACTATGGAGCTATAGGGATGAAAATCGTGACCATTCAGAAGGAATGCTGAATCTCCAGGATCAATTTAAATGTTAAAATATTCATTCCATACATCTGAAATTAAAAGTAAGAAAGTAAAACTAAAGGTTGATATTTGCCATAAAACATATAATACTTAGGAGTACATTGATAAATAATTTGTTGGATGAATGACTCAAGCATTCACCCAGCCATCATGATGTTAAACTATATTTTGTGTAATATGTTGCTTTCCTATAATCGTCAGTTCCATCATGTGGCCATACTCTATCTAATATATACCTGATTGAGTTATTTCAGGGAAAAAAACATATAAAGAAAAATATTGTCAGAATTTCTGATGGTTGGTTGAATACTTGTGACATTAGCCCAACATTTTATTTTACAAAAAGACCTCTTAGTGGCCAGGAGCTGTGACAGACCAGTTTCTCTACCATCACCCAAGCAGAGCCCATTACTTGTGTTCTACCTAAATTCAGAACCATTTTGAGGAGTTAGACGAGAGTGCGCATTATAATATTATCCAAAAAGTCCTCATTTCAATAAGGTTTGAAACCTACAGGGTATGATAGCTTGCAAAAGTTTTTACAGTGTACAGTGTGCCAGATGAAGGAACATAAGCTTCTGTTCTTATGTATTTTTCCTGTGTTTGTTTACTTGAGTAAATATCTGCACCATCCCAGGGCCACTACTCTTGGCATTAGTTTCAAGAACCTGTCTCCTCTTCTCCTTCTTTATTGGCACAGTATTCACATTTCACAGCTTTAGAAAAAACAGTTTAATAAGTTTATATGACAGATCTGTTATATGTAGTAGACTTTGAATCTTCTTCATTATTTATAGGCCTGAAATAGTGCTAAAATTTTTCTCCTCCTTCTTGGCACTAATGCCGTGTACACACGATCGTAATTCTCATCGGAAAAGCCTTGGATGGTTTACCGACGGAATTCCGATGGAATTCCGCTCAAGCTTGTGTTGCCTACACACGGTCACACCAAATTCCAACCGTCAAGAACGCATGAGGTACAACACTACGACGAGCCAAAAACGAAGTTCAATGCTTCCAAGCATGCGTTGAATTGTTTCCGAGCATGCGTCGGAATTTTGCGCGTCGGAATTGCCACAGACGATCAGAATTTTCGATAGAAACTTTTTCCTTGGAAAAATTGAGAACATGCTTTTGCTGGCCAAAATTCCGCCAGCTAAAGTCTGATGGAGCCTACACACGGTCGCATTTTACGACCAAAAGCTCACATCAGTCTCTTGCTGGTGGAATTTCCGATCGTGTGTACGCGCCATAAGTGTCATCTCCTCAAGATCACAGCGCATTCCAATAGACCAGGAGGTGTAACCTCTCTATCATGCTTTCCATGTGTGGGTAAAACTGGGTGTACACTACTAGACTGTCAAATGAAAATTTAGATGAAAATTCTCAGTACATTTGATGGCTTGATAAATGTTGTTTGAAATTGTGTTTGATTTTAACGGTTGATTTTGTAATTTTTAATTTGTAATATAATATCCTGTACTAAAACCACATACACTGTTAGAAAAATGTTTGTTCGAGAAAAAATTTCCAACCTGTTCCTTCAAATGTTCTCATCACTATGGTTGAAAGCAAATGCAGATTTTACCTCACTAACGATTAGAAAATTAAACAAATGACAAAGCGAACATTTTTGTTTGAAAATTAGCGGGTGTATGCACAACTTGAGGCTGCAGTGGGTCCAGCTGTAGCCAGGGAACACCTGACCTGTATTTTTGGTGAGACTCCCGTGCTTTGAGTTTCTGGGTCTGCTGTAGGGATTCGCAATATCCCTTTCAGATTAATTATTTCATATTATGAAGAATACAATAGAAGCAGGGCAGTCATCAGAAATTTCAGGGCCCCTTACACAGATTTAGGCCTGGGCCCCCCTGGACCTGACCACCAACATTCCCTAGGGCCAGCCCACTGGCCGTCCCACTGAATCCGCCCACTGGCCATCCCATCGAGTCCCCATCCACACCCAGCATCACCCATCCCTCTACACAATGTATCCCCATTCATGCCCAGCTTCATACATCCCTCTCCACAATGTATCCCCATCCACGCCCAGCATCATCCATTCCTCTCCGCAATGTATCCCCATCCATGCCCATCATCATCCATCCTTCTCCACAATGTATCCCCATCCACGCCCATCATCATCCATCCTTCTCCACAATGTATTCCCATCCACGCCCAGCATCATCCATTCCTCTCCGCAATGTATCCCCATCCATGCCCAGCATCATCCATCCCTCTCCACAATGTATCCCCATCCACGCCCAGAATCCTGGAGAGGGATGGATGATGCTGGGCATGGATGGGGATACATTGTGGAGAGGGATGGATGATGCTGGCCATGGATGGGGATAGATTGTGGAGCGGGATGGATGATTCTGGGCATGGATGGGGATACATTGTGGAGAGGGATGGAGATTTTGATTGGGGATGAGGATGATGGAGTTGCATTGTGAAAATGGATGAGGAGGACTTTGGGTGGGGATGAGAGCTACATAGTGAAGAGGCTCTCCACAATGTAACTCTCATCCCCAACCAGAGTCATCCTTACCCATTTTCACAATGCAACTCCATCATGCCAGCTTGGCAGCCTCAGGTGTCCCATCCAAGGATATTAGATAAAGTGAGTCCAAATCTACAGCACAGGGGGCACAGTAGCAGCACACTCTCTATGACTTACCCTCCACGCTGCTCTCTTGTATTCTGCATGCATCTGAGAGGGCTGGGTTCACTTTCACTACTGACTAACTGACCACCCCTGCCCGAGTCCCGGCCAATCAGATTGCAAACTAACCTAGCAGCATCCAGCAGGCTCCCCCTAAGCAGGGAAGGAAGGAAGCCTCAATCACCAGGTGGGGGGCTGTTGATGTGAAGGGCAGCGGAGGCTCAGGCTTGTATGCTTCATTCTCCTTTTCTATTGCAGGCGCCGCACGGGCCAGCGGCTGCCTAAAGATAACAGTTTAATTTCATGTGCTGCTGTAGGAGGAGCAGGCCCGGGCAGCCATACCCCCCTGATCGTGGCCCTGAAGTGAAGGATCTGGAATGAAATACCAAAGCCCCCAAGATTACCAGGAATAGAGTCTGAAATTATTGTATGGGATCTCGCTGTTGGAGTATCCAGGATCCAGTATATAGGAAGCCAGGGTATAACTTGACCTCTTAGGTTTCACCTAAAACCTAAATGTAACCTTTGTGGTGTATAATACCAGGTGGCCAGTTGCCATATTTCCAAAGAAGAACAATTAAACATTTTTGGCAGTCTTAGAAATTTATAGCTGGCTGAAGGTGGAAATAGAAAGGAGATGTTAAGTGTCCATGCACACTAGGTGGCTGAAAAATGCCAGAACCTCTGTCAGTAAAAGCCGTGGCTCATATTGCACAAGAGTTTATGCGCGTTTATGGGCATTTGCTTTGTAAATGTTTTTTTCCAAAATATTCCCCTCTGCTAATTTTTTTACTATAATCAATGTACACTTAAAAACACTGAATGCTCCCAAATGCTACATTTATGTATGTCTAACACTTTTTCTGTCTGAAAGCTCCTCTCAAAAATGCGCTTGTGATGGTTTATTTTTCAGCCTGAAAAGGCTTCTCTGCAATAATGCCTGTAAACGCCCAAATGTGCATGGACACATAGGCTAACAAAGAGTTGCTTATACAGGCTGAAGAAAAAAAAACACCAAAATTAAACTTCTAAATGGTTTGTGTATCTGTTAGCTAAGTTATATGTTTAGTTTACCAAAAAGTTACCCCTTCATAGAAGATCTAAATTTTTGAGTGGTGTATACGTTTAAACCAAATCTATGGTCACAGCATACACATTTATTTTATAACACAAACAGTAGTTATTTTTGGCAATTCAATGTAAGATTATTTAAAAAATCTCCTTTCATGTGGTGAGTTCTGCCTGTCTGCTGGCCATCTCTTTCCACAACTTCCTAGATTCCCTGCATGCTTCTTTTCTGCTGTTTACTTTCACTTTCTAAGGACTACATATCCCATGGTACCTTGCTGCCTGCAAACTCTCATTCCTGTACTGACTCTACCTCCTGAAACACCTCCTCTCAGCACCTCTGTAGTTAAGAAGGCAGGTGTTTCGTCACCCGCTGGAGTGTGCATGCGCAATGCCGGATTCCTCGACACATCATAATGTGTAACGGAGGTGGCGTTCCGTCGCCGCCATCATCTTGCTACACCTTGCACTTCTCTACAGTAAGCATACACTGAGAAGGGGAAAGCGGACATCTTGTTACACCCATCGGAGTTGTGCATTTTATACTTATTTTTAACAGTGAGTTTATATAGTGAAATACAGTACTTAGAACTCCGTCTGACTGGTTAGATGTTGAATTTTAAAAGCAGCAGAAAGCCTGCTCACCTCACAGGGTTTGCTGATCTGACAGAAGTTCGCTGCTTTTAAAATTGAACATCTAACCTGTCAGACGGAGTTCTAAGTACTGTATTTCACTATATAAACTCACTTTATATACTTTATAAAAATAAAAATAAAATACAAATACTTGGTAAAAATAAGTGTAAAATTGAAAACTCCAGTGGGTGTAACAAGATGTCCGCTTTCCCCATTCTCAGTGTATCCTTAGGCCCCTTTCACACTGGGGCGGGAGCCGCGGCGACGGTAAAGCAGCGCTATATTTAGCGCTGCTTTACCGTCATTTTAGCCGCGGTATTCGGCCGCTCGCGGGGCGGTTTTACCCCCGCGAGCGGCCGAAAAAGGGTTAAAATCCCCCGCAAAGCGCCGTCGTAGCGACGCTTTGCGGGGGTATTGCCGCGGTATTACCACGGTGTCCCATTGAAATCCATGGGTAGGAGCAGTGAATACACCGTTCCTATACCGCTCCAAAGATGCTGCTAGCAGAACTTTTTTTACCGTCCTGCTAGCGCACCGCTCCAGTGTGAAAGCCCGCCGGCTTTCACACTGGAGTGAATGGGGCCAGTTTTTTCAGGCGGTGTACCAGCGCTATTTTTAGCGCTGTACCGCCTGAAAAACGCCCCAGTGTGAAAGGGGCCTTACTGTAGAGCAGTGTGGGGTGTAGCAAGATGGCGGCAACTAAAGGTCACTTCCGTTACACATTCTGACGGGTGGCTTAATCTGATGAATCATATGGGCAAATTACGCATGTGCAGTGCGAAATTTCTCAGCGGAACGTCACTTCTGTAGCAAAATGAGATGGGTCACTGAATGTGACGAAATACAAGCTCTGTGAAATGTGACACAGCAGTGCCCACACACAGGGCATAGTGAATATGTGTCACGCAATTCAAGGAAGTAAATGTGTGGGGATCTTTAAAAGATAAGTTTACAAGCTTCAATCTCGTTCAGAAAAATAGGATTAGACTAGAAATAATGGAAATGCAATGTGGAAACTAATATGATTTAGGCCTTTTCCAACTGTTCATAGATTGGTAAAACTATAGGATACCCTATCTGAATACTTAAAGTCAGAGCTGTTCTTTGAAAAAAGAGCAATCTATGATATTTCTTTCTTTTTGTACTTCTAAACTGAGACGGAGCCTATTTCCTTCTGCATGAGCCTAACAGCCAGTGAAGCACAGTTCATTTCCCTGCAGACTGCCAAAACAAACCGAAAAACAAAGTGCACTGAATCACTGACAACATTACAGTATTACAATGATATTTAGAAGTCAGGTCAAAAGACAACTGCCAGAGCTGAGGACCTTTGTTCCATAGTTGAATTATTCTGATGTGTCCATTCTGTCCTATATTTCATTGTTTTATTAATTATTCAACTCAAATTACACCGTTTTCTTTTTCATGGTAAATGTTTTTATATACTAATTGCTTTTACAGGAAATAGGAGAAAATAAAAATAGATACTAAGTGTCAAAGATATGAGTCGATAAATAATAATAGTAATCAATTCAAATTTAAAATATATCAGCTGCAGTGAAAAAACATGCTAGTCAGCAAATATGAATAAAGAAAAACAGTTTAGGCATTAATATATACAGGCGGTCCCCTAGTTACAAACATCCAACTTACAAACGGAGGGAAACAACAGGAAATGAGAGGAAATCTACCCCTAGGAAGGGAAATTTACTCCTGTAATGCCACATACACATGGTCGGAATTCTCGTCGGAATAAGCTCTGATGGTTTTCCCGTCGGAATTCCAATGGAATTTCGCTCAAACTGTCTTGCCTACACATGGTCACACCAAATTACGACGGTCAATAACACCACGCCTTAAAAAACATTCGACTGCACTATAAAAGGGAAGTTTAATGCTTCTGAGCATGCGTCGAATTGTTTCCCAGCATGCGTCGGAATTTTGCGTGTCGGAATTGCATACAAACGATCGGAAAATCCGATAGAAAGGTTTTGCGTCGGAAAAATTAAGAACAGGTTCTAAATACAAAGTCCGACGGAAATTCCGACAGAAAAAGACCGATGGGCATACACACGGTCGGAAAATCCGATGAAAAGCTCCCATCGGACTGTTTCCATCGGAAATTCCGACCGTGTGTAAGCGGCATAAGAGTTATTATGGAAAAAGGGTACCACCACTGATCAATCCTTGTTTCCACAACAACTAAAAATCTTCAAAAGCCAATTGTCATTGGGACAGAAAGTGAGGTAAAATCGTCTGATCGGGGGGGCACAAACAGCAAAACAAACATTACAGGGGTGTTAACCCTTCCCTATGCTATTCAAAAAGCTTACAAATAGTTTTTTTGCCTGGAGCTACACTTAAAAAACATACCTGTTCCGACTTACAAACAGATTCAACTTAAGAACAAACCTACAGACCCTATCTTATTTGTAACCTGGGGACCGCCTGTATTGTATAAATTGCAATGTGACAGTCCTAACAAGGTGATAGTGACAGGTGCTCATGCTCAAAAATACATCCGTGCTCCTTGGTGCTCAGACTGGGTGCCCCACATAGATGTACACTCACCCCTCTGTGTGGACCTACTATCACTAGTATGGTCAAACAAGCGTGTGGGGAGACCCCTGGAGATATCCATTGCTGGCGGTGCTTGAAGTAGATATGCCTCATAAAGATGGATAGGAATAAAGATGAAACCTCATTGCGCAATACCGTTTGAGAAGATTTATTGATAAAAACAATATGGTACACTCACATGTAAGGGTGCCTATGTCCTGGCACCCTGTGTGAATAGCAGGTGATTATTTTAGGGGAAATCGGCCCGCAATAGATGGTTGACCATGACCATGTGAGTGTACATCTATAAAATACAAAGAATCACCGCTCCAAGGTAATGACTTCTCCCAAAACAGCTGTCTCCACAATCCCACAGGGTGCCAGCTCGGGTTGCAACAGGAACTGAAGTAGAAAAGATGTAGCTGGATAGCCGCACTCCAAATTATTCAACTTTATTTAAAAAAATGTAATAAAATCATAGCATCTAGGCTTGTATACAGACTAACTGCACAGCTGCTGACATGTTTCACACCGAACACGGTGCTTAGTCATAGCTGGCTATGACTAAGCACCGCGTTCGGTATGATACATGTCAGCGGCTGTGCAGTTAGTCTGTATACAAGCCTAGATGCTAGGATTTTATTACATTTTTTGAAATAAAGTTGAATAATTTGGAGTGCGGCTATCCAGCTACATCTTTTCTACTTGAGTGTACATCTATGTGGGGCACCCAGTCTGAGCACCAAGGAGCACGGATGTATTTTTGAGCACGAGCACCTGTCAACATCACTTTGTTGGGGCTGTCACATTGCAATTTATACAATATACCGGTATATTATTGCCTAAATTATTATCACCTAGCGCGGTGAACTGGTTTTCTTTCTTTTTAGTGACATAGACTAACTAGTGTGTTGCAACCTCAGCTGGGATTTTAAAGGGCATAGACTCCAAGGATAAGAGATAAGATAATATAAGATAAGAGATACAAAACAACTTTATTTATATAGGTTAAAACGTATCAAATTCATATAAAAATATCAAGCGGTTTACAGTTCACTGAATAGTGTTGGTAAATATGTGGGTCATACAGACAGGATTGTACCTAATGCGTTTAGAGGATTTGCAATTTTTTTCTCTTCTTCAGGGGTAAGTAGTTAAAGTGCACAATTTATTTACAATGAAAAAAGGGAAGTAAAAATAAGTAAAAATACATTAAGGTATTTTGAAACATCTTACATACAGCTTGACAACATTATATATGTAACTACTGACCCTATGGCTATAAATCTCTCTATTCTGGGCTACTGCATCGCTTTAAAAACATAGACAAAGCTTTTGCCGCTGTTTGCTACCAAGAGTCCAGATGGTTTGGTGTGTTAGGGCCCACAAGGGAATGGACCAGAAAAACACCCTAATGGTTGTGTAGGTGTGAAACTCTGAAAAAATTCTAGTGTGCTTTCATTAACAAATAATCTCCATATTTTCATTCCTGAGCTCAGAGGAGAACATTTTTACACTGATACATTGTATACTTTTTGATATTTTACTTTGACGAACTGACTCTTTTATTATCTCATGTGATATTTCCCAAAAACATTTTTATGTTACCTTCATATCGCATGTGATAACCTTTAGTGAAATGACCCCTATGTAACTCCAGCAGAGGTAGTGAGTCTGTCATCAGTAAGTGGATTCAATCATGCTTGGGAAAAACATAGCTCTAAACTCAGACAAAAAAGATAAATGAAAATTAAAAACTCATATATATAACCAAAAAAGATGGAGCAGATTCAATGGACCATAGTTTACATAGTTCATTTACATAGTTAGTTAGGTTGAAAAAAGACACAAGTCCATCCAGTTCAACCACAAATTAAACAAAAAAAAATATATATATATATATACACATATATATATATATATATATCATACAATCCCATATACCCCATTCTATACCCACAGTTGATCCAGAGGAAGGCAAAAAAAACCCCAGCAGAGCATTCTCCAATTTGCTAAAGCAGGGAAAAAAATTCCTTCCTGATCCCCCGAGAGGCAATCGGATTTTCCCTGGATCAACTTTACCTATAAATGTCAGTACCCAGTTATATTATGTACATTTAGGAAAGTATCCAGGCCTTTCTTAAAGCAATCTACTGAGCTGGCTAGAACCACCTCTGCAGGGAGCCTATTCCACATTTTCACAGCTCTTACTGTGAAGAAACCTTTCCTTATTTGGAGATGAAATCTCTTCTCCTCTAGACGTAAAGAGTGCCCCCTTGTCCTCTTTGTTGACCGTAAAGTGAATAACTCAACACCAAGTTCACTATATGGACCCCTTATATATTTGTACATGTTGATCATATCCCCCCTTAATCTCCTCTTATCAAGGGTGAATAAATTCAGTTCCTCTAATCTTTCCTCATAGCTGAGCTCCTCCATGCCTCTTATCAGTTTGGTTGCCCTTCTCTGCACTTTCTCCAGTTCCCCAATATCCTTTTTGAGAACTGGTGCCCAAAACTGAACTGCATATTCCAGATGAGGTCTTACTAATGATTTGAACAGGGGCAAAATGATATCTCTCTCTCTGGAGTCCATACCTCTCTTAATACAAGAAAGGACTTTGCTCGCTTTGGAAACCGCAGCTTGGCATTGCATGCTATTATTGAGTTTATGATCTATTATTTGAGTTTATGATCTACCAACTTGGTCTTTTTTCTGCCATCACTCTTCTCTGATTCTATGCTTTTGACCAGGCTTACAAATGTCATTGTGATGTTGTCAGTGCTTCATTCAGTGCACTTTTTTCAGTGCTAGCAGGGAGGGTGGTGAAATGTTCAGGGTATACAATTTTTGAAGTCCATTTTTTTTCATAAAAAATGAGAAGGGGATATGTATCCACCGAAGATCTCTGCTGTCTGGTGGTCACTTACTTGGCAGAGTCACTTTCCAACTCTTCTAAAACAATTCTAAATGAAGGACTAAAGTTTTTATGGGTATGAAAGATAGCCATGATTAAGCCTGAATTCAGAGCAGGGCTTCATATTAAAGGAGAAGTACAGCCAAAGCTTGTTCGGTTGTATTTCTCCTGTGGATCACAGGCAGTTCGTTCTGCACTACTGTGACTCGTTTATAGCAGCTGACATCACAGAGCCAGTCCAGGCTGGGGCAAGATTGCAACAATAAAGTTGGGATCTGGCCACAACCCTGTACTGGCATCTGGTTCAGCCTCTCAGCAGGCCTCTGGGAGCCTGAGCCAGCCACTCCCACCCCCTCTACAGCCCAGCGCTCCAGTGAGCATGGGGGGGGGTGGGTAAGGCAGAGAGCCGGTGACTAACAGTTACCAGCTCTCTGCTCAGGGAGCTCTGAGAATTGAGCGATCAGCTGTCTTTGATCGCTCGGTTCCCAGTGTTAGAGCCGGCAGGGACAGAACCAGCATTGGACCGATGCTGCATTCACCTAGGTAAGTATGATTAAAAAAAAAAAAACATACTTCTCTTTTATATATATGTGCCCTGATTGTCTAAAGTGTGCCAATCAAACACTGATTAGTTGTTTCTCAAACAAAATCTCAAGGGAAATTACAAACTGACCACAAGTGAACATACAGTACCCCCTGGAAACAAGAAACATATTTTTCAGTTTTATATTTTCTAGCAAGAGGTCATTTTTATACTGAAAAGATGTAAAATCAAGCAATGTTATGGACTGAATGCTGAGGGTAGAGGATATTATTGAGTGCCTTTTGTACATTTTAAAGTGAACTTTTACGATATCTTGAACACTTAAAAGTCTGCCTAAGAGTACACACAACAAGGTGCCTGCTATTACTTAAAAATAAAAAAATGGACTTTCACTCAAACTCAAGCCTTTTTCTTTTATTTTTTTTAACCTTTTTTTTTTTTTGCACTTCATCCCCCCTCCACCTAAACTAAATGAGTGAAGAGCACCGAAGAGTGCATCTGACTTATACAAGTATTAATAGTAAGAAGCATCTTGTGCTTTCTGTTCTCAGACTGAGCTTTTCATTTTTATATGTTCAAAAATATAGCGCAGGTTCATTTTGACATCGGTGGATCATTGTAGTATACGTTGATTTAAAGTTGGTGCTTCCTTCTCCTGGTGGAGGCTCACAGTTTCATGTTAGAATAGAAGGGGGTTTAAAGCCTCACAGTCACTCCCAAGCACAATAGTAATATTCCCCTGAACCACCAATTAATTTATATTCTAGAATTGTGCTCATGTTTTCTGCCCTTTCTTTTATCCCTTAATGTGCTACTTAAAGTGTTACTAAACCCACAACAGTAAAATCAGTCTATATATGTAGTAAACCATGCTCGTTATACCCACTGTGGAACCTAAGGGGTTAATCCTGCACATTGTGTAAAAAGGCTGTTTAATCCTGTTTTCTCTGATCCTCCCCTCTTTACACTGTCCCCTAATAATTTCCCTAACACAGTCTATGGAGTCAGGCTGCACATGCTCAGTTTGGTGTGTATTGCTAGAGAGTTGTTTTTTTTCTTGGGAGGATGCATGTGATCAGCACAGGGCCAATCAGCACTGTCCAGAAAGAGGGTCAGGGGCCTTGCAGCCTCATAGGACAGTCAGAAAATCCCTCCTACATGCTTTAACCAGTGCTTGGCTGGACACTGATAGAATCACAAGACTTCTCTAACTGCTGATGAGAAAAGGTATTTAGCAGTTTATATTTACTAAAATAATTGCATTTCCATGTTCTGTGTACTGTGAGAGACCAGATATAGTGAATGTAGGGTCCTGGGTTTAGTAATACTTTAAGTAAACAATTGTCCTGATTTTCAAGCTCTTTTATCTTTTTTTTATCCCATTGTATAAATGTGTCTATCACATTTTTGTGAAGTTCCTTTTTTATCCATAGTAATATGAATGAAAAACTAGTGATTAATTGTGATAGTAGGGAATGTGTGATATTTCTTTCATTTTAATAGCAGCAGGATTGTTTCGTGCTTTCCTGTGGTTTATACTTTTGTGAACCTTCAGACAAAATTACACTCAATAAATGATGTCTTGTGCATGTATTATTATATATGTCCACAAGATGGCACAGTTCCATATAGCTGCATTCTCTCTATTGTGTGAAATGTATATTTTAGTCTCCCAGCGCAAACTAGGCTCCATGTGAATAATTGAATAAAAAAAAAAATATATATATATATATATATATATATATATATATAATATATATATATATATAAATGAGACAGAAAGCACAATTATGTTTGTATAATTTTCTATTATTTTAAATGCAACTGTCACAGTTTCGGATGCATGCTAGAACATTTTAATAATAAAATTAAAATAATAAAGAGAATCTGTCTCTAATTAAAGTAAGTTTTAATAGCGCTTGTAGGTGTTAATTCTACAAAACTAAAATATACTGTAAATCTGGGCCCCGCCAACAACATTGACAGGTTTCATTCCAAGGATCTTCTGCATAGATTTATTTAAATTAACACCAAAACGTATTCAACAATTTACAAAGCTCTTTACATATACTGTATATTGTATTCACACGAGTCCCTCCCCTCAAGGAGCTTGCAATCTAAGTTCCCTAACTATAATATTCATACATACACATACTAGGGCCAATTTAGACATGAGCCAGTTAACCGACCAGCATGTCTTTGGAGTGTGGAAGGAAACCCACACAGGCACAGAGAGGACATGCAAACTCCAAGCAGGTAGTTCCGTGGTCAGGATTCAAACCAACAACCCTAGTGCTGCCAGGCGTTAGTGCTAACAATTTGGCCACTGTGCTGCCCAAAATGTAATTAATGTAATATCTCTGTCCTCTTCAATTGTCATGTATCCTACATCTTTATTTACATATGTCATCTAAAATCTAGTCTGTTAGGTGGTGGCCTATCTGTTCTAATTTTTTTAGTCCATCCTCTTGATTTTACTGTACAAGAATTTGATCTTTTTGAGTATGATCCTTGTTAAAGGAAAATATGCTTTGTTTGCAGCAACCAGATGGCAGTTTACATTTTCTAAAAGAAAGAGAAAAAAGAAAGAAGAGAAACACATATTACTGAATACAACATTCCACTTTCCCCTTTCATCCAGTGTCTGCTTAGCTGTCTTTAAGAATATTGGCTCATAGAGCCATGAAACAATCTGTACCCTGTTATGCAATGCTTAAAGCTGAAGTTTAGGTATGGCAATTTGTACATAGTTACATTAGTCCAGCTTAGACCAATTTAAGTATGTATGTGCCTAATCAGTGGAATCCCTGTGGAAGCTATAAATTGTTGTAGTAGTCACTGTGACAGACCCAACCGGAACAAGAATCCCAAAACCAGGGCCTGGGGTCTCCTTAAACCCCTGTCTGTCCCAGGGAGGGGACAGGGAGGGGTGCAATTCACCTCTCGATTCTGGAGGTCCCTGTGACAGACCCAACCAGGACAGGGGCTTGTGGAGGGGACTAGAGGCTAGCCTTCTACACACTGATAATGGCCTATGGAGGAGATCAGGGATTATGTCTGCTTCTCCCGGTCAGAGCATGGTAGAGAGCTTGGTTAGGCCTCTGATCCCATGGAGAGAGCAGATCATTATCTAATGATGGACAACAATGTAATGAGCACTTAGAACGAGGCTTGGATTTATTCTCTAGTTCCACCCAGAAGACAGAGGGGGAGAAGGAGGAGGGCTTGCCATAGAAGACGTGACGTCCTGGGCCACGGCCAACCTAGGATGGAAGTACACTTAGTACTTCTTTGAAATACTAAGTGTACTTCCATCCCAGGGTGCCGCGGCCCAATTAGTACTTCAAAAAAGGTACAAATGAAAAAAAAAATTTTTTTTTCTTTTGTACCTTTTTTGAAGTACTGTGTGTACTTCCATCCTAGGTTGGCCGTGGCCCAGGATGTCACGTCTTCTACGTCAAGCCCTCCTCCTTCTCCCCCTCTGTCTTCTGGGTGGAACTCCACTTTAAGTAGAGAATCAATCCAAGCCTCGTTCCACTGCCGGTTTCCCTTAGTTACAATGGCAGCGCCTGCACCTGATCCAATAGATGGATTGGCTTCGGGAAGGCTGACATTGCGGGTTCCCTGGACAGGTAAGTGTCCTTATTAAAAGTCAGCAGCTACAGTGTTTGTGGCTGGAAAAAATGTTTGTGGCTGGAACTTCGCTTAAAGGACAATGAATGTTAATTAGATCATTGTTAGCTGTTGGCTGTTCGTTAGATGTACTGATGATATTACTGTTAACAACTTGCATTGTTTAGGATAATGTGATCAAGCTCTTACCTGATTTTGTGTGGGATATATTCTGTGTAAATTTACTATAAAGGGAGTTTCAGTTTTCACCTAAGCTAGTGTCGTTTAGTTCTTGGGTGCAATTCTCAGCTATAATACCTGGTTCCTGGTTTCAGAGTGGAGGAAGTTGTATCTTGGATGAGGCACCCAGGCTTGGTGTCAGGTGGTTCATCAGAGTCACCACTACTACAGGGATCTTCACTAGTTTCTAGACCCTATGCTAAGTGGCTGCCCTGCTGCATTGTGAAAACAGAAGGTCGCTTACTCAGCATGGGTGCCATTCAGAGGAAGATTTTGCATTTTCTAAATTGCAAAACATTCCCTCATTGGACAAGAAGGAGAGGTGGCGCGCTGACATCACAATCTCCACCTTGTCCAATCAGAGAGAATTTTGCATTGATTAAGAAAATGCAAAGTGTTTCTGAATTGCGCCCTTGCTGAGCAGGGGACCTCCTTCGATCAGTAGGCTACAGGGTAGCTGCTTGGCACGGGACATATACAGACATGTACTAAAGCACCTGCCCACACCCTGACCTGATACAACTTTGTGACAGTTGGTGGGGGTTCATATCCTCGCACCTGCTGCCACAATTCAAAAAATGGCCGCGTCATTCATTCACAGAGTTCTGTGAATGAATGAACTACAAGCATTGTCGGCCACCACGGCAGCCGGTTTGTAGTGCTCAATGATGGATGAGAGCGCTGGCGAGCACTCTCATAGTTCATTGATCCTTCTGCTCTTTGGTAACTGTCTGCCCGTACGAGACACATGAGCAGATAGCTGTACTGACAGTTTGCAAGAGCCTGACATTGCACCCACAATCTGCTGATCATGGGTGCAATGCTTTATAGGCTTTTAAAAAAAAAATATAACAAATGCACATTTTTTTACCGGTAAAACCAAAAAAATATGCATTTATGATTATAAATTTTTTTTAAAGGTATTTAAAGGTATTTTTAAGTGTGTTTTTAATGCTTTGTGCGATTTCAGGCATAAACATTTTTCTGTAAGCCAATGGAAAGCAGGTTACTAGGAGGAGACTGGCTTTTAGATGTGAAAAATCATGAAGGATGCTAGTTATGTGCATTTTTCAGGTGCTTCGATTGAGATCTATAAGCCAGAAACAGAAGATCCTGCACCTCTTTAGCTCAAAAAGTGACTACGCTATTGTGCTTCTCGAAATATGCAACAAATCACTCAGTTATGAATGGGTGCCATAATGTTCTCATCATCGTGCTCAAATGTTTTTTTCAGCTGATGTGATCAAGGACTTATTTATGCAACAAAGCCTGGTGGGTTTGGCACAAAAAATATAGCGTTGTTGTTACATTCTTTTTTTATTGGGAATATTTTGTGTTCCCATTTTAAAGCCTTAAATAAAAATTGCTTTAAGAACATCATGACATGAATATTCTCTAAGAGACTTTGGGGTTGTTTTACTAAAACCGGAGAGTGCAAAATCTGGTGAAGCTGTGCATGGTAGCCAATCAGCTCTTCTAACTTAAGCTTATTCAATTAATGGGAGCTATTTGGTTTCTATGCAGAGCTGCGCCAGATTTTGCGCTCTCCAGTTTTAGTAAATCAACCCCTGTATATTGGTCCTCTGGAATTGCGTAGTGTTGTGTTTGCTGCTGGTAATTGAGCGCTATCTGACTTTTATGACGTGAATTAAAATAATACCTGGTGATTGTGGCTGTTTTTTTCTGCTGGATTTTTGAGTAATGAACTATACAAAAACACACTAGACTTGGTTGCTGTAAATAGTTAAACAGTGGTTGGTTTTTGTGTGCAAACTATTTGTAAACTTAGCTCTTTCTGCTCATATAATTCATGGTCAGGACATGGATTGGGAAGTCCAATGTAATGTTCATAGATGGGACAGGGTTAGTACGGCCAGTGGGATGCAGGATTTGGCTGATTGTAGGGATGAACCAATCCCTTGACCCAGTGAGTAGATTTTTAGTCAAAACATGCCTCATCAATTTCGGTGTCTAGTAAAATGTACAATGTCCTTGCTGAGAAGTTTTAAACAATTCATATTTATATTTTTGCCCATCAACCTAATGTTTAGTGACTAAAAGGTTTCCCGTTAGCTAGTTTACTCATATAAAATGTCAGTTCTCGGGTGAGAATCTGAGAGCTCTAGCTAAAGTACTAAAAAAAACACTTATAAAAAAATCATGCTACAAGTACATAAAAGAATGGACATTTATATTTAATAGTAGCAATTGAAAAGTGTTTTTGCAGAACTACTTATACCTGTAAACTAAAATAAGGGGGAAAAAAAACAAACTGGTTCAAATTCAAGGCCATTTTATGCAGTGTAAATGTGTACTTGTCTGGTGTGCATCACGAACATCACGTTTCTGAGACAAATAAAGCCAAGTTTTAAAGGGGACCTGCATCTACACTCAGCAGTTCAATGGTAAACCTATGTACTAGGCAGAGGTGTAATTAGAGAATATTCACTTCTATTGACCCATAGCAACATAGTGGTATTTTGAGCAGTGATAGATCTGCCATTGTTTTAACTGCTTCTGTACCGGGCGAATTCTGGCATTCCTCTCCTACATGTAAAAATTATATTTTTTTGCTAGAAAATTACTCAGAACCCCCAAACATTATATATATATATATATATATATATATATATATAATATTTTTTTTAGCAGAGACCCTAGGGAATAAAATGCAAATGCAATTGTTTATGTCACAGTATTTGTGCAGCAATTTTTCAAACGTGATTTTTTTGGAAAAAAAAACACTTTCATTAATTAAAAAAGAACAAAACAGTAAAAATAGCCCACTTTTTTTGTATAATGTGAAAGATGATGTTACGCTGAGTAAATAGATACCTAACATGTCACACTTTAAAATTGCACACAATGGAATGTGCCAAACTTCTGTACTTAAAGATCTCCATAGGCTATGCTTTCCAAATTTTTACAGGTTACCAGTTTAGAGTTACAGAGGTCTTTTGCTAGAATTATTGCTCTCACTCTGCGGCGATACCTCACATGTGTGGTTTGAACGTCATTTGCATATGCGGACGCTTCTGTGTGCGGGCACCAGGGGACAGGGTGCTTTCATTTATTTATTTTTTTATTGTTTATTTTATTTACATTTTTTTTGGCACTTTCACTTTAAAAAAAAATTAAAACATCCCTTGTAATAGGAATAGGGCATGACAGGTCCTCTTTGTGGAGAGATGTGGGGTCTATAAGACCCCACATCTCTCCTCTAGGCTGGAAAGCCTGAGATAAAACAAAAAAACAATCTCAGGCTTTCCAGCCAAACACACGGCAGTGTTTATGACGTCACACCCGGCCTCTGAGAGTCATAGAGATGACCGGGGATCATCTGGTCCTCAATCAGCTCTATGGTAAACTTCTGGCACCGGCGGATTCCTTCTCTGGCTCAAAGTTCGCACAGGCGAGTTGGTAGAAGCACACCGCTATGGTTGTTTTTATGGTGTAGGAAAACAAACCGCTATGGTTGTTTTTATGGTGTAGGAAATCGCCGGCAGACAGACAGACAGCTGCAGGCATCATTCTCCACTGAAAGCGCAGGATGTCATATGACGGCCTGTGGTATGGAAGCGGTTATAATTATCGGACATTAATCTGGCCAGTTAAAGTGGTTGTAAACCCTTACAGACCACTTTGACCTACAGGTAAGCCTAGATTAAGGCTTAACTGTAGGTGCAAGAAATATCTCCTAAACCTACACGGTTTAGGAGATGTTTGCAAAAATACAGGCACTGCTGTCTACGGCGCATGCGCCGTAGACAGCGGCGCGCAGGCGCACTGGGCAGGCAGCTGCTAACGGTGATATGCTGCTAGTGGCGGCTCCAGTGCACAAATCACAGCACTGGTGCCACTAGACCCGGAAGTCACTCCGGGATACATGGCAGCGGTGGAGAAGAAGAAGGAGGACCGCTTCGGGGGCTTCGTTCTCAGGTAAGTTATTCATAATGATCTAGTATACATAGCATACTAGCTCATTATGCCTTTTCCTTGCAGGTTCCTTCTTTTTTTTTAAATGTTTCATTGCCTTTATTTCCTCTTTAACTCCAAAATGAGCAATATTGTTTTTTTTATAGAACTGGCTTTTAAATCCATATCTAAATGAAGGTATATTTGATTTTAGTGCATTGAACTCAATACTGGTAGATTGTAGTGCAGAGCTCTAACACTAGTACTGTAACAAGGATTGTATTTTAAAAAAAATATTGCATAGCTGTTTGTCCAGAGAAACTGAATGTACAATAGTTATGTGCGAATGGGAAAAAATGTAATGTTTTCCTTGTAGTTCCTCTACAGATCAAATGCTAGTCATAAAAATTGGAGGTGTTCAGGAAAATATCAGATTATTGCCACTAGATAGAGCTGATGATCATAGTAACTAATCATTAATTTCCTATGATCCTCAGCTCCATCTAATGTCCATAATGCAGTATTTTCTCAAATCTCTCTATTGTTTATGTAGAAAACCATTGTTGAAATAGAACATTTGATTTTTCCCCATTCGTAAAGAACCAATGTATCAGCAGTTTCACTGAACAAATAGCTATGCAAATATTTTCTATAATTGATCTAACGCTGACCCTTAACACTAAACTTCCTTGTTAAAAATAAAAAAGTGCAGCCCTCCAATATAATATATAGTGCCAAACATCAAAATAATATTATCTATGTTATCAGTGATAAAAAGAACATTCAAAAATTGTTATCCTGTAACTGTTCATATATCAAAGTGAAGTCCAACAATTCAAAAATCCCAAAGCCATAAAAGTCCCACTCAAAAAGACAATCACAAGGACAAATCTTAATTTCTAGTGCTTCAATTGTAGTGAAAAACACCTCTTAATTCCCACCTTTTTTTACCACTACATTGTGCTCTTCTATTATGCTCACCCAGCAAATTACCTCTGTGCTTACAAAAGCCTAGATAAGGCTGAAAATGATGCTCAGTAGAGGACACCAGCTGGTCTTCACACTCTCAAGCCCCATACACACGGTCGGACAATCCGCGGACCAGGTCCGTCGGACCATGTCCGTCATACTTTGTCCGATGTTGGTTTTGCGTACACACGGTCGGACAAAGTTGTCGGAAAATCCGATCATTCTGAACGTGGTGACGTTTGTTGCCTACGACGGGACTACGTAGAGGCTAGTAGCCAATAGCTTTGGTCTTGTAATGTGATCTGAGCATGCGTAGCACTTTGTCCGGTCGGACAACCGTACACACGATCGGATTTGGTGTGATCGGACCGGGTTGACGGCAAATCTTTCCAGCAGGAGATAAGACTTTGTCCGACGGACAAACCGACGAACACTGTCCGATGGTGCATACACACGGTCTGATTTTTCAACAACCTTGTCCGATCGGACCAAATTGATGAAAAAGTCCGACCGTGTGTATGGGGCTTTAACCTGCAGTGGGGACACAGAGAATATAGGAAGGACAACTGAAGGCAGAATCAACCAGGTATATTTCACTCTAAACAAAACAAATGCTTTAGTGGCTTTGCGAGTAGGAACAATCTGTTATAGCATGTAATGAGAGCTTAATTGGGTTTAATGACACATTCTTTAGTATGAACAGCACTCCAAGTTTAATCATGCATTCCTCTGTTGATCCTCTGGTACTTCCAGCCTTGATTCTCGGTCTCAGGGATTTCCCCCTCCACAGAAACACCTTCCTCTCAGCTAGATTTCATTAAAATAAACATTACATGCATACACTTACAATGGAGATATAGATATGGCGCATGTGAACAGAAATGAAATGCTGCTGTGACGTCATCACGTCCTTTATGGCAATACCGGCCAGGAGTTTGTCTACAGCAGCATTTATTTTTTATTTACATGCAGCGTACCTATATCTCCTTTGTGAGTATGCATTCAATGTTCATTTTAATCAAATCTAGATGTAAGCATTAGATCCTGTCTGTCTTTGGGTTCCTAATGAGGGTATGGTGTTCCTATGGAGGTTAATCCCTGATACTGGGAATCAGGACTAGAAGTATCCAAGATCAAGAGAGAGATGGATATTTAAACCTGGAGTGCTGTTTGTACTATCCCCTATATCAGGGATATGCAATTAGCGGACCTCCAGCGGTTGCAGAACTACAAGTCCCATGAGGCATAGCAAGACTATGACAGCCACATACATGACACCCAGAGGCAGAGCATGATGGGACTTGTAGTTTTGCAACAGCTGAAGGTCCACTAATTGCATATCCCTGCCCTATGTCATTAAGCCTTATCTGACCTTCTGTAAACACAGAGGTAATTTGCAGGGTGAGCATAATAGAAGAGCCCATTGTAGTGGTGAAATTAGTAGGAATTAAGAGGCATTCTTAGTTTACTCTTAGGATCATTTCTTTTACTGTTTACTAAATAAATAACACTAGTTTAGATGTATATAGTGCTTCGTAATATATGTATATATTCTTTAAATATATTTTCTTTATTATGGCCAGGACAATAATATAAGATTTTTAAGATTCTGTTTAAATTTTTTTGCCAGCAAAGTATTACATATGAGTACTTTATATATTATATACAGCCACTGTATGAAGATGCAGACTCTTTTTCATGTATCTACTTTGCTGCCAATTGTTCACAAATCTCAGTAGCTAGTTAGAATTAACACGTCCATGTGAATGCATCAGAACATAGACTCATCCTGCTCCTTCCATACAGTTCTGTCTGAGGGTTCAGTCAAAGACAGTGAGACTAATTAGGGCCCTTTCACACGGGCGACCCATCTAGCGGATCAGATGGCATGGCAGTCAGGTGAAAATGGACGGACAGGCGGGCCATTTACATTGGACCGCCCATTGAGGAGAGCGGGCTGTGTCTGTGTCCACTCTACATAAGCAGAGCGGACACGGACCAGCAATCCACCTGCTCAGCGGGGATCAGTGGACAGATTCATCGCGGAGCAGATGGACTCCTGGTGGAGTCTGCCCCGTGTGAAAGGGGGCTAATATGTGTAAATATCCAATAACCTGAAAAACTAACCCTTATTTTTTATTTTAGCTGCAGATAATTAGATCACTGACATGAATAGTCACACAATTGATTTTAAAGATTCTCAACTCCTTTAAAAAAAATCTGGAAAAAAATGTGTAAGGAACCTACTTCTGCTTTCCTCTCTTTATAATGATGATGATAACTCTTATTATTATAACAATACAGGGCTTATAAAGCACAAACAGTTTGCATGGCACTTTACAAAATAAAGGGAGATGGTTGGCTCTGCTGGAGAGAGCTTACAATCTAAAAGGGAAGGCAACTGATACAAAAGATAATAACTGTGGTGGATGAGTTGATGGAGAAAGTAAAATTCCAGTTGTTAGAAATCGTTACTACAAATTCTGTGTCATTGGGGTTTCCTGCATTACATGCTTGTAAAACTAGGAGTGTATGTAGTATCAAACAGATATACTGTATAACATAATTGTAAAATTCTGTAAATGTCACAAAACCATTAGGCCACTTTTACACAGGCAGTCCGATCTGATCTGCCTGTCAGTTTTTCGGGCACTATATGTTCAGATACTATGGGGATTATTTACGAAAGGTAAATCCACTTTGCACTACAAGTGCACTTGGAAGTGCAGTCGCTCTAAATATAATGCCACGTACACACGAGCAGACTTTCCGACGGACTAGGTCCGACGGTCTTTCCGACTGACTTTTGGCGGAGTGCCCTGACGGACTTTACGAATGAACGGACTTGGCCACACACAATCCCACTAAATTCTGACGGATTCGAACGTGATGACGTAAGACCACACTAGAGTAAGGAAGTTCATAGCCATCAGACTAGCATACAGACGAGCAGATTTTTCGATAGGAACTGGGTCCGGCGGATTTCCGGCGGAAAAATTTGAAACATGTTCTATTTCTAAAGTCCGTCAGATTTTTCCACAGCAAAAGATGGAGCCCACACATGATCGAATTGTCCGACGGATTCGTTCCGTCGGACCTCTGCTGTCGAAAAGTCCGCTCGTGTGTACGCGGCATAAGGGGTAGATCTGAAATGACTGGAGGCTCTGCTGATTTTATCATCCAATCATGTGCAAGCTAAAATTCTGTTTTTTATTTTCCTTGCATGTCCCCCTCGGATCTACAGTGACTTTACTTCCAAGTGCACTTTCAGGAGAGCGGGCTGTGTCTGTGGATAAATAACCCCCTATATGTTTGTCTGTGGGCAGCTGGATGTAAACATACTTGCATCAGTTTACATCTGATTACCTATGATGTTTAAGATCTGCAAAAAAATGGAAATGGTCTGTGCCCTTTTCCATTTGTTTCTGCCTCATGTGACAAATCGGTGGCAAATGGATGTAAATAGATCCAACCACATAGATCCAATATGGGTCCAGATAGCTGTGGTTTTAAAATTGTTGCCAAAAAATGAACAAAAAGATCTATGGGCATATTATCCACTGCAGATCAGATCAGACAATGTGTCACAGTGTGATGGAGAGCTTTAGAGTTTCCCTTTAAGTCATAGTGAAAAAATATATATTTTGCTTTCTTGGCATAGGAGGTTTGCCTCTGAGGGTAATTGTAGAAACAGTGCATTTGAGATATGCAAGCTTTGTGTTTTTAAACACTTGTCTAGTACACATGACCCCCTTTTCAATTCACTTGAATTTTTACCTGAACTGTACTGCACATTTTATACATAAACCCACTTTTTCTACTGGTTTGCTAGAAATTCGAGTTGGCTTACTACACTGATGGTTGGTGTTACCATAAGACTGCTGTGGAAGGCTGTTCATGTTATAAAGAGACAATTCTTTCACTGTTGAGGGTTGGAGCAGGTTGTCAAAGTTCTAAACAGACTGGCCATGCCTATCATTTCCATTAATGCAGAGCTGCATTGGCAAAGTTGCATTAGGGGCCCAGATCTGAAAGGAAGGACGATTTCCGATGCACTCTATGTGGAATTGTTTACGTGAAGTCACAGATCACATAGCTTAGCTCCTCCTCCCAACCCAACCGAATAGAGCAAGTCAAAGTTTGTAATGAAAAGTATTTAAAACAATGTCAGAATAACTTGTTTCACACTCCTGAAGTAATTTATTAAAATCAGAACCATTGTTCTCAAGCATATTCTGTGTCTCTTTAGGTCGTGTGTGATGCTTAAAAGAATGCACAGAACTACCTATCCATAATGCCTAGCAGCATGTCAGGTAAGTTGCTATTCTTGAAAATGATATTTGCCTAGGACAAAAATCTTGGTTTATATGTTATGCCAATGGTTTTGTCTGTGGATTGTATTCTATATGTTATATACAAAAGGGAAACCTATGCTATGAAAAATTGAAGGCCATCCTTGTTGACCTTGTCTACTTACCTTGCTACCATGCTGTTCATGGTCTGTAATACTTTCTATGATGCCTTCCTGGAACAAGCATGCAGATCAGGAGTTTTGGCTTCAGTCAGAGGTCACTTGCATGGGGTTATGGAGTGTATACTAGCACATTATGACATTACCTTGGAGGGAGAAGATTTTTATTTGTTTTTAAGTTAGGTTTACTACCACTTTAAACATATCTAAGGCCTGGTTCACATCTATGCATTTTTTTGTGCATTTTCCGTTTTGCAGAAACACGCTACAGTCCATTTAACATGATTACCTATGGATGTAGTTCACATCTGTGCATTTTATGGAAAGAGCCAGGGACTTTTTTCAGTTTTTTGGTTCCATAGACTTCAATAGATCAAAAACGTGTATTAAAAAATGCACAATGCACTTGGAATATGCAAACTGCAACCTGCATAAGTGTGAACCAGGCCTAAATGCTAGACGTGTTTAGCGCTTGAACGTTTATTTAATTCAATGGCCAGAATAAATTAATATGGAATAAAATAAAATAAAGTAATCAAATAATATGTGCAATGCGCAGCTATAGGGGCATTTTTCAGCTTTTTCCTGCTAGGAGTACAAGGTGTTCAGAGGTGCATGAGCCCTAACTGTATATTAGTCAACAAATTTATAATGCTGTGTGTGTAGCCAGAATTAAGGTTAGCGGTGACTAGCTGGTTCTATGGAAGATCCGCGTTTACTTTGTGCTCAGCATAGCTAATCACAAGAGGATTGAGTTGTAGTTCAGCCTAAAACCTAAATCCTTCCTTACTAGACCCAGTGGCGGCTGGTGCTCAAAATTTTGGGGGGGGGGGGGGGCGCAAATAAACTGAAAAAAAAAAAGCCCATCAAATGCAGCCACTGTACCAAACGCAGCCACTGTGCCCATTAAATACGCAGCCACTTTGCCATAAAATACACAGCCACTTTGCCATAACATACACAGCCACTTTGCCATAACATGCACAGCCACTTTGCCATAAAATACACAGCCACTTTGCCATAACATACATAGCCACTTTGCCATAACATACACAGCCACTTTGCCATAAAATACACAGCCACTTTGCTATAAAGCTGTCCCTGCAATGAAGCTGCCACTGTGCCCCCCCCCCCACACCTCTGCACTTACCTTGTCTCAGGTGATGGCGGCATCGGTGTCCTCCATTTCCTCTCCTGCCTGCTCCTCCTATCACCCTCTCATCCTCTGCTATGATTGGACGCCTGATAGGCACCCAATCACAGCGCCTGTCGTTTCAGCCAATCAGGGCACAGGTAACACAGACCTGTGCTCCTGATTGGCTAAGGGGCCGTACAATGTTAGCAAACCGAATTCCTTCGGTTTGCTAACATACTGTTGCTGAGTGACAAGGAACGCACAGCGTTGCGCCCGCTTGTCACCTTTTTGGACGCCTATTAGCGCCTACGGCGCTAGTCAGGTGTTTCCAAAAAACACCCCCACCGCTGTAATTTGGGCCCCAGGTGACCGAAAAGGGGCCAGACACCTGAATAGGGGGTGTCAGCAGCGACCATAGATAGATTCATGCAATGCATGAATCTATCTATGGAGTATAGTGAGTGACAGGAGAGGGGGGGGGGCGGCGCTCCTGCGCCCTTTATGGAAGCACCGCCGCTGACTAGACCTGTATTTACCATGCATAGCACTAGTGGGCTTCAAAGTTTTTTTGAGATTATCCAGTGCCTCCTATATTTTTGTACAAAGAGTGTACTGCTAAAATGTAGAATGGGCAAACTATAGAGGTTCATTATTAAGTCCTAGTTAAGGTGCAGGATGTTGGAAGATGCGATGGTGAAAGCTTGAGAGCAAAATCGGTTTTAACATTGTGCGCTTTCTCCTACATCTCAATGCTAACTAAAATGTTAAACTTTTTAAAAACATAATTCATGATTAAGAAAGTTGTTACTTTCTATATGTTGATTCTTCTGTTACAACACCACCTCCGGAGATCAGTGGATCTCCTGCTTCAGAGGAGTCTATTTTTAAGGCAGATCTCTTTCTATTAATCACACATGGATATACAACCAAACAAGCTCAATTTGGGATACTTACAGTGCCTTGAAAAAGTATTCATACCCCTTTTTCCAAATGTTTGATACTTTTTTTATTTGCACTAGCATATCATTTTTCATGGACGAGCTTTCGGGGTGTGGCTGATTCACAAAAGTAGCAGAAGGTGAAATGTTAAAAAAAAAAAAAAATCTCTGAGGGGTAGGAGAAGAAAAACAAACACATACATATAAAATACACTAATACGGCTACAATCACTTCAAGCATGTTATAACCAAAAACATAAATGTATTTTATTGGGATTTTATGTGATAAACCAATACAAAGTGGCACATAATTATGAAGTTGGAGTAAAATGATAAATGGTTTTCAATTTTTTTTACAATTAAATATCTGAAAAGCGTGGTGTGCATTTGTTTTCAGCCCCCTTTACTCTGATACAATCTAGTGGAATCAATTGCCTTCAGAAGTCACTTAATTAGTAAATAAAGTCTACCTCATTGTCATTTAATCTCAGTATAAATACAGCTGTTCCGTGAGGCCCTTAAAGGTTTATTAGAGAACCTTAGTGAACAAACATCATCATAAAGGCCAAGGAACACACCAGACAGGTCGGGGATAAAGTTGTGGAGAAGTTTAAAGCAGGGTTAGGTTATAAAGAACTATCCCAAGCTTTGAATATCTCAGGGAGCACTGTTCAATCCATCATCCGAAAATGGAAAAAGTATGGCACAACTGCAAACCTACCAAGACATGACCGTCCACCAAAACTGACAGGCTGGCCAAGGAGAGCATTAATCAGAGAAGCAGCCAAGAGGTCCATGGTAACTCTGGAGGAGCTGCAGAGATCCACAGCTCACGTGGGAGAATCTGTCCACAAGACAACTATTGGTCATGCACTCCACAAATCTAGCGTTTTTGGAAGAGTGGCAAGAAGAAAGCCATTGTTGAAAGAAAGCCATAAGAATTCCTGTTTGCAGTTTGCGAGAAGCCATGTGGGGGACACAGCAAACATGTGGAAGAAGGTGCTCTGGTCAGATGAGATCTTGATCTCATCTCTGAGATCTCTGAGAAATTTTACTTTTTGGCCTAAAAGCAAAATGCTATGTGTGGCGGAAAACTAACACTGCACATCACCCTGAACACACCATCCCCACCGTGAAACATGGTAGTGGCATCATCATGTCCTGGGGATGCTTGGATGGAGCCAAATACAGGGCAATCTTAGAAGAAAACCTGTTAAAGTCTGCAAAAGTCTTGAGACTGGGGCGGAGGTTCACCTTCCAGCAAGACGACGACCCTAAACATGCAGCCAGAGCTACAATGGAATGGTTTAGATCAAAGCATATTCATGTGTATATAGGCCCAGTCAAAGTCCAGACCTAAGTCCAATTGAGAATCTGTGGCAAGACTTGAGATTTGCTGTTCACAGACGCTCTCAATCCAAACTGACAGAGCTTGAGCTATCTTGCAAAGAAGAGTGGGCAAAAATGTCACTCTCTAGATGTGCAAAGCTGGTAGAGACATCCCCAAAAAGACTTGAAGTTGTAATTGCAGCGAAAGGTGGTTCTACAAAGTATTGACTCAGGGGGGCTGAATACAAATGCATGCCACACTCTTCACATATTTATTTGTAAAAAATGTTGAAAACCATTTATCATTTTTCTTCCACTTCACAATTATGTGCCACTTTGTGTTGGTCTATCACAAAAAAAAAACCAATAAAATAATTTCCGTTTTTGGTTGTAACATGACAAAATGTGAAAAATTTCAAGGGGTGTGAATACTTTTTCAAGGCACTGTAAGTCTAAGGAGTTAGAACTTAGTAGCATTGCATCGTTAACAGCTTTACAAAATGTTGCCCGATATTTCAGATATTCAGATAGCTATGTAACAAACCACTGCTTTTAATTACATTTTTTAGCTTATATGGATGAAAGTGGTGAAAAGTGTATTAGCTTATGTGAACCAATCATCAACCTTCTTATGGTGGCCAATTTGAGAACGAAATTGTAGCTGTTAATAGTAGAACAAGGCTGTGAATCACCAGCTATACCACCAGCCACTACTAAAGGGAGACTCAAAAAATAAGTGCTTGGAACACATACACAGGTACAAATCTTGGATAAAATATTTTGCAATCTAAGGGTTGGGTAGCAGCTAAGTAATTTCCACACACTTTTGAGATTATCCAAGCCATCCTGAAGGCTGGAATCTTTGTGCAATCTCCTTAGCCACTGCCCACTCACACACACCAGACACATTATTTACAGGGTAGATGCCTACAGTTTTTCAGTTGGCGAGTCTGCTAGGTATCATATACAGTACATACAAACATTCACATAGACCCCTCTTACTAGCAATGCAATGTGCATGTGGTCCCACCCATGGCAGATAAAATAGATTTCACACACTAAAGCCCCATACACACGGTCGGATTTTCCGATGAATTCTGTCCTATCAGACAATGTTGTCGGAAATTCCGACCGTGTGTAGGCACCATCGGACAGTTTCCATCGGATTGTCCGACGGACAAAGTCCTATCTCCTGCTGGATAGATTTTTTGACAACAAAGTCCGATCACACCAAATCCGATCGTGTGTAGCAAATTCCGACGGACAAAGTGCTACGCATGCTCAGATCACATTACAAGACCAAAGCTATTGGCTACTAGCCTCTATGTAGTCCCGTCGTAGGCAACAAACGTCACCACGTTCAGAATGATCAGATTTTCCGACAACTTTGTCCGACCGTGTGTACGCAAAACCAACATCGGACAAAGTACGACGGACATGATCCGACGGACCTGGTCCTCGGATAATCCGAGCGTGTGTATGGGGCTTTACACTAATCTACTTGCAATGAGAGTGGCTGTCTCATTCTCTTCCAGCTACCTGCTGCAATTGCAATAAACCAATAAACACTATATTCTCTTGATGCTGGAAAGTTTTTATTTATTTTTTTTTTTTTCTGCTGCAATTACAGAGAACATAAGGGTGCAAACACACAATTACACGCACTGATAAAACACAGGTAGAACAGTTTCCTCAGAAATTGCAGATTTGTTGCTTAGTGCACAGACAACCAACCTATTTATTTTATATCTATTATTCCAAAATGCATAGATCTGAACAAAAATATGTACAGAAGTAATGGTTACCAAAAAAAGAAAGAAAGAAGATCACATACAGAGATATTGGTTATCTGTTATACCTTGCCAGATACAGTACAAGGAAGATTCTTGCCTTTGAAGTGGCCTTAGGGTATATGGACCAACTGGTTGTGATGACTGAGTCTGAATCACATACACTAGTGCTTTATCCCAATAGCAGCAAATCCAAACCCAGCATGACTGTTGCAGGCAGGGTCCAACGGTTTAGTCAGTCCCTAAGTGGTTTTATAAGGCCAAAACATACCATTTGATATCTGCATTGCAGCTCATAGTTCACACTATCAGAGGGGAAAATGCTCTTACCTCCCAAACTAATATTTTGGACATTATAAGAGATGAAACATAGTCTCTCTGACCTTTGGAAACCAGCAAAGATCACAGACAGTATTGACTGACCATTTCTGATTTGCCGTCCCTGGCCTTCCCCTTTAAATCATTGGGTTTTAGTTCTTTCAGCCATGGAGGCTCAAAATCATGTGTGGGTGTAATCTAGGGCAGTCTGCATGCAAACACAACCTACCTAGGAATGCCCACTTCTCAAGTCATTTTGGTATTTGCATAGCTGCTCCCAAAAGCCAGCCCACTGCTAGCATCCAGGACAATGGCCAGAAAATGGCAGGAATCCCTGACCAGGCATAATCCATCCCAGCTCTGCTTAGCCTTAGATTTGTGCTAGTGTCTGAAGGTGATGGATGCTTCTTTGAGCCCCTCTGAAATCTCTTTTGGGACTTTTGGCTCAATTCACAAAAGGAGGTTGCATGTGATATTTGGGTAATGTATCCAAATATTGCATGTGATATTGAAAAGCTCAATTCACTATAAGTTTATGAAGTATTTACTGAA
Organism: Lithobates sylvaticus; assembly: GCA_028564925.1. Lineage (NCBI taxonomy): Eukaryota > Metazoa > Chordata > Amphibia > Anura > Ranidae > Lithobates > Lithobates sylvaticus. The sequence goes on from CM053030.1 coordinate 408,112,622, forward strand.
AAAAAAAAAGAAATGTTCTGTAAATATCACATAAACCTAGTTCAAAGTCAATTCACAAAAAAAAAAAAGTAAACAAAAACATTTGTTAAATAAGTTGTGGTCTAGCCATACGTTATTTAACAAAAACTGGTGGTTGTTAGGGAGCTGGCACCTGCCGGCCTCCTTAACAACTATGTAATAGCTGGTTGTTAAGGAGCTGGCATTCACTGGCGTCGCTAACAACCAGGGAATAGGTATTTGCACATGCGGCATCCTTAAAGTGGTAGTAAACTCAACATTTCCACTTTCCACCCTTGAAATCATAAATAAATATTGTACATGGTGTTGTATTTACAGTCTGTCTAACCCATGCAATTCTGCAGAAATCGAGCAATCTTCAATCCTATGACATCACCGACACATGCGCATTTTAGCTGTGATTCACAGAATGCTCTGTGTGCTGTCAATACCTTCAGGGAGATGCCATGCCCACGTCATACACTTTCTCTGCGGCATTGCATTGCTATCCCGCAAGAGTACATCCCCACACCCCATGTGACTTGCTACGTACATACTGCGCACGATTACGGCTGTTGTCATAGACAGAGGGCAGAAGCTGGGTGTGATAAATGATGTCAGTGAGTGTCTGTGCCCCTTGTGACATCATTGACCCCGTCTCCTTGTTTACATTAGCGGCAGGGTGAAGCGGTGTGTCAGTCAGTGGGTGCCAAGCACTGGGAGCAGCAGTGTTTTTTTTTTTTGCTTGTGTTTTTTTTTTAAACAAAGGACTTGTCAAAAACTGTTTCTGTTTTTATTTAGACTAGTCATTTATTTGATGAGTGGATGAGTAAGTAGGAATACTATGTACTCCATACTCATTCACAATTCAGGATCTGGGAGCCCCCTTGCTGATGGTGGCTTCCAGATTCTACTGAGTCACCCCCCCGTACCTCCACGACCACCAGACTAGGGCTGTCCAGACCCTTGTCCTCATCAACATGGGGACAGGTTGCTTTGGGGTTGGAAGTTCCCCCCCCCCAAAGCACCCCCCCAAATTGAGGGCATGTGGCCTGGTATGGTTCCCCCCTTTCCTTGCCTGCTGGGCTACATGCTCTGATCACAGTGTGGTATGGATTTTGCGGATGACCTCAAACATACCGAAAGGCCTGGTATAGATTGGGGGATGACGACTGCATCCTGTTTTTTTTTATTTATTTTTTTTACCGTTTACTTTTTTGTTTACATTCTGTTGTCATCAGAGATTCCCCACTGACAGCAAGGATGAGTCATTGTTGTTAAGGCATCAGCAGCTCTGTGCTGAGCTGTCACATTTAGCAGTTGTAGAAATAACACTGCTAAATGTTTCAGTTCCCGCTGCAGTCAGTCTTCAGTAAAACAATGTGCAAAAACACGTTAAATACAGCAAAATAGAAAAATTTACTCGTGCAGTATTATTTAACGTGTATTTGTTTGTAAGTTGTACGTTTATGGGTTAAATACCACTTGAGTCATTTTATCTCACATAATCATGCAGTATTTAACTCTTAGTGAACTATGCCCTGTACCTGAACCCCTCGTATAAGAGTTGGGATAGCCTGTAGCATCTGCTGTTTGGTACTGGGTCCTGAAGGCAGGGGCTTTTGGCATACAGCGTACCAGGTGATCTCAATGGCAAGGTGAAGGGGTGAGCCAGTTGGCCATTCTGTGTCCAGTTTACTTCTAAAGGGTTTCCCTGCCCACCATGCTTAACAGCATCTGCCTGATAGCTCAGCCATCCTGTTTTCCACAATAGCTAACCAAGATTAATTCTGCCCTTTGAGGCTTAAAAAGTACAGGTGCAGTTGTATTTTTGGGGGATGCTGTCACTTTATTTGTTTTGGCACAGGCCAATACGCCTCTCAGCTTTCTGCTGGGTTACAGGCCCATCGTTCCTCAGCAGGTCATGGCTTCTCTCAGGTAGAGAGGTGAGGAGAAGGAGACTGGGGGCTCCCAGATTTCTTCATCAGGTTGGGAGGCCCTATTGCAAAGTTTGCCCTGCAATAGCTCCCCTATAAGTCAGATTTGCTCTAAATCCCTGCCCTCATTAGATATCTCCACTGCTTCATGGGCACAATCCTGTCTTTGTTTGTGTCAAGGGAGGAGTTCTCTGCAACCATTTCTGGGCTGCAAGATCAGCTCTCAGGAGTTATCACTAGCCTTGGACGTAAACATGAGTGCTCTCTTCCCTCCCTCCTCCCCTTTTGAGGGATGATGAGACATTGGTGGAAGTTCCTCTGAAGGAAGCAGAGGAGGAAGAAGCCAAAGCCATTGAGAATGATCAAGAATCTTCTCTTCCAAATGAGTTCTCTCTGAAAGAATCTCAGGGTCCAGAATGTTATCTGGAAGGTCCTGCCATTTGGCAGCTACTGGAAGATTTTTCGTGAGCTTCTTAGTAGATGCATTGGAGGATTCCATAAGGCACCATGTCTGTCCACATGAGAAGGATCCTGTGACTTAAGTGTTGGGTGGCAGAACTTCTCTACAAGCAGGACATTGAGAGACTGCCTTTTGAGAGTGGATGTATATTAAGACCATCCCTGGACACTGACATCCAGAAGGTAACTGTGGGGAAGAGTGCTCCCTTAGCTCTTAAAAAGAAGGCAAAGGTTACAGATCTGAAGCCAGTAGTGCCTCCAGAGTCCAAGAGAAGTTCTGTTCATAAGCAACCAGCCTTGATCTCTAAATAAAAGCCCACGTCCCAGTTTCATAAGAACTGGAACCCCAAGCCCTCCAGTCCTGGAGGCAAATCCTCCTCTCAGTGAAGGGACATCCCTATTCGCTTAGGGGATGCCTCAAACAACTGGATCCGCATACTGGTTTCCAGAGGATACTAGCTGGAAAAGCACAGTTTAGGAGATATTCAGAGTGCAGGCAGCCGGTGATTACGAGCACATGCACTCTAAAGGTCCAGCATACAGTGCCAGATCGCCAGAGCCTGTGCCGTGAAGGGTGGCTCCGGCACGCATGTGATGCATACAAGCACATTATGAAATTGCCTTGCAGGGGATTTTTTTTTCCATCAACTGAGGTTTATAAGGCTTTCAGGAAAAGTATTTTACAAGTAAATTGCAAATATATTTCATGTTTAATTTTTGTGACAAAGTCATTTGTAACAGTGTGCTTTGCTATGTATACAATACTATGACATATGACAAGCAAACCATATGACAATTTTATTTGGGGGGGAGAGGTTAAAAATCTAAAATGCATGCAAGGAAACAGAGAAAACCATTATGGTAAATTACACCTAATAGAATTGTGCATAAAGATGAAAAAAACACCTGCCATAAAATGTAAAAAATCTATACGTGCATGTTTTTTTCACATCGCACTGTGTAAATTAATGAGAGAGCATTTCTTTTATGAACATTTCATGATTTTTAAACACAATTAGCATTCGAGCAGTTAGTCTTAGATTTTACTGTTTTCAGTTGTTTGATTGAGTTGTTAAATCCCTGGAGCCCAAACTGCAGGTCATTAGCACCTAACTGTGCGATCTTTGGAGCTCTTACAGAAAGTGATTTGTATTGGTGTCTTCTCAGACCAGTGAAGAAAAAATATTCTTTAGACCAGCTTCTAGTAGTTAAATAGCAGACCTACGCTCAAAAAATAACTTGCCATCATTCTACTCCTTTCCCCTCCTTGTTACACATTTGCAGGTATTTGGGGGGGGGGGGGGAAGCAGGAACCTTTGTTTTTTCCTAGGTGATCCCCAAAGGTGCTGAAAAAAATTTCCTCATTCCTTGCCTAGGTGAGGATGATGTAGACCTTAGCTCGCCCACAGCCTTCTGGCATACACTTTACACATCACAGGAGGCTACAGAACTATTCTGGGACCAGTCTTCAGTCTGAGATCTCACGCATGCGCATTAGGGGGAGGATGTGGGTGATCAGGAAGTGAAAGCCAGCTAAATGCAAGATAGTGGCACCAGGAGATAAGAAACCTTGCAACAAATTGGGAGCTTGGGAGACAGAGTGGGACATCATGGCTGGCTGATGACTTTTAGTTTTCCCATAGCCTGGTGAAGTTTCCTTTTAATTTCTTTCACACTGTTCTTACGTTTTCTGTGCTGTCCATCCCGCTTTATAGTTTTAATAATGGGTCAAATAATAATAATGGATCACGCTGAGCGAAATATAAAATGTTGTTTTTCTTCTTCAGTCGTTTAGTCGCGTCCGACTCTTCGTGACCTCATGGACCATAGCGCACCAGGATTTTATGTCCTTCACTGCCTCCTGGAGCTTGCTTAACTTCATGTTCATTGGTTTTATGATGCTATCTATCTTTTCCAATGAGTCCTCTCTTCGCATTAGGTGGCCAAAGTATTCAAGTTTCAGCTTCCAGTGAATATTCAGGGTTGATTTCCTTCAAGATTGACTGGTTTGATCTTCTTGCCATCCAAGGGACTTTCAAGAGTCTTCTCCAACACAATAGTTCAAAAGCATCAATTCTTTGGCGTTCAGCCTTCTTTGTGGTCCAACTTTCACAGCCATAGGTTACTACTGGGAATACCATAGCTGTGAATATAGGGCACTTTGTCGGTAGGGTGATGCCTCTGCTTTTTATAATGTTGTCTAGGTTTGCCATTGCTTTCCTCCCAAGAAGCAGGCGTCTCTTAATTGCATGGCTACAGTCACTGTCTGCTGTGATCTTGGAGCCTAGGAAGATAAAATCTGTCACTGTTTCCACTTCTTCTCCTTCTATTTGCCAAGGAGTGATGGGACTAGTTGTCATGATCTTTGTTTTCTTAATGTTCAGTTTCAGGTCAGCTTTTGCGCTCTCCTCTTTCACCTTCATTAAGAGACTCTAGTTCTTCTTCACTTTTTGCCATTAGTGTGGTATCGTCTGCATATCTCAGGTTGTTGATATTTCTCCCGGCGATCTTAATTCCGGCTTGTGATTCGTCGATCCTGGCATTTTGCATGATGTACTCTGCATATAATTTAAATAAGTAGAGTGACAATATACATCATTGCCACACTCCTTTCTCAATTTTGAGCCAGTCAGTTGTTCCATGTCCTGTTCTAACTGTTGCTTCATGACCTGCATACAGGTTTTTCAGACCAAGACAGGTGGGTGGTCTGGTATTCCCATTTCTTTCAGTATTTGCCACATCTTGTTGTGATCCACACAATTGAATGCTTTACTGTAGTCAATAAAGCAGAAGTAGACATTCCTCTGGAATGCCCTTGCTTTCTCCATGATCCAGCGAATGTTGGCAATTTAATCTCTAGTTCCTCTGCCTCTTCAAAATCCAGCTTTTACTTGTGGTAGCTCTCGGTTCACATGCTGCTGAAGCCTTGTAGAATTTTCAGCATAACCTTGCTAGCGTGTGAGATGAGTGCGATCGTACAGTAGTTTGAACATTCTCTGGCGCTGCACTTCTTTGGTATTGGAATGTAAACTGACATCTTTCAGTGTCAAATGTAGCACAAGCAAATTTTAGGTTGGCTGTAGGATAAATGTGGGAGCATTGATTTGTAAAGGGGCTGTAATAACAGTCATCTCTAATTGTCTCATGTAACCTCTATCACTGTCACTTAAAATAGTCTTCAACAACTTCTAAAGCAGAGGTAGGCAACCTTTGAGGGTGGAGGTCTACCTAAACAACATTGAAGAGATCAAAGATTTTCTTTCTTTAACTTAACTATCATCTGTAAAAAATTAAAAGTTAGCCTCAGTGAGAAACTTGGCAGTCATTTTCATTCACAATTTTTTTGAGCGTAAGCCCAAATTCACACAGTTCATGTTTGTCCATCGTCAAGAATCAGTAGATTCTTGCTGGTTGTTGTAATCGCTGTTGTACACACTTTATCAGGAGTCAGCAGGGCAGTGTACAGGAGGTCAGTAGGGCAGAGAATGGGGGTCAGCAGACCTCTAACCCGTGACCCTACTGAACCATCCTCAGCCCTGTTGACCCCCTGTTCTCTCCCCTTCTGACCCCTGTTCTCTACTGTACTGACCCCCCAGAGGAGAGGACAGGAGTCAACAGGGCAGCCTTTAGAGGTCATCAATGGTAGAAATGTCAACCCATATGCCAGGGAATCAGTAGTGACACACTGCTGTTTGTTCTTCTGGCAGTAATATTCAGCACCAGCCCTCCTCTCTTGTCCATGCCATATAGTGGCACACACAAGTGCTTGAGATGGACAGATGAGGAGGGCTGGTGGAGAATAACACTGCACACTAGGCATGTCTCTTTCTTGCTCCTTCCACTTGCTTCGCAAGTGGGAGAAGAGCACTTTGGATGGAGGGTCAGCAAGGCAAGTACACAATCTGTCACCTGCCCATGATCGACGCATTGCCGCCCCCCATTCTAAAGCATGGTCATTTGTTGTTTCTCTCTGACAGCTTTCAGTAGCATAACATTTACCATCACTGTGTTAAATGAATTAAGGAATGGAACATTATAAAACAAATTAAAAAAAAAAGTATTCTGTTTTGGTCAAGGTTTGATATTTAAAAGAGGCTTAATTTACACAAATGTTTCTGCTGTTAGCACAAACACATTTCCTTGTATTGTTAGTTTATATCTCAGATTTTCATTATGCACTCTTTTTTACTGTAACAAGCACTTAATATATAATCAAAGTTTTTGACCCGGCTCCAAAACAGCAGGTTTGGGAACCATTTAATCATATATGCAGATAGCAGATATTAGGGTCACATACCTGTCACATAAAGCATTTGACCCCAAATGCTTTAAAGAGATTGTGTTGGACCAAAAAAATGTTTTAATTTGTGGTGTTTTCTGACAAGAAGGAGCAAAATGCCATGAGAGAACAGAGACCATATAGTAGCTTTAGCAAAAATGAACATGTTTTTTCTGACTTTTGCCCAACTACTGTGCCTTACTGTAATGAGCTCTAACAGAAGCAAATGCAGAATGGAACAGACTGCATGTACAGTACAGGCGGCCCCCGGATTACAAACAAGATAGGGTTTGTAGGTTTGTTCTTAAGTTGAATCTGTTTGTAAGTCGGAACCGGTAAATTTTTTAAGTGTAGTTCCAGAAAAAAAAAAAATGTTTTTAAGCTTTTTGGATAGCATGGGGAAGGGTTATCACCCCTGTAATGTTTGTTTTGCTGTCTGTGCCCCTCTTCAGAAGATTTCACCTCACCTTCTGTCCCAATGATAATTGGATTTTAAAGATTTTGTGTTGTTGTGGAAACAAGCCTTGGTGATAAAGCATCGGTGGTTGTAACAGTTTTTTTTTTTACAGAAAAGTTTTTATTTGTTTATCTCAAGGGAAACAATAAAACAAACCAGTTACATTAAACCATCGGGCACAAAGATCACATTTAGCGCAGTACAGAAATCCCAGTGTAGGTCAGCAAAATTGCAGTGTACAGAAATGAAACCAGTAACAAGGTTGGGGTTACAGCGTGGTACCTAGAAAATCAACTTAAAGCCATATTGCAAAACAGGAAATGGTTCTTGACAGCCGCACTCTTGAAAAATTGCCTTTTTTATTTGAAAAAATCACATCAAAATCAAAAGATGTATAACACAGCAGACAGGAGAGCTGACGTTTTGCACTAACAGTAGTGCTTACTCATAACTCTTAGCTATGAGTAAGCACTACTGTTAGTGTGAAACGTCAGCTCTCCTGTCTGCTGTGAAATACATCTTTTGATTTTTATGTGATTTTTTTTCAAATAAAAAAGGCAATTTTTCAAGAGTGCGGCTGTCCAGAACCATTTCTTGTTTATTGCTACTAGCAATTGCCAGCACCTACGGCTTCCGAACTGAGAGGGAGGTTTACTATCTGTTTGTCCTCCTGGATCGGTGATATCTTCCCTTCCCTACGTTAAAGCCATATTATGTCAGAAGGAGGGGAGGAGAGGAGAAGAAGAGACTAACTGACAGGTGGGGGGCGGGAGAGAGAAAGGAATACCAGTATCCTCCCCAGAGATTCTGAGATATAGGAACAATGGAATCCTGTCTGCGTGACTATAAGTAATGAAACGCTCCACCGAATGAGACGTCACCGTTACCACATTGGGAAACTGTGACTGGATTGCATGGCATAATTGTAAGTACCGGAAAAACATCCAAGAGGGGAGTTGAAATGTATCCCTTAGACTATTAAAGGGAAGCAGTCTTTCTGCCGGCATAATCTGCTTTATAATTTTAATTGTTAAATCGGGCCCACACCTGGGGATCAGGCAAGTAGTGGAGGTGCGACAGTCGAGGGTTACCCCATAGTGGGGTGTGAGGAGAGATCATATTGGCCGCACCCAATGCTTTCGTTACTTGTCCCCACACCCTGACCGTAGTACGCATGGGGACTGTCATGGCGGGGTTGGCTTTCAGACCCCCAAATACTAGGTTGCTTAATGCTGAGTAGGATCCTAAGATAGCTGCCTCCAAGTTGACTGCTGGATTAGCCTGTGTGTGTTCAAACCACCAACGCACCATCACTACACCGCCACCCCATAGTATTGTCTAAAGAAGGGTAGTGCCAGTCCCCCATGTGAGAGGGGTAATTGAAGGGTAGATTTGGCTATCCTGGGAGTAGAACCCACCCAGATAATGCTTGTAATAAGCCATTCCAATTTAATAAAAAAATGAATTGGGAATAGAGACTGGGGTGTTTCTAAACATATAGAGAAATTTAGAAAGACATTTTCAGAAAGTTGATTCTACCAACCAGGGAGAGCAGCAGGGATTTCCACGCCGGACACTTACGGTTAATTGTTGCAAAACTGGGTACACATTGTCGGCTAAATAGCAACTTAGATCACCCTGTATTTCAATCCCCAGGTATTTAAACTTGGAGACCCAGATCAGCGGAGTCTGAATAGGAGGAAGGGGAGCCTGCTGGGAGAGAGGGACGAGAGGCGATTTACTCCAATTGATCCTAATGCCTGAGAAGTCACCAAAGCGGTTAATTATGTCTAGTGCTGCCATGAGGGAGTCAGAGGCATCAGGTAAGTACAGAAGCCCATCATATAGTAAAAAAAATTCTGTAAAGGGACCTACTGAGAGACTACAGACTGTGGGGGAAGAGCGAACAAGAATCGGCAATGGCTCTATTGTCAGTGCAAAAAGTCCTGGTGAAAGGGGACACCCCTGTCTGGTACCTCTCCTGAGATAGAATGACTCAGACAGAATGCCATTGCTTCTGACCCTAGCCATAGGAGCTCTATATAACAACTGTATCCAAGACACAAATTTGGGCCCAAAGCCAAATCCCTGGAAAACCTGCCACAGGACTTCCCACTCCACGGAGTCGAAGGCCTTCTCTGCATCAGTGGAGGCCACCACTCCAGACGAGCCGGTGGGATTAGCGTGGGGATGTTAGTATATAATTGGTAGACAATGATGTCAGTGCCCTTACCTAACATGAACCCTAATTGATCGCTGTGAACCTAAGCCAAAATCACTGAATTGAGGCATCCACAGTGAGATTGGTCTTTAAGAAGCACACAATTCAGGATCTTTACCAGGCTTGGGCACCACAACAATAACAGCGTCCCACATTGATGGAGGTAGGGAATCATCTTCTAATGCCCTCTGGAGCAGTTCATGAAAGTGGGAAGCCAATACATCCACATTAGCTTTATAAAATTTGGCTGGCAGGCCATACGTGTATAGGTGCTCATAGAACAATGCAGGATCAGCATGTAAAGTGTCTGTACTATCTCTAATATTCGGAATGTGAAACGTTGTGGAGCGTTCCATCGCCAGCCAGGCCAGAACTTTACCTGTCCTTTCTCCCTGCTCAAAGAATCTCTGAGACTGGGATAGTAGGAGTTTCTGGCAAGTGGTAGTCCACATCAATGCTTTTTCTCTGTATATAGTTTGCATAGCACTATACACCGCTTGATCTCTAGTTACCACATATTGAGCTTCCAGAGCCTGTGCCTTAGCCTCTGCCTCTACTATGGAGAGGGAAGACTCTTTCTGGACTCTGCCAATAACCTGATATTGGCCTTGAGCATATGCCTTAAAGGCATCCCAGACCAGTGCCTTGGACGTTATGCCTTGATTGTGTACCCAAAAGTTACCTAGATCTGACGACACTACCAGGGCCACCTGCTCATCAGAGACCCAGAAACGAGACAACCTCCAGAGACAAGAGCTAGAGTCAGTTCTGCATGTCAGCATAACTAGGGCGTGATCTGATATGCCACGGGTCAATATGGAGACATCCAGAACGAGGGATGGATTACTAACATAAATCAGATCAATACGAGAGAGAGTGGTATATGTAGTTGAATGACAAGTGAATTTTCTCTCTATTGGATGCCTCCAACACTAGGCATCAGTCAGTCCAAATATCTCAGCCCAGTGGGACAGAGCAGAATATACAGCTGAATCAGGGTTAAACTAATCCATCATAGGATTAAGGGGCATATTAAAATCACCAGCCGGGAGAATACTTTCTGTAGTGTACAGTGCCAAAATCTGTGCAAATTTGTGGCGGACTGACATACTAGCCCTATGGGGGGGGGGGGGGGTGTAAATGCTAACAATCACTAATTTAACTCCATCACATAAGGGATGAATTGCACTCCTGTAACCCGTAGTGGAAGCCCAGCCTAAAAGCTCAGGTTGGACTTCTCCTTTAAAAATAAGTATAAACACGTCCCAGATCTATCAGCAAATGTGAAACTTGTATGGGGGGCAGGTTTAACGGGTGACTTCACCAGCTGCCAAACAAGCAAATATCTCCTAAATGCTGCACGTTTAGAAGATATTTGTTTAACCTACAGGTAGGCTTTATTATAAGCTCACCTATAGGGAAAAAACTAATTGTGACGTTTACTACCACTTTAACATTGTATTCCTTAATGGGTTCCCCAAAACAAACAGGCAGCTTTTTTAAATTTTTTGTGCTTAGCCTGCAGTCAGCCTTTTCAAGCAGCAGCAGGTTCACACAGCAGAGAGAGTAAGAGAGTCATAAGCATCAGTCAGCTCACATATATAAAGGCCTGTGGACAGCTGAGACTAATATGTAGACCTGGGTAACTACTACTAGGTAACTAGGAATGGAGTCTTGACCTCACCCAAAGCTCCTATAAAGCCTCTAGGCTCAGGATCCAAGACAGAGCCTATTAGGATACTGAGAAAATAAATGTTTGCTTTCTCCATGCTGTGCACAGAGGAATGCTACAATAAACAACCCATTCAACATAAATGGGCTTAAATACATGGTAATACATGGAAAAATGGGACAGGCTGCATTTTATTACAGCCAAATGCAAAGTATACCATACAGGCTATACACAGTATATGCCTATCTGGAATAACTTTCATTTTCCATAAGTAAATAAACATACTGGTTTTAAGTGCTAAAAAACAATTTGGTCTTGTATATCGTCATCAGTTGTATAATTGGGTTACTATGCTGTCATTTGACATTATTATAGAGCAGTATCACTTTTTGAATAGAGTATTTTTCCAGTTTCCACAATGTTGTAATTTATTACAGTCTCCGACTCGTTTGGATCCCATATATTTTAAAAAATTTTAAAAAAATTCTATGGTGGCGACACCGTCTGATTCTAAAAAGGGTTGGTGGTTTATATGAAGCCTTAGTGAGGGCAGTCAGCTTTAAAACCTTGATTAAATGCAGACAGATATGGAGTCAAGATAAAGGCAATCTTAAAGAGGATCAGTGGACAAGTTCCAGAAGTTTCGCTTTCCCCCTCCCAAAATTTGCCCTATTGGGCATGTTCCCAATGGACTGGCCATTATTTACCCGTTTGTTATTTATTGCCCGTAAGTTGATTTCTCAACATTGGCTGACTTCTAACTCTCCATCTTGTGTTCAGTAGTACACAGCTGTGAATGCTGTGCTGGACAAAGAGTGACTTACTTATAAACAAAGGGGTCCTATGAGCAAATTTAATAAGATCTGGTTCTCTTGGTTATCCTACCCATACGCAGTCTTCACTAGTGTGGATGATCTCCCTGACTCTGCCCATAGTGATGCTGTTCTATGATGGGTCTATGGTGGGGAACTTAACTGAATTACTGATTGTGTTGTAATGTTAACTCTCCTCATGGATGATTGCAAAAAAAGGACCTTTATAGCACTGCAGTGTAATGGTTCTAAAATGTTTAGTATTTGTAGAGGATATATCAAAGATTGAACAAATGTTGGAGTTACTTTGTTTATACCAGAATGTGTAGCACCTTCCATCAGCTTCACCTTCATCATTCTTGGCACTGTGGCAGGTGAGTGACCAACTTCCTTTCTTCTGTTTTCAGAAGCTTGTTGAGTTCCCACCCTCAGTTCCTCATCAGCGAGCTGAAAGGCCAGTCAAAAGCTGGGAATGGTTGAACAACACATGACCTAGTGTGTTTTGTGCTGATACATAAAATAAGGTTGTTGGGCCAGCTTAGGATGGTCTTTTAAATACTGTAATTTGGCAGCAGAGGCAGGTTTGCAAAAGCAATGTGTTCCTCAATAACCAAATGTCCCTAGACATGAACTTGTTGTGCCCAGTTGATAATTCTACTCTGACCATATATGACTGGCCTTATTCCATTATATAAAAGCGCTTTTTTATCTTAGTATGCTAGTACAGTTTTTATATATCTGTGTTTGCGAAAAGCATAAATGTAAAACAGAATGTTTGCAATATTCATGCTTTTAGTCTTTGGCATTTTGGAAACTTCTGACCCCAGAGCTAGTTTATTGCAGAAGAAAAGCAGCACAGTATGTGCAGTACTTTTTGCCAATTAAAAGTTAGATGTTTCTAATATCTGTTTCTGCTGAGGCTCAATGTTATGCAAATTATTTACGCCATCTGAATGTTTCTGATAGCACACTATTAAATCCAGGTTCTCTTTCATATGATTATACTAGCACCTAAACCAGAAAAACTTGGGTCAGCTAAGGTAATTTTTGGATGTAGCAGGCCATGAAAAAATACATATCTGTGGAGCATCCAGAAAATTGATGGTTATCTATTTTAGAATAGTAATGTGTTTTTTGTTTTGGAAAGCATTAAGTGTACTGAATGCAGTCAACGGGCAAGAGGAACAGGTCTACATTTCCTTTATTAAATTCAGTTTCTTTCCCCTTGGTTATACTGTACAGTAAAATAAAAAGAGCTGAATGTGTGCAATAGCATTTCAAGTGTGCTTCCTTCCACTATTTCAGGATTAGATAACATCCTATTATTTTGATTGTTTACAGATTGTAAGTAAAGGCGTTATATCTGTGTAGTTAGGATTATGTACGTATACTGCACATTGATGGTTAGGATTAGACGTTTGTTTGGGTAGAAAAAATAGCTAGCTATTTCATTGAAATGTAATAAGAAAAGCAGAACCTCAGGCAAACAGCTAAATACACATATGTGAGTCTTACTCCTCTATCAGACAGCACAGCCAGGAATGTTACCTTGTCACTACAGGGTCACTGATTAAAATAAAAAAGGCCAAGCCTTATAAATAGGCATATCTACAGTATACTTGTATTCCTAGCAGCCTTTGTCTTGAAATGCCACCTCTTCACTGCTCCTCAGCAGCTGCATGATCTTCTGCATCTGTACTTACCTTTCCCGTAGCCCATGTCTTGAAAGGCCACCACTTCGTTGCTCTCCCAGCTCCCAATGGTTCCTCTGTGGGCTAGTATGCCTTGTAGTTACGTATTAGCTGGCGAGACGAAAAAAATGCACGTAGCGGGGAAACGTGTATTCACGCATCCTGAAGATTCGAACACATGCAAGGGGAGAGCAGTGAAAATGCACGTTTCGAGGCCTGCTGTGCCATGTGCTTCTCTACAAGACTGGGCGTTTTTATCAGTGACCCTATGATGAAAGGGTCATCTTAGGGAATGTAGTATTTAGTAATGTAATGTATACCACCTCTCTGCCTACAGCCTGATGATTAAACAATGAAGAGACCAATAAGTCATTAACGCTGCACTTTTCTTGTGTCTGCCTGTTTCCAGTCAGCTTATTTCAATCCAGCAGAGTCTGATCAGCTTCTACACTGACTCCTACTTCCAGTCTGAGTGTTGCTGTGTAAGGGATTACATGAAATTAATATCAAGACAGATTTAGGTATTTTTGTGTGTCAAAAATATATTTTGGTTATTTTCCATTACTGTAAATGGTGTTCTCATACCACCTGTAGTTCAGTTTTAAGGCCGATTGTATATGGTACCAGCATTTAGATTTTAATTAATTATGCTAGTTGCCTGGCAGTGCCTATGAACAACAGTACTTAAAAGAGAAGTTCAGGATTTAGAAAAATAAAATATACTCACCTAGGTGGATGCAGCATCGACCCGATGCTGCATCTGTCCCCCGCCGTCTCTGCACTGAGAACTAAGCGATCAGCATTCTGTGAGCATAGAGCCGGGGACTGTCAGTCTGCGGCTCTCTTCTATGCCCCACCCACGCTCACTATAGCACTGAGCTGTGGAGGGGAGGGGCTGGCTTGAGCTGTAAGTGCCTGTAAGTAATGAAAGGGCAGGATTAGAAGCCAATCAGGCTTTTGCTGCAGTAAGCATGTACTGATAATAAACACGCAGATAGAAGAAAATTTTAACCAAACCTCACTGAACTTGGTTTGTTAAAAAAAAAAGAAGCTGATTCATATGGCCAGCATAAAAATCATTTTTAATAAATCATTAGCTGCTGTGTGTCACTACAATTGCTGATTCAATTATTCAATTGCACTTAGTAAACGCTCAATAAAATAAAGTGTTCCATCATGCTGGTAGATTTTATTTTCTCTGACATATTGCTCCAAATCAATATGCAGCAATTCTTACATTGGTGACATTGTTTCCTTATCTCTCATTGTGTGATGTCAGTATAAAGATCCTAAAATGCAATATTTATTTACTGTATTGCAACCATTACGGAGCTGTACATTGGTAAAGTGATTTTGCATCAATGTATTGTATCATATACAGAGAAGAGTGCAAACTATTAAAACATAGCCCCTTCTGTAGATATAACTGTACGAATCTCTATATGGCATGAACGACTCTGTATTAATTTTTGAATACGTTGGACTCAAAAAGTGAACATAGAGAACATGCTCATC
Organism: Lithobates sylvaticus; assembly: GCA_028564925.1. NCBI lineage: Eukaryota > Metazoa > Chordata > Amphibia > Anura > Ranidae > Lithobates > Lithobates sylvaticus. The sequence continues at coordinate 408,127,662 of CM053030.1, forward strand.
TCCAGGATTTCTCCAGAGCCTCTCCCATCCTCTGGAACTCGCTACCTCAACCTGTCCGGATATCCCCTACTCTTGTAACCTTCAGTTGATCCCTGAAAACTCATCTCTTCAGGAAAGCCTATCACGTCTCCAACTAATCTTCAACCACTTCCATCAGCTCATTCCCCACAGTTACAAACTTTTGTACCACCTGCCCCACCCTATTAGATTGTAAGCTCTTCTGAGCTTCTTAATACTCTTGTATTTTATTGTATTATAACTGTATTGTCTCATTTTTATATTGTAAAGTGCTGCGTAAACTATTGGCGCTATATAAATCCTGTATAATAATAATAATAACACAGAGACTGGGCCTAATAATTACCCTGAAAATGTACCTTTTGTCTATAATTTCTCCTGAAAAAATATCACTGCATTTCCTGACATGTGAGGGTGCCTAGGCACTATGCATACAATCACATAGCTGTGTATCTGCTGTCATATTTAGATTTAAGGCACTACTGCCTCTGACTGTTAGTCTGAGGACAGGGGTGTCCAACCTTTTGACCTTCCTGGGCCACATTGGAAGAAGAGGAATTGTCTTGGGCCACACATAAAATACATTAACAGACAGGAACGGAGGCAGACGTGTTAGCTGAGAGCTCCAGACCCCTTGGAGTAATCCATCACCATCCACACATCCACGCTTCCTAAAAGGCCATAAAAACAACGTACCTCACACCAGCTCGGCCCACTGCTGCACTCTGGGCTGTTTTTCTGGGAGAAAGAGGTCCGTGGACGCCCGAGATACACAGCCTCTGGACACCCACGGCCGCCGCCATCTTGCCTCCCTAAGGCCTCCTGGAAAAACCTTTAAAAAGACTGTTTTAGGAGGTAAGGGACCTCCATCCAACCCCTCCCGCCACTCACACACCTGTCTGGGGCATTCCGGGGGTAGTTTTGAGTCTCCAATACGCCCGTGGAGGCCGCGGCCGGGCCCGGCCCGGTGCGGCCTAGCGAGACCCGAGGATCCCCGGTCTTTCCTAAGGCCCCGTGCCCGCGGGACCGCTCCACGGCCGTTCCGGCCTTCCACAGGGACCGCGGATCTCCTAAAGGGACTCCATCCGTCCTCCCCCACCATCAGCAGCCTCGGATTGCAGTTTAGAGACACTCTCTTATACGCAACAGCCCTGGTGACAGCCGAGGCCCTGTCCTCACATCCACGATCAGCGGCCATATTGCTACACCCGACGGCAGTGTGGATAGGCCTGTTACTTGGCTACAACCATCTCTCCAGGGCACAGTGAGTACCTAAGCACATACCCCACAGTCAAGTTCCCCAGAGGTAATTGTCCCTCCAAGATTTTCTGCTCATAGTCTCAAAGAGCGGAACGCTGTGAGTTTCGCTACCTCTAAGACCCCCACCGACTGACCTATAGCCTCACTGTGCACGGGAATCTCCTCCTAGGCCCCCCACAAGGGTCGCCCTCCCCATGGGCTAAATTGGAGATCATAGACACATTCATGGGGCGCATGCGTGGCCTCTGGGGATGGTAGGCGTGTGAGCCTGGGGCTCCGTCCCGCACCGCATCTCTGAATCTCCCGTCACCACTTACACAGCCTCACCCTCCACGGGAGACACCCTACTTGACGCCCGGATCGGCTGTGCACCCCATGGGCAAAATTGGGGACCAGAGACAGACGTACGCCGCAGTTCTGAAACCCAAGGCCCACACCACGATGGACCGCTTTGTGAATAGGCCCACACCCATAGCCTCAAATAGCCAAGACCCTGCTCAGAACACAACGGAGCAATATGTAACCGACTCAGGTACTCTCTTTGATATACCCCCCACACTTACACAGAGAGCATCATCACCCCCCCTGACAGAAGGAGTACTGGACATTAAACTACAATCCTTACTTCAAGCCCTCACTCACAATATCTCCCAAGAAGTTGGAAAGCTTGCAAAAGAGCTGAGGGGGGAAATAGGTCAGCTGGGAGAACGCACAGACACGCTGGAGTTTAAATTTGATGATCTAGTGCAATATGTTCAAGTACTTGAGGAGGATAACGCCACTATGAAACAAACAGTCTCCCAACTCCAAAACCAACAGGAGGATCTGGAAAACAGGGAACGCAGGCAGAACCTAAGATTCAGAGGTATCCCTGAAACAGTCGACGACAAAAGCCTCAGACCTTACCTCTTAAGCCTGTTTAATGCTCTAGCCCCTAATATCCCTGACATAGATTGGCGGTTAGACAGAGCCCACAGATCGCTCGCTCCCAAGCCACCAGGAGGGGCCAACCCCAGGGACGTGATCGTAAGATTTCATTACTATGACAGCAAGGAGGCACTTACCATTGCAACCCGCAACCAAACCAGGGTAGACTTTAAAGGATCCAAAATCCAGATTTTTAGTGACCTTTCACCGATTACCCTGGCAAGGAGGAGGAACCTACGGCCACTAACGCTTCACCTTCAAGCTCATAAAATTCTATACCGATGGGGATTCCCCTTCCGTCTCTCGGTGTCCCGAGAGGGTACACAATACTCCCTCCGAGATCTACAGGAAAGTGACGCCTTCCTTCGAAACTTAGGCCTACCACCCCTGCCAGATGAAGATCCTGTTCCACTCCCGGCTACTCCAAAACCATCTCATATACCGAGTCGTATCTGGACCCCAGCAAGACACAAGCCGTCCAAGCCCAATTCTACACCCCAGAGACGACATCCTTCCAAATTCCCGACCTGATCAACTTTCAACCCACCACAACCCTGAGTATTATCTTGAATGGGCTTTTTCTGATCGAAGTTTCACTTCTACTTGTCTTCTTTCGTGGAAAAACACACACCCCGAGATGCCCATGGGGTGCGCCGCCGGAAGGTTTACACAAGGTTTTCTTTTTTCATTTTTGTTTCCTGGTTTCCTGTTTTTTTTTTTTTTTTTTTTTTTTTTTTACTGTTGTGTGCAGTTTGAGACCTAACTTTTTCACGAGATGAAACCGGAAACTCTCATCCATCGGAGAGCGGTGGGGGACGGCCCGTCCCCATCCTTTGGAGATCTCCATGCTCCCCTTTTCAGTCCTAGGCTTTGACCTAGGTTTCCTGGGGGCCGTTGTGCCCTCAGGTTTGTTCTGGACGAGGTCCAGTTTTTTCTATTACTTCCCCCGTTCCCTTTCCTACAACTCCCATCTGATGCTGTTTTTTTTATTTTATTTTTATTATTATCAGGTCCTTTTTTTTGACCTGCAGTTAAGACTTCCTACAGACTTAAAATTTCTGTACTTTAAAGCTGTACTATCTTCACATATTGCAATGTTACCTTATAACCAATATTTTCCTCAGATACCATGGAACCTTCCACCAAATGCTTTCAATGCACTGTATAAAATGCTTTTTCAATGTATTAACATGTCATGGCACTAAAATTTTACACATGTAACGTCAAGGGTTTAAACTCTATTCAAAAAAGATGGTTGGCTTTGAAGGAGTTCAAAGCCTCTGGAGCAGACGTGATTCTGGTTCAAGAGACTCATTTCCGTTCTGGGGGTTCCTTTAAATTTGCCAGTAAAATTTTCCCAACATCCTACTTAGCTTCAGATCCTTCTGGGAAGGCTGGAGTGGCCATCCTAATTAATCGATCCTGCCCTTTACGTGTTAAAGCTTCACACCTGGACCCCCAGGGCAGATTTATTGTCTTGGATTGCTCATTCCTTACACAATCCCTTACTATCGTAAATGTGTATGCCCCAAATTCCGGCCAGATCCGGTTTCTCTCTACCATGTTTGACTCGTTAGATAAATTTGCTCAACCCTTCATGGTCATTGGGGGAGATTTCAATATGACCATGTCTCCCGGTAAAGATCGACATGTGCTATTCCCTTCCGCGACCACAACGAAACCTGACAACCTCTCCAAAGCCTTTCGAAAGCTAATCAGAGCTAGAAATCTGTTAGATGTTTGGAGGATTAAACACCCCACGGACAAGCAGTACACATTTTACTCACATCCTCATAAGCTATACTCTAGATTAGACCACTTCTTTGTCTCTTCACCCCTTCTGACCTCTACGGTCGCCTCTGAAATTAGCCCCATAACCTGGTCAGACCATTCCTTCGTCTCCCTTGACATTGCCCTTGCCTCAGCATTCCCTAAAACCTGTCACTGGCGACTTAATGAGACTTTACTTCGTAACCCAGAAACAAACACCCATCTCTCTAACACTTTAACAGAATATTTCCAACTCAATGTAGGAACGGTCTCGGGGCCCTCCACCCTGTGGGAGGCACACAAGGCAGTTCTGCGGGGACAATGCATCTCTATAAGCTCACGCCAAAAAAAAGATGCAGCATATCAGCATACTTCTACTTTATCTAAACTCCGCAGGGCAGAGGAAACCTTGTTGTCCTCCCCCACGGTGGCCAGGCTCCGAGAGGTAGTCTTGTTACGCAGCCAACTTAAATCAATAAAAATGAACAAGATTGATAAAGCTCTTTTATGGTCCAAACAAAAATTCTACGAATACTCAAACAAACCCCACAGAATGCTAGTGAACAGGTTAAAACCTCGTCCCTTCCACTCTGCCCCAGACTTCCTTAGACAATCAGATGGGTCCCCCACTTACTGCCCCCTCACCATGTCCAAAGTCTTTGGAGATTTTTATCACCAACTGTACAACTGTCTGCAAACTGACCCCAATTACAACTTTACACAAGAGAGATTTAATTCCTTCTTCGAATCTCTACATATACCTAAACTCTCCCCCGAACACCTTATATCCCTTAATTCAGCTGTCACCCCTGAAGAACTAGCCGACGTAGTGAAACACCTCCCCACCCAAAAATCTCCTGGTCCTGATGGCCTGCCATACTCCTACTACAAAGCCTTCTTACCAATTTTAAGCCCACACTTAATATCACTATATGCCTCTTTATTTAAAGGGACCATTCCACATCCCCAATTCCTCCACGCACACATCTCTGTCATTCCTAAACCTGGCAAAGACCCCTCCATCCCCGACAATTACAGACCAATAGCCTTGCTTAATTCGGACTACAAAATATTCACCAAAATTTTAGCTAACCGACTATCCCTCTTAATTCCCAAACTCATACATAAGGACCAAGTCGGATTTGTGATCGCTAGACACGCCGGCGATAACACGAGGCGTACCATTGACCTCATAGACTTACTAAACAGGACTTCTCGTCCAGCCCTCTTATTGAGTCTCGACGCACAGAAGGCCTTCGACCGACTCAGCTGGCCCTTTATGTTTGCCACGCTCTCCAAATTCGGATTTAAAGGCCCCTTCATATCAGCATTACAGGCCTTGTATTCCCGCCCATCCTCTCAAGTTCAATTGTCCTCTTATTTATCTCCCTCCTTCTCTTTAAGTAACGGCACTAGACAGGGATGTCCGTTATCCCCCCTCTTATTCATCCTTTGCTTAGAACCTCTAGCCACAGCCATACGTAACCACCCTGACATACGTGGGGTTTCCCTACGCCAGAGAGAATACAAATTATCTCTTTTCGCAGATGATGTTTTGTTAACTCTAACTAGACCCCACATATCACTCCCGAACCTTATAGTATTATTGAAAGAATTTAGTTTTATCTCAGGTTATAAAATTAATACTAGTAAGACAGAAGCCCTCCCAATATTAATCCCACCATCAGAACTCGCCGCCCTTAAACAAAATTATCCTTATCATTGGTGTCCAGACGCTCTCAAATACTTAGGGATAAACCTAACCTCCACTTACTCTACACTCTACAAAGCTAACTACCCCCCACTCTTCCGTGACATTGACCGACTCTTGAGACAATGGGACGCCTATCCCATCTCTCTCCTGGGTCGTATCAATGTCCTGAAGATGTCTATCCTCCCAAGACTTTTATACTTATTTGAAACCCTACCGATTCCCATCCCTATGTCCCAACTTAAAGCCACCCAAAGAGCATTCCTTAATTTTATCTGGCATAACAAAGCACATCGGATAGCTAACGCAGTAATGTTATCCCCTAGCGATAGGGGAGGTTTGGGAGCACCTGACCTCATCAAATATTATCTTGCCACTCATCTCAAATCGGTCATTGCTTGGTCCTCTAAACAATCCTCTAGTATCTGGTCTGAAATTGAGATGAACATCACTAGTCCGGTACATCCCAGCTCCATGATCTGGGCAAAACTACAATCCTCTTTAAGCCAATTAAGAAGTCTATGCTTACACCCGATGCTTTTCACCCTTTCAATCTGGAGGCAGTGCTCCAGCCGATACTCATTAATTTCCCCTTGCCCACCTTTATTAAATGTGCTGTTCAACCCAGACATCCCAGACAGCCTATCCCAGGTCCGAATGTTTCCTTGGTCCCAAGCCGGAATTTTTCAACTCCGAAACTTGGTACACTCACGCACTCATACTCTTATGCCCTTTGTCGAACTTCAAGAGAAACACCAGATCCCAAAACAATCATACTACTCTTATCTCCAATTTCAACATTACTTTGCTTCTAAATCCCCGACATTGACTCTAGACAAGCCTAACCCATTTGAACTTCTTTGTGCACAGGGTCCATATCAGACTCACTTAATTTCGGATATTTATAAATTACTACACAGCGCCACCCCACTCACGGACACATCCCACTCCTACATGCTGAAATGGTCTCAGATCTGTGACCGGCCCATCTCTACACATCAGTGGCAGAGGATCTGGGAAGCTGTCTCCAAATCATCCAGATGTGTGGAACACAGAGAAACAGCCTATAAAATAATGCTCTTTTGGTACAGAACCCCGGAACTCATCCACAGATATGACCCTAAGTTCCCTCGGATATGCTGGAGGTGTCGGGGAGACATTGGTTCCCAATACCACATCTTCTGGGATTGCTCCCTGATTCAACCATATTGGTTTTCTATCCAGACTCTATTGCAAGACTTGTTCGGAGTGGCCCTCCCCCTAGACCCAGTACATTTTCTTCTAGGCCTGCCATTTCCCGGCATCTCCAAACATTCCCAGAAACTAGCCTCCTTCATACTCCTTGCAGCAAAAAGGGCTATACCCTCCAAATGGTTATCCACCACGCCACCAGATCTCCCGCAGACCCTGAAAATACTGGAACAAATCCATAGAATGGAACGCCTCACCGCAGTAGTTAATGACATGCTCCCTCAATTCTCAAAAATCTGGGACTTATGGGACCACTCAGACTGCAATCCAAATGCCATCCCCTTAATCCCCTAAACATGCAATCTTTCCCTACCTTATATACGCCTTTTAAGCTGCTAGCTTGGAATCTTTGACCAACCTACCCAAGGTCTTCATGGTATCCCCCAAAACCCCTCTCCCCTTGTCCATGCACTTTAATGATAATACGACAGAGTGCCCCCTCCCTCAGTTATGGGCACCCTGTAAAATTTGCCTCTACTACACCCAGTGAATTATTATTTTTTTTTTTCTCCCCTTACTTCCCCTTCCTCTTTCCTAACCCCCTTCTTATTATTCGACCCAACTCTTTTGCACTTTAAAATTTGAAGAAGTCTACTGGTAACACTGCAAGCATACCTAGATTGCTTCGAAGTTTGTAACATGCAAGATTTAATGTAATGTACGTTATTTTACAACCACTTCTACTCGCATCCATGTTGTTATTACCCCTCTGTTCTCACTGTTATACATGTATTTTTTTGATCTTTACCCTAAATAAAAAATACAATTTAAAAAAAAAAAAAAAAAAAAAAATACATTAACAATATTTATAGCTGATGAGCAGGAAAAGTTGGGCAGATCACAAGTTAACAATCACTGATATAGATAATGTACCCAACTTAATTTCAACCTTTCCCAATACAAACCAATACAAACCTAATAAAGTTTAAACCAGAGAAAAAGTAGGAATCACTTTGAATCCCATAGTCCAGTTACTACTACTGTGATTAGTCTATGATTCAAATCACAGATGGGAGACCAAGTGCAGTGACATAGGAGAACACTAAACAACTAAATTTAACCCATAAAATAGTACATAAGGCTCAATAAGTAAAGAGCGACACAAAAAATGGCCCAATATGCCAAAGAAGTTGATTGCACGTGCTCAGCGTCATATCCAGAGGTTGTCTTTGGGAAATAGACGTATGAGTGCTGTGAGCATTGCTGTAGAGGTTGAAGGGATGGGGGGTCCACCTGACAGTGCTCAGACAATACACCGCACACTGCAACAAATTGGTCTGCATGGCTGTTGTCCCAGAAGGAATACAGTTTTCTGAAGACAAGCAAACTAAGGACATGAATTACTGGAACCATGTCCTGTGGTCTGATTAGACTAAGCTAAACTTATTTGGTTCTGATGGTGTCAAGCATGTGTGGCAGCAACCAGTTGAGGAGTACAAAGACAAATGTGTCTTGCCTACAGTCAAGCATGGTGGTGGGAGTGTCATGGTCTGGGGCTGCATGAGTGTTGCCGGCAATGGGGAGCTACAGTTCATTGAGGGAACCGTGAATGCCAACATGTACTATGACATACTGAAGCAGAGCATGATCCCCTCCCTTTGACTGGGCCGCAGGGCATTATTTTTCCAACATGATAATGACCATAATCACACCTCCAAGATGACCACTGCCTTGCTAAAGAAGCTGAGGGTAAAGGTAATGGACTGGCTAAGCATGTCTCCAGACCTAAACCCTATTGAGCATCTGTCCTCAAATGGAAGGTGGAGGAGCGCAAGGTCTCCAACATCCACCAGCTTCGTGATGTCGTCATGGAGGAGTGGAAGAGGACTCCAGTGGCAACCTGTGAAACTCTGGTGAACTTCATGCCCTAGAGAGTTAAGGCAGTGCTGGAAAATAATGGTGGCCACACAAAATATTGACACTTTGGGCCCAGTTTGGATATTTTCACTTAGGGGTGTACTCACTTTTGTTGCCAGTGGTTTAGACATTAATGGCTGTGTGTTGAGTTATTTTGAGGGGACAGCAAATTCACACTGTTATACAAGCTGTAACTCACTACTTTACATTGTCGCAAAGTGTAATTTCTTCAGTGTTGTTACATGAAATGATATAATAAATATTTACATAAATGTGAGGGCTTTTTTTTTTCAGCTTGAAAGTGGGGGAACGCAGTTCCGGCACCCCCAGCACTGAATGTATGTAATATCAAGGGGTACTGCGGTGGGCTGGTGAGTCTATTAATGCTGGCTGCTGGGGAATCTATTGTTGCTGGAAGAGGTCTACTTTTGCATTGTGGTCTATTGTTGCTGGGAAGGTCTATTGTTGCTGGTGGTGGATCTATTGTTGCTTGGGGGTCAATTGTTGCTGGAAGAGATCTACTGTTGACGGATGGGGGTCTATTGATGCTAGCTGCTGGAGAGTCAGAGTCTACTGAGGTTGGCTGTTGGGAGATCTTTTGTTGCTGCTGGGGGGGAAATTGTTGTGGTGGTCCATTGTTGCTGGGGGGTCTATTTTATCTGGGCTAATCAATTGTTGCTGAGGGGGGGTCTATTGCTGTTGGTTGTGAGGGGATCTAATATACTATTTTTCTTGTTATCATTAACAAATGCCATACAAATGACTTAGCATCACAAATTATACTCGGCTCTGTATTCTCTAAAAGGGGCGCTACTGAGAGGTAGGTAGGGTGTGGAACCAAGGAATGTTTTTTTGGAGGTGAGTAGGGGGCGGAGACAAGAAGTGACTCAGAAGGGGGGAGTTCCTCCATCTATTTTTTTAGAAAAAAAGCCATATGTATATGTATATATATATATATATATATATATATATATATATATATATATATATATATATATATATATATATATATATATATATTTATATTAATGGATATATTAACTAATGTCACAAATGGGCAACATTCACTTAAGAAATAGTGCAGTTAGAGGGGTGAGAACAGGAGTGAAGATATACATGTACCTTGAACAAAAATTAACAAGTTCAAAGTGATGCAATTGTTTAAGGATTTTATTAGAAAAAACTTTTAAACCCTCAATAGAGAAGAAATGTGTGTAACTAAATGTAGAAAGTGAATTGATTTAAGCTAGATTTGGAAAATGTAAAGTAAAGAGGAAATATCTGATGGAGGAATATGATGGAGGATGGAATATTCGAATGAATGTGCAAAAGTGGGGAGTAGCACAGTGTTTGATGCAGGTGATTTTTACGGATAACAACTGATATCAATTTATTACAGTTACATTAATTGCACTGCTATATCACAGTCACAAATATCTATGCCACCTTGAGATCAAGGCAGTTTAAGCGCAATAACATGTGTTTGAAATTGGTGTACAATTGTGTTAAATTTGGTACAGAAGCTGCAACAAATTAGCAACATGTTGCAATTTGTGACATTTAACTTTCCTGTGCAGCCATCACACCTGCACATGAAAAATAATGCACAAGTATGATAAATAGGCAACTGCCAATCTGCTCATGTTTCCTGCTCCAGAATTCTGGCACAGATGCAGTGATAAATTTTCCCCAAGATGCCTATTGTGACCACTAAAAAGTAATTTTGCAAATTATCATATATGTATACATTCCTACTTGTACTGAATATCTGTGATGTGGGGAACCTGGGATCACCAGTCAGCCACATGTAAAAGTAAAACTCTTTATTGTTCTTTCAGAACCAGGCAAACAGCTTTCTTCAGCAAAGCAACACAAACAGCCCATAATTCTGGTAGATTGAAAATAATACAATGGCTCACAGGCATTATACCAGTCCCACACCTGGGTTTAATGTTCCCACCTGCTTCTGTTTAGCTGGGTGCTTCTTGGGCAAACTGTCAGTCAGTTTACCCCTTTCCAATGGGAACCCACCTTGCATGGGTGAGAATCCCTGAGTACTCCAAGCCTGCAGTCAAATTGTCCCCCATAAAGGGATCATATTCCAAAAAGTGGGGATACAAATCTATCGCCCAGGACCCATCCCCGACGTACTAGAGCTTGCAAACATCCTTAGTGCTGACCCTATATTAAGCAAAACAATAGCAGTTTTCTCCAAAAAAAAAATTACAACCATATACATACTGCAGTTCAGACTCATTGACTAGAACAGATGACAGTGACCTTTGCATGAAGTATCAAACTGAAATATAGCCCGTGTTTACATGCTAGCGGCCAGTCATTGTCTCCTCTATATTTCATAACTTGCTTCAGAAAAATGAAAGAGAGAAGCTAAATGGTTCCGATAACAAATATACAGAAAGTTCTACAGTTGAGCATTTCATAAGCCTCTTGTAGAATATTTTAGTTCTTTTCTTGCAATACACATTGGCAATGTTTAAAATGTGTGCATGCTGTAAACTGGGGGGATTTAAGCACTCTTTCTATTTTTCCAACTTTAAAAAAGTAAAAAAAAAAAATTGTGAAATTGACTATTTTTTAGAAAAATATCTAAATTGCCAGCTTTCAACCTCTGCAAGATTTGATAATGTAACCTGCTGATCCATTTATACTGGGAAACGTTTAGAGCTAAATGGCACTTTTTACTAGGTAACTAAATGGATAAAAAGTGCACGTTTTTGAGGCAGCTTTGGCCACTTTATCCCTTATGTACCATAAACCAAAGTATGTTACATTAGCAGAGGGGCTGACAGGGGATCAGATTTAAAAAACTGCATTGAATGATAGATGGAGGCATTTTCTTTAGCATCTGTTCAAACAGCCCCTTAGCTTTTATTCTTTCATTTCATGTGAAAGGATCAATGGTCTCAGTAAAGTGCTGCATAATATATTGGTGCTATTTAAATACTGGTAATAAATAAAAATAAAATAACCACAAAGTCCTCTGGATGCGTAACTTCAGAAACTTATAAGCATTTTTAAGCTGATTTCATGAATCAAATGGGCCAAAAATTATTCTTGATTTTGAATTTAGAAAGCTGAAATGTTCCTGGTTGAATGCCATGCTTGCTTATCTTTTGACGTCTCTACACTTTTTTTTTTTTGAACAGACATTTTGACCAGCAACGTACCAGTACATCGCTGGACTTTGAGTGGTTATATGGGAAAGATGTCTGCAGGCATCATCCCTGAATTGTTTTATTCAGCTGGCAGTCGGCTTCCTTGTAAACAAAATCCTAGTGCTTATTTGGCTGATGGATTGCTTTACAAGCAGTGGGAGTGGACACCCCCCCCCCACTGCTTTGCATGGCTCTTTTGGGCTCTCCCATCCCACTAGGGACCCCAAAAGTGCAGCTGCCAATTTTGCCAGCTGACCATAGAGCTAATCAGAGACTAGAATGACTCCAATCATTTCTATGGTCTACAAAATCAGAAGCGCTGAGCATTTACTAACACTGCCTGTTGCTATCACAGGGAATAAAGTGTAAAACAAATTAAATAAATAATGATTAAAAAAAATTGAAAGCATCCCCCCCCCCCGTGTTAACGCACAAAGGCGAATGCACGTGTCAGTCCCAGACGCGTGCAAACAGCGATTGAACCATGTATGTGAGGTATCACCGTGAATGTCAGGTTGAGAGCAGTAATTCTATCACCACACCTCCTCTATAAATCTAAAGTCATATCAGAAAATCCCTAGTCTTCAAGTGGTTAATAGCAACATTGTGCGTTTCTCTCAATGTATAGGCTAAAGAATATATGTAATATAAGCCAACAGCACCAGAATCAGCTCACAGTCTCAAAGCAACTCTACTGGCAAACTAAAATTGCCCATAAAAGCTGTACCTGTAAAGACGTAAGGGAGTGCTTACCTCTCCTACCACCTGTGCAGCTGAACACAACTCCGTTGAGGAGAAACTGATGGCTGCAGTCCTTTACAGAGACCCACACTTCCAGGACTGTTGTTACCAGAATAAGTGTTCCCACTGGAACTCTTAACCTCTATTCTTGCTCGTGTGTCAACTCAAATTTTTTTTTCTGATAACAGTAGTCACCAGAACAAATGGAAAGGGTAAATTTCTTTACAAGAACAAGACAGCAATAAAATGATTTAGGGGCTGTAATCCTTCCTATACTCTAGCCAAAATTAAAGGAGTTTTATAGTCACAGCATGCACTTTCATTTTATAACATTAGCATTTTAGTTTACTTGAAAAATCTCCTTTCATGTTGTGAAGGTTGCCTGTCTGTTGGCCATCTCTTTCTACAAATTCCTAAGTTCCTGCACGCTTTGCAGCTTCTCCTCTGATGTTTACTTTTGATTTCTTAGGACTACATATCCCATGGTACATTGTTGCCAGCACACATTGATTCTGGTACTGACTCTGTCTCTTAAAACTCCTCCTCCCAAAGCCTCTATAGTTCTAAAAATGGCAGGTTCTGTGAAACATGTGACACAGCAGTGCCTACCTACAGGGCATAGTGAATATGTGTCACAGAATTCAAGGAAGAAAATGTGTGGGAGCTTTAACAAAGTAAGTTTACAAATTTCCAGATCGTTCAAAATAATAGCATATAAATAATTGAAATACAAAGTGAAAATGAATATGTATGAATGATTTTACAATTTGGCCATAGATATACTTTAAGAAATAAGAGTTTTGGCAGTACATACACTTTCAGATAGGAAATAAATTTAAGATAGGAAATAACTAATTTGAAAAAAATGATTCTCTTTTAATTCAAGTAAAAAAATTACAAAATATATTCACAATGACTAAAGTAGATGTTTGTACTAAATAACTTAATTGTTAGAACTGAAACGCGAAATGTAAAAGTACACCGTCACAGCATTGTAAATAAGGAGAAAATGTTGCGCTTAATAAAAATGCCAATAAAAGCATTTTCCAGGAAAAAGTATGATGTCATTTTGAAAAGTACCTGGACTGATCAACCATAGCAGGAATATACATACGACATAGCAACCACGTCTTAAACCCCAAACAAAATAAATGTTTCTGCAAACGGTGACTGTGCTAACAAAATGCTGGCTGTTTTTTAAGTAATTATTGAACAGACTGTCAGTTCATAAGAATGTCACACTTAGGTGAACGAGTGTGAGCCAGGTCATTGTGTGGTAAGAACAGTCATACCAGGCTGAATCCTCAATGTTTTGAGTTCTCACAGCCTAAATAATGTCCACGACCAGCTCCGACCTAGGGGACCTTAAGTGATCATGGAAGAAAAGCTCATAAATTACTGGAGCTGTTCAGTCAGACCAGAATTTTCAAAAGCAGTGTCGGAGACATCTGATCCACAAATGCAGCTTGTAGGTAGTTATTGAAAAACTTGAATTGCACGTTGAAAAATTACTTCAGGTCTGGGTGAGAGATAATGGACAAGCGGTAATGCAAGCAAGCAACAAAGCTTAGAAGGAAGCAGAACTATTTTTGGCCAAAACACCACAGCTGAACTGAGTTAATTATGCCCACAGTTTGCTCAAAAATATTTCCTAATTCATCCGAAGAAGCTGCAGAAGAATGGAATCTCAAAACTGAGTTTCATCCTAAATTTTTGTATTATAACTTTCAAGATAAAGCAAGAAACTTCATATACAGTGACTCAATAAATGGAAACACTACAAGACAGTGCTTATACAACACATCCGGATCATATTTAACTGAATCAAGCTTTAAATTAAGCCAGTTGGAAATAAATAAGCTCAGTGCTGCCTATGAATCTGGCTGCCAAGTGGGACATAGGAAAGGTAATTGAATTTGGAGTGTGGTATGTTCAGAAATTTCAGCTGAGTTCAAATAACACAGAGAAACACGTGGATTGTTATGGATTTAGAAGTGATGCAGATTGCATTGAGATAGCTGTACACTAAGCTGAAAATGTCTTTCATAGAAGCAATTACTTTGACATCATGTGACTTATTATGCATGTTGACCTATTTTCCAAATTGCCAAAGAGAAACTGCTCAGTGTCAGTTGCATGTTTTTTTCTTGGTTGACTTTAAGGATATCTATACAGTAAGCTATATGCTATGAAATTAATTATTACGATATTTGTACTGATAATTGCTACTATGCATGGTCCAATGTATAGTATGTACAGTCTTATGTATTTAACGCATGACTCTAGTGACTACTAGTAAGACAGAATAATCACCACAATGGGTATTAGCTTGTTATCCTGTACTGTGATAAGTTGTGTTCTTTATACATGTAAACTACTTTAAATGCCTACAAAACTGCTTTCGCTTTCCACTACTGATAACTTGAAAAGTTTTGGCAAGCATTATTGAAGCAGCGCAAGCACTACATGGTTTGACACATGGAAAATATAGTATTGAATAATAGGTGTACATGATCGTACGTGGCCGTTTACAGTATGAAACAGGATCATCATAATTCAACTGCCATAGGACCAGGCATGCCATAGCATTCCTGTTCTTCTTAAACAGGAGTTGTTAGCTTTGGTCAGGTGTCACTGAACTAATATGAGAAACACTTTTTCAAAGTTTTCGAATTACACAGAACCAAATTTCACACATATATGAATGGCAGCAGGTTGGTAAAACTAAAAAGGCTTTGTATTAATTTTGGATGGAAAGTTTGCCAGTATTAAATCACTTGGCAAACGGACGTTGCTAATGAAATAGTACATGTGTTATGTCAGAATTATTTGGTCTACTTGCAGCAGATTAAGTGCTTTTGAGATGACGGAAAATGATTTACAAGGATACATCCTATCAATTTGATAGAAATTAATGACGCCACAGAAGTGCTTCATGGCTCACAAACATGTTACAGGTCCCTAGTAGATCGCTGCTGGTTCATTGTAGGAAGCTAACAGGTGCTCTTTATCCTTTTTTTTAATGTAATGTCTTATTTATGGTATGTGATATGCTTTTTAGCAGACAAATGGCTTTTTTTTTTTCCTTCATCTGAGGTCACTTAAGAAGGGATTAAGCCTTCTTGAGAACTGTTACCTTAAAAAAAGTTAAACTGGTTTTAAGTATTTTGCTTCTTTAGAATTAGCAGTTATTTACCTCAGAATGCCTTCTCCTGACAGATGCTCTCTGCTTACGGCTTTAACCTCTAAATTAACCTAGAGAGTCAAGACGCTCTTCTCTGGCTTAATGATTAGCTCTTGAATTGGAAAATAAACTAAATAACTCAATTATTTTCTAAAAAATGTAAATAGCCTTGGTCTAGGTTCTATGGGTGTAAACACATAATTACTGCTACATTATTACTTCTTGTCTTTAGCAAAGAGATCACTTTAAATGCCCTGTTATATGCAAGAGAGGTGCAGAGGAAAACTGGATTTTTGTTTTTAGAATTTGCAGTAAATAAAGCTTTCCCTCATTCACTCTGCAGACAGGAAATTCTTTGCTTCTTTAGTCAACTTCAATGTTATATAGCCTATATATAACATTTATATAGCTATAAAGCCTTGCTTAAAGCGGTATTAACTAAAAAAGTGCAATATATTGCAATTTACCAATCCTTACATGTGGTGGCTGTATTCTATAGTTTTCTTAAATTTGTTTCCCCTTTATTTTTATCAGTTGATCAGACCAGTAAGTCTGTTATTTTTAAGCAGTTAGACGGTTGAGATGAAGCATTTAACACTGACAAAACCTTTATTCCAAAAGGAAATTAAACTGTTGCTGTAACTGCTGCAACCGTTCTAGTTGGAATTCAGCTTTAGTTAGTCAGTTGTTGGTCAAGGCCAGCTATATCTGCTAGTCTAACACTACCCTCTCACTACCCTCTCAACTAAAATTTGGCTTTTATTTGTTAGTCAAGGCCATCTACACTCATCAGCCACTTTTTTAGGTACACCTTGCTAGTACCGGATTGCACCTCCTTTTGCCTTCAGAACTGCCTTAATTCTTTGTGGCATAGAATCAACAAGGTATTGGAAACATTCCTCAGAGATTTTAGTCCATATTGACATGATAGCATAGCATTTACACCAAATTCTGCCCCTACCATCTGAATGTCGCAGCCGAAATCGAGACTTATCAGACCAGGCAACGTTTTTCCACTATTCTATTGTCCAATTTTGGTGAGCCTGTGCAAATTTTAGCCTCAGTTTCCTGTTCTTAGCTGACAGGAGTGGCACCCAGTGTGGTCTTCTGTTGTTGCAGCCCATCTGCTTCAAGGTTCGATGTGTGTTCAGAGATGGTATTCTGCATACCTTGGTTGTAACGAGTGGTTGTTTGAGTTACTTTTGCCTTTCTTTCATCTCAAACCAATCTGCCCCTTCTCCTCTGACCTCTGACATCAACAAGGCATTTTTGTCAATACAATTATTAAAATTAACATTCTACCTAGAATAGTATACTTATTACCAACCATTCCGATAAAACTTCCTACATTCTTCTCAGTGTACCAGAAGGTCTATACAGACTTCATATAGGGCACCACACATCCAAGCCTAAGCTATTTCAGTCTGTCAATTCCTAAACTTAAAGAATGCATGGGTCTCCCAGACCTCCAGAATTATCATAAAGCCTGCCATTTGGCCAGGATCATTGATTGAACATCCATTCTAAGGTAAACGCATGGGTTCAGCTAGAACATGCTATGTCCCCTTCCCCACTATTCCATATCCCTTGGATAGCCCCAAGACATACCCCTCCCACCTGCAAAAATCACACGCTAATACATCCAACAACAAACTTGCCGTAAACAGAAAATATCATCAATTTTAGGCCCTATGACCCCACTTTGCCACAATCCAGATTTCCCACCAGGAGTTTCCACATCCTTTCTCTCAGACTCTTGGCCACACTCCACCATTCGAGCAGAGCAATTCTATGAGAAAAGTCACCTTCTCACACAATCTCAGCTGGCCACCTGGATGACGAACCACACATTCCCATTTTGGATATACATACAGATTCGACACTTCCTTGAAAAACCTAACCCCCCACCTGACTGGTCCAGACAGACAACCCCTTTTGAGTCGCTATGCCTGAAAACAGAACCCCAAACTCACCTAATCTCTTACACGTATGCTTTATTATTTGACGATCATGACCCCAAATCTAACTTGGCCAGCCGCAAATGGGAACAAGAACTTTCCATTGATCTATAAGATCAAGAATGGGAGAATATCTATACATGTATCCACAAGGGATCAGTAAACGTCTACGCACAAGAGAATGCATCCAAAATATTTTCAAGATGGTACAGGACCCCCTTAGGTTACATATCTTTCCATCACTTTCCTCACAATGTTGGAGATGTGAGGGGGAGCTGGGATCACTTATGCATTTCTGGTGGACCTGTCCTAAACTACAACCCTTCTAGAAAGAGGTGCATTGACTTACAAACCAAATTACCACTTATACTTTTGAATTTTCCCCAGCGCAGTTTCTGTTGTAACCACTCTTCGATTCCTAAAAACGCCTACCTTCGCTCACTTGCCACGCATAAGGTAAATGCAGCAAAGATGTGCATCCCATCTAAATGGTGCTCCCCTGGAGCCACCATCTGTAGCCAACTGGCATACACGTATACAGAAAACCGCTGAAATGGAGCACCTTTTCAACAAGCGAGAGACACCCCCTCCAAATTTGGGAAAATTTGGTCATGCTGGTTACACTTCGTCACGACAGATGAATACACAAATTTATGAGTTGAAATAACCACAAAGTTGCAGCGGGTGAGGGAGAAAGGTAGAAGTCTGAGACCCCCCCTTCTCTCTACCTAACGCTAAGAGACACTTAAATAGTCCTTTTCAACTCCTCCTAAAATATCCCCAGCCACCCCCTGTGACCCCCATTCATACATTACTACCCCCATGTTTCTGATATCTATACCCCAACCTAGATACATATTCACTTATAACAACGAATATACATTGTAAAACCTGACAGACTCTGAAAAAACAGAGAGAATAGAGACCTAGCATTTAATGAGCTCTGTCGCTCCCAGGATGAGATACACCTAGTTTCATTGGACGCTAGGAACACAAGCTTAACAACCTTTTGCTTACTGTCCTGCTATTTATGTTATGTCATATGTAATCTATTTCAACCAGATACATTTCTTTGTATGTGTGTTTACCAAAGCAGCTGCGTCTGCACATATGCTTTTTAAATGTTGTGTCTTTTACATCCAAAATAAAAATCATTCCTAAAAAAAAAAAAATTATAAAAAGGCGCAATTAAAAGATATAATGAAGGGATGAATAGTATGCACCATTCAGGAATTGAGGCACAAAGAGGGTTGTTTTTCATAGATGAAGGGGGTATAACCAATTAAGACATTTTGTGGCGACTTTACCACAGCCAATAAGAACAGTGGAAAACTTGCTCCCATTTAAACGATTGTTACGTTCAGCAGTGACACCAAAGCATGGTATCTCCCAGATTTATAAGATACTTCCTACAATGGCGGAACCAAAAATTCTACCATATGTGGAAAGATGGGAGAACAAGTTTAGGGCACTTCTTAACCACTTAAGGATTGAGCCTCTTTTTTAGATGTGTTGTTTACAAGTTAAAAACACCCTAGAATAGCGGTCGTTGCAATACTTTATGTCACAACGTATTTGCGCAGCGGTCTTACAAGCACACTTTTTTTGGAAAAAATACACATTTTTGAATTAAAATATAAGACAACAGTAAAGTTAGCCCAATTTTTTTTTATATTATGAAAGATAATGTTACGCCGGGTAAGTTGATACCCAACATGTCATGCTTCAAAATTGCGCCCGCTCGTGGAATGGCAGTTACATAGGAGGTCTAGGTTGAGTATTATTGCTCTCGCTCTACTGATCACGGCGATACCTCACATGTATGGTTTGAACACCGCTTTCATATGCGGCGCTACTCACGTATGCGTTCGCTTCTGCACCCGAGCTCGGCGGGACAGGGTGCATTTAAAATTATTTTACCTTTTATTTTATTTTTTACACTGTTTTAAAAAAAAAAAAATTGTGCCACTTTTATTCCTATTACAAGAAATGTAAACATCCCTTGTAATAGAAAAAGACAGGTGGGGGCCATCTTCCCCTCACTCATCTCCATGCCCAGCCACAGAGAGGACCCAATCGCCTCCGCTGCTGCCGATGGCTCAAGTAAGCGGCGGTAGGAGGGGGGGCATCTCCACCGCCGATAAAAGCGATCTTGGGGCGAATCCGCCACAGAGACCACTTTTATCGAGGGTTACCTGGGTTATGGCAGCTATCTCCTGCCATGACAACGATATTCCTCCTCTAAGTAAAGACATACATCGGCGTTCGGTGGTCCGGAAGTGGTTAACCGCTTCCCGACCGCCTCGCGCCGATATATGTTGGCAGAATGGCACGGCTAGGCAAAACCACGTACAGGTACGTGGTCCTTTAAGAGGCCAGCCGTAGGTCGCATGCGCGCCGCCAGCGGCCCGCTCGCGACCCGGTCGGGAGCTCCGTGACCACGGCCGCGGGTTCAGCGGACCCGATCGCTGCTGGTGTCCCGCAATCAGGTCACAGAGCTGAAGAATGGGGAGAGGTCTGTGTAAACAAACATCTCCCTGCGCTTCCTACACTGCCTGTCATTGATCGGCTGTTCCCTGTCATCGGGAAAGCTGATCAATGATGATATAGCTGACTTAACTTGGGACAGGGACATCAGGCAGCACCTATGGTCTCTCCCCACTAAGGCTGATCTAGAGCATTTTACCAGCAGAGTGGAAAGAGCATTTAAACAGGACATTGAGCAACTGAAAACTGACACAACAGAACTGGGCCGCAGAATGGAGACTCTGGAGCAGAAAGTTGACGACTCTGCGCCTGCTATAGCCATGTTAAGAGATCAGTCATCTGCACATGACCAACAAATTGAGGCCCTCATTTGCCAATTAGATGACATGGAAAATCGCAGCAGACGAGCGAACATACGCATACGCGGATTACCAGAAGCAACTGCGCCCAAAGACATTATTCCCTCACTACAGGGGATATTTCGGGACATTTAAACCTACCAGCGTCTGTTCCTATCGAAATAGACAGGGCACACAGAGCGCTTAAGCCACCGTCAGATGACCCTGAGAGACCCAGGGATGTCATCTGCAAACTCCACAAGTACTCGCTGAAGGAGCGCATAATGCAAAAAATGCGTAACAGACCAACCTTTGATTTTGACGGGGCTCCCCTGTCTTTCTATCAAGACCTCTCCAGAAGAACCCTCATGCAGCGCAGAGCCCTGCGACCGCTACTGACAGAGATCCAGGCAGCAGGACTTACATACCGCTGGGGCTTTCCGTTTAGCCTCCAGGCATCAAGAAACGGCAGATGGGCAGTGCTGAGAACCAAGGATGACCTACCACGTTTCCTGCGCACTTTGGAGCTTGAACAGGTTGACTTCCCGGACTGGCGCAGCCTCCCAAGCATACAGATCCCACAAATGCCACAACCATGGATGCCCGCCTCTGGCAACAGGAGACCTCGGGACCGTCAGAGGAGAGCAAGAGGACTCTCCCCTATGGCCTCTGTGTCTGGGGACTAACTTGACTGTGGAGACCTTCAGCTACGGCCATCGGTCCGCAAAGCCTCGCCTTTACCCTTCTCTCACTTTAGACGGGATAGGATTGAAGGAGCTGACCGAATGTTCCCCTAATCGAGACGACAAGTTAAAGGCCTCGCAACAATTAGAGAAACGGCGGACAGAGCAACGTTTGCAGAACTGGCCGTGAAATGTTAATCTCCCCTGCGTTCGTATTTTGTAGCTTTGTTGCCTGTTTTTTTTTCCTTTTTTTTTGCAATTGAATCGCCCTAGAAGATACAACTGTCAACCGTATCGTCACCATAAAACAGGATTTCATGGACTGGACGGGGCGCGGGTCCCGCGTCCCCTTTGTGGTTG
The DNA here is from genome assembly GCA_028564925.1 of Lithobates sylvaticus. Lineage (NCBI taxonomy): Eukaryota > Metazoa > Chordata > Amphibia > Anura > Ranidae > Lithobates > Lithobates sylvaticus. The sequence goes on from CM053030.1 coordinate 408,149,383, forward strand.
CCCACGTTACCCATATAGGTTTCACCTACTTAGGTGTTAGTCTCTTGAGGGACACCAGGACGGTACTCGGGGTCTTAGGCCTCTGAGCCCACCGGGTTCTCGCCCTGTTAGTGTGAAGTATCTTGCCGGCCGGCCCTGTTAATATAGGCCCGGCCTGAGATTTATTTAAATCTCGTTGTTTTTCTATTTTTTTTTTTTTGCCTTTCTCTCTCTTTATTTATTTTTCTTTTTTACTCTTTTTATCCTCCTTACTTTATTGCACATTTTATTTATTCCTTTCTACACCTACTTCGCTTTCTTCTTTATCCCCCTTTCTGTTTCACTCCCCTACTTAATCTGCTGACTTTTTCTTACTAGGAAGGAAGGAACCTACAAACTACCGCCACCGGATTCTGCTGCAACAAGACGGTCGCCTGGACAAGCATCTCTGCCGCACCATGGCCACGATTAAGGTAGTCACCTATAACGTACGGGGCTTATGCTCCCCTAACAAGAGAAATAAGCTGTGGTTAGAATTGAAGAGGTTAGGGGCGCAGGTGTTTTTTTTTACAAGAAACCCATTTCACAGACACTTCCCTCCCCAAGCTGCCCACCCACATGTTTTCACAATGGTTCATGTGTAATTCCCCGAGACCCAAAACCAGGGGCACGGCCATAGCTATACATAAAAACTGTCAATTCTTACCTATAGAACATATAATAGACCCCCAAGGTCGCTATGTGTTCCTGAAGGGCTCTATACTGGGGCAGACATATACGTTTGCCACAGTATACGCGCCTAACTGCCAACAACTTACATTTATTGATCAAGTCCTCCACAAACTGGCCGATTTCCGTGAGGGTAGATTAATCCTAGGAGGAGATTTTAACGTTAGTCCAGACCCCATGCTAGACACGTCAGCGAATAGGTCATCCCACTCACTTGCTTTCTTGAGACATTTCCGTAAGTCCCTCCAGAGGTACACCTTAGTAGACTGCTGGAGAGCACTACACGCTACCGAGAAGGACTATAGCTACTACTCCAGCGTACACAAAACATACACTAGGATTGACTTAATATTTGTGGACCAAGGCTCTCTAGACCTAACACTGCCAGTGTCATTTATACAGGAATCAGTGGTTAACTCTTTCACTGCCAGTGTCATTTATACAGGAATCAATGCATTGAAATAGCATTGATTGCTGTATAAATGACAATGTTCCAAAAATGTGTCCGCCATAATGTCACAGTCACAATAAAAATCGCTGATCGCCGCCATTACTAGTAAAAAAAATATATTAACTAAAAATGCTATAAAACTATCCCCTATTTTGTATCCTCCCTTCTTCCTACTCCTGAGACTCCCTCCTCAATTTTTACTTACCTTCTCTCGATGTAAACGCTATAACTTTTGCGCAAACCAATCAATAATCGCAAAAAAAAAAAAAAAATATTATAAAAATGCTATAAAACAAAAAATATGTAGAAGAATACGTATCGGCCTAAACTGAGGAAAAAATGTTTTTTTATATATTTTTTGGGGATATTTATTATAGCAAAAAGTAAAAAATATAGCATTTTTTTTCAAAATTGTCGCTCTATTTTTGTTTATAGCGCAAAAAATAAAAACCGCAGGGGGGATCAAATACCACCAAAAGAAAGCTCTATTTGTGGGAAAAAAAGGACGCCAATTTTGTTTGGGAGCCACGTCGCACGACCGCGAAATTGTCAGTTAAAGCGACGCAGTGCTGAATCGCAAAAAGGGGCCTGGTCCTTTGGCTGCAAATTGGTCCGGGGCTGAAGTGGTTAATGAACAACAGAGGGAGAAAATACTGAGATTGATACATGGTATAACAGTGGATGCAAACACGATAGAAATTAACTTTAAGTGTCTGGCAAGATGGTATGTAACACCTTTGAAAGCAAATAAATACCATTCAACAACAAGAGATTGGGCCAAAAAAGTAGATTATATTTATAATATGGAAAAATTATATTACAGTGGAAAGGATATATTAGAAAAACGTGTTAAAATTTGGGGAGAATGGCTTGAGTTCAAGGAAATATACCAAAATTGTGGGAATATAGGAAGGAGGAGGAGTGGACCGGGGTAAGGAGAGAGGAAAATAGATGGATTTTTTTTTATTAACTTTATTGCTATAACAAGAGATTAGTAACATTCCTTTTGATAGCTAAGGCAGTGACAGATACTCTTTATGGAGAGATCTGGGGTCCCCAGTTCTCTTCTCTACACTCAAAAGCATCTGATCTAACCGAGATCGGTTTGATCAAATGTACTGGCTTGTAAACAGCAAACCGGAACTAGAAGTGACAAAATGCTCAATAATTCCAGTTTCATAGACCATGGAGATGATTGGGGAATGGAAGTTTCTCCTTCATTTCTATGGTGTGCTGCCCCAATTGCCCCATCACCTTCCTTCATGCCTGGGCTCCCTGGTGGAATGGGAAGGTGTCAGAAGATGGCTAGGGAAGGGGGGGACCACATTTTGCCACATGGAAAAGTACATTATAGAGCATCACCATCTCGAAAAAAGATACCAGGGTCATGACTGCAGCCATGACTCTGGTAAAACCACTGAAAACCTCAGGATATTCGGGTACATTCACATTTAGGGGAAGTGATTAAACTAGATGTTCACAATAACTGGCATATCATCTGGTTCACTGTAGGTCCTCTTGACTACAAGCTTTAAACAGCCTGGGACCAGTTATAGAGCTACCTGCTAATCCAGAGTTGCTAGAACACTAAAACCTAACTTCCATAAGTCCTATGTATTCAGGCAAGGTCTCTTTTTTGGACACAAAGGTGAAACCTGAAGTTGTCCATACACACACACTTAACTGATTGTACAATCTCTGTACAATCCTCTTTAGATTTATCAAAATGATGTATTGTGGGGCCCCACTTAAACAATTAATTTAGTTTGTATACACTTAGTTAGGTCTTTGTGCTACTTATGTTTTTGTAAATTGAAAGAAGTACAATGGTATTAAACATGTATGGCTTGCTCTATGCATTAATGTACTGTTGCTTTGAACTGGGCTTGCTTCTCATCCACCACTGAATTGCATCAGACCTGAAAGTTTAACTCTGATCAGTACATGTGGAAAAATAACTTGGCACGGTCTTGGTAAGGACACATCAATAGAAAAGGCCTTTGCAAAGCCCTTCTTTCAAAGTTTTGTCTCGCTGGAATCAATATTTGTTGCAGACATATGGGAAAAGGTACATTCATAGAATTACTCTGCTTTGCAACATTACATTTATCAGACAAGTTTAAAACATAGGTTAATGAAACATCAAGTATTTTGAATTCTCTCTAGTCTAGTACAAGACCGATTGAAGAGATTTCTTTACAGGTACAGGGAGCTTTATGACTTTATTAGAGTGACAAATCCATTTATATGGTTTCCGTAACACAGTACTAAAGACTGTAAAGCAATTATTTTCTGTTGCAACTACGAAGTATTGTGGTTAAAACATGTGGCTTTTAAGAGGCTTTTCTGTTTATAAAAGAAATGTGGTGACATGTCAGGTAGAGTGCATATTCAGATTTAACCGATAAAAAGCTGTGTACAATAATAAATTAATTTTCCTTTCAACATTATCTTCATCTGTATTATCTGCTGGCTGTGTATGTCATGTCCTTTTTCATCCATTATTAATATTTTTGTCCATAATTGCAAAAATAGAACCCTGCGTTAATATTTACAACATAGGTATCTTGACAGCTTTTGTTATCACAAAGATTACGTGGACCTAAAATTAATATACACACTTCCCTCGAACAAATAGGGCACATGTCAGCATTAGCAATCACATTATCATTCTGAGTTAAAAAACACGTCTTGCCATAAACACAAACCTTTTGTTTTTCTAACTCACAGCCTAGATAACAGTTTATTGTTTTCAGTCAACAGATACAGTGCCTTGAAAAAGTATTTATACAGCTTGAAAATTTCCATATTTTGTCATGTTGCCACCAAAAACCTAAATGTATTTTATTGGGATTTTATGTTATAGACCAACACAAAGTGGCACATAATTATGAAGTGGAAGGAAAATGATAAATGGTTTTCATTTTTTTTTTTACAAATATCTGAAAAGTGTGGCATACAATACTTTGTAGCATCATCTTTTGCTGCAATTACAGCTTCACGTCATTTTGGATATGTCTCTACCAGCTTTGCGCATCTAGAGAGTGACATTTTTGCCTTCTTTGCAAAATAGCTCAAGTTCTGTCAGGTTGGATGGAGAGCTTCTATGAACAGCAATTTTCAAGTCTTGCCACAGATTCACAATTGGATTTAGGTCTGGACTTTGACTGGACCATTCTAACACATGAATATGTTTTCATATAAACCATTCCAGTGTAGCTCTGTCTGTAAGTTTAGGGTCATTGTCCTGCTGGAAGGTGAACCTCCGCCCCAGTCTCAAGTCTTTTGCAGACTCTAACAGGTTTTCTTCTAAGATTGTCCTGCATTTGGCTCCATCCATCTTCCCATCAACTCTGACCAGCTTCCCTGTCCCTGCTAAAGAAAAGCATCCCCACAACATGATGCTACCACCACCATGTTTCACAGTGGGGATAGTGTTTTCAGGTTGATGTGCAGTGTTAGTTTTCTGCCACACATAGTGTTTTGCTTTTAAGCCAAAATGTTCCATTTTGGTCTCATCTGACCAAAGCACCTACTTCCACATGTTTGCTGTGTCCCCGACATGGCTTCTCGCAAACGGCAAATGGGACTTTTCTTATGGCTTTCTTTCAACAATGACTTTCTTCTTGCCATTCTTCCATAAAGGCCAGATTTCTGGAGTGCACGACTATTAGTTGTCCTGTGGACAGATTCTCCCACCTGAGCTGTGGATCTCTGCAGCTCCTCCAGAGTTACCATGGGCTTCTTGGCTGCTTCTCTGATTAATGCTCTCCTTGCCTGGCCTGTCAGTTTAGGTCAGGGGTGCCCAACCAGTGGCCCGTGGAGCCCTCTGATGTGGCCCGCGACCTCCTGCTCTGGGATGGCTGGTTGGCAAGCCCAGATCACTGGTTCCTGACCCGGCATCCCAGAGCATCAGTGTTGTGAATGAAGCCAGCGGTAGAGGAAGCAAGCGGCTGCGTAGCAGAGCCACATAAGACTATGCTTCCTGTATAGCGCCACCTCCTGTCACAGGTAGAGTGATACCAAATGCACTCTGCCTGGAACAGCAACAGCCGGTGCTACCTGAATTGCAGACTGTTATGAAAGGTATGTTTAATACTATAATCACAGTGTGTATTGGGCATATCTGTTCTGCAGTGGTTACCGGGCTGCTTTCAAACTGCACTGAGCCATAGACCTCTGTTATTACCTACAGGTTTGGTGCACCACACCTGCAGGATATAATAGAATTTTAGGGCAAAGTGCAGCTAACCCACAGGAAAGCTGGAGGGGCACTGCTATGGGTAAACCACAGCACATCAGTGTGAAAGCAGCCTTAGGCCCCTTTCACATGATCGGTCCGACCCCATCAGACCCTCTATTCCCCTCTATGGAGCAGCAAATGTAAACAGATTTGTGTCACCTGCCTACCTTCAATCCGATCCGCTAAAAGAAAAAAAAACAGAAGGGGATCTGTCCCCTTCCATCTGGGCAGATCGGAGGGCCCATAGAGTAGAGTGGGCTGTGTCCATGTCCGCTCTGCATATGCGGAGTGTACACAGACCTGTCATCCACCCACTCCGCTCATTGTGGCCCGCGACCGGTAACCAAGTCACTTAAGTGGCCCTTGCTCTTCAAAAGGTTGGGCACCCCTGGTTTAGGTCGACGGTCATGTCTTGGTAGGTTTGCAGTTGTGCCATACTCTTTCCATTTTCGGGTGATGGATTGAACAGTGCTCCGTGAGATGTTCAAAGCTTGGGATATTTTTTTATAACCTAACCCTGCTTTAAACTCCTCCATGGAGCCAAATACAGGCAATCCTAGAATAAAACCTGTTAGAGTCTTCAAAAGACTTGAGACCGGGGCAGAGATTCACCTTCCAGCAGAACAACGACCCTAAACATACATTGCAAGGCACTGTATTTGTCAATGCTCAAAAGAGTTGATCAGAGAGGAATGGGACCATTGCTCCTCTTTCCTCTCACCTGCTAACATTTTATGGATGCCAAGGGATATCTTCAGACATAGAGGGAAGCTGGAAAGGTAAATATTCATTAAAACAATCTCAATCACTGCAAATGATTGGATGTAACAAGTTTGTAGCTCGCTGGATTTCCTAACCCTGTTGTTTGTTGTTAAAAATTAAAGGAATAAAATCCCCCCCTCCACCCTCCAAAAAAAATTAAAAACACTGTACAGGATTCTAAAATACAACTTGGCAGCCAATTCTTTTTCTAATATTTCTAATATACATATACTAATATTTTAATGTATTTATGTTTTGTGCAACATAAATTATATGTAACCACATGGTTTTTGTATCACCATATATTCATTAATAAAGTAGAAGTCAATGCATAAAAAAATAAAAATAATTATATAATAACTTTATAATAACTTCATTTTTTATGATGCCTATTTTAATTACCCTGCACCAGTGGACTGGTTATTGATCTCAGAGACCCCTAAAACCAATTCATTAGAGATGGGATGATTACCTACTTGCCCCTGATTTAAGGTTAGGTAGGTGGTACACCACTACCCCCTCCTTGCCACACCCCTTCCCTGGCACTGCGGGTGCCAAAGAACCAGTAACCTTCAGCATCAGGCCCCTGTTTTTTTTAAGGGCCTTTCTAAGCACCCCTCGCAATGCTGAAGGGCATGAAGATTGCTATAAAACTGGCTTACTTGCTATATGGGGCATGCCAGAATAGTTAGCTTTTTATAGAGTATACATATAAATTGAGTATGTTAAAACTGTAGGTGTTAAACCTGTTTAAAAAAAACATAGCACTCTATAGACAATCATAGCATTTTCAATAGAAAAACTTTTGTAGTTAACATTCACCCTTTTCCTGCATAGGGTAAATGTTAGAATAAAGTATTTTCCTGTTAAAGAATGATTGTCAGCAAATGTCATCTTCACTAGGTGAACCCTGGGTAAATTTTTACTAATTTGATGTGATACCTATATGTATAGGGTATCACGTCATCACATTTTTTGGCAAATCTTGGACAAAAGCATTGACCAACATATCCCCTTGTTTCAAATTGTTGTATGTTGTTTTGTGGCTTGGTGGGGGGAAAAAATCAGCTTAATTGCTTAGTTTCTGATAGTTCCTTATAGTGTAATTCAAATTTATAAAAAAAAATCATTTTTTTAAGTGAAGTAAAAAAGGTTAATTAATATCCTGCTGCCTGTTTATTGGTACATATACACACATTGAATCATAACAAAATATAGTGAATAAATAATGTTGCTCATTGGTAACACATGATACATGTTTATACATACATATCGCCACACCACCATGGTATGGGTGGTGTTGATTAGTGACCTTGACCTCTCTACAGAATATAAGGAAATACATTGATGGGTCATGATTGTAAAGGCAAGTGACTGATTAGATGGTAGTGATGTCCTAGCATCAAAAAAGGATCAATGGAGACTAACCTTGTCACTGCCTCATATAAAGACCCACATATCCCCCTTCCTTAACCAGATAAGAGGGTAAATTTGTCTGGCAAATTTGTTTATATTTTGTAACCTTAAATGATTCCAAATAATGTTCTCTGCCATCACAGCATAATGTTTCCCTATAGTCTAGTCAGTAAATTGTTTTTTATTGTCCTCCTCCTAAAATGGTGAGACCAATATCTAGAGTTTGGAAACATTTCCAAAGTGTTATTTCTGCTGAGAGCAAAGCTACAATTTGCAAATATTGTGAGAAAAAATATTCTTTTCCAAATGCTACAAGGATGACAAAATACATCCTGGTATTTAGGCCTCATGTAAACGGATCTTAGGGAGCAGTTTGGGCGTTTTTTTAAGCAGCCTTTTGAACTCTCCTCTATGTTATTTTATCTGTACATTTACACTCAATCATTTATAGGAGTTTAGAGGCAGTTGAGTTTACTGGTATTTTTTTAAAAGTAGATAAATCACGTTCAGGATGGTAGTTTACTGGCATTTCAAACGTCAAATGCTTGTAACTGCTTGTGTAAGGCTTCATTTACACTGCTGCTGGTAAATGGATAGAGCAGTTGGGCGTTTTTTTTCAGCTGCCCCTGAACTCTTCTCTATGTTATCTTATCAGTACATGTACACAGGGTCGTTTATAGTAGTTTCAAGGCAGTTAAGTTTAGAAGCATTTTTTGGAAAGCAAAAAAATGCTTTCAGGACAAATGCTCAGAGGCATTTGAACTAAGCGCATGTAAGCGCGGTAACTCGGTTGACTCTTTGAAAAAAATAAAAGGCTTCTAAACGCAAACGTGACTAAATGCTGCTAAACGCGGCATGTAAATGTGGCAAAACCGATGTTTTTAAACGTCGTTTACTATCTGTCAATTTAAATCGTTCAGGAGAGGTCGTAAAACGTCCCGTGTACATTAAAGGGGTTGTAAAGGTACATGTTTTTTCACTTTAATGCATTCTATGCATTAAGGTGAAATAACATCCGATGATTAGCGGCCCCCCAGCCCCCCCCCCCCCCCCCGTTTACTTACCTGAGCCCTCGAAAGTCCTGCGTCGTGAACGCGCTGGCTTCTCGACTGGGCTTCTCTGCTCTTCTTGGCTCATTCATTGTATGATTGTAAGCAGTGCAGCCAATGGCTCCCGGTGCTGTCAATCAAATCAATGATGCTGCGCACCGGGGGTGGGGCCAAGTGATACAGTCGGCGGCTATAGCCGCCGACTGTATCACCGTATCACGGGAGCGCACCCGCAAGCTAACCCCCTTGGGAGAGCGCTTCCCAGAACGTAGGTTAGCTGATGTGGGGAGGAGTCGAGACAGCCGCCGAGGGACCCCAGAAGACGAGAATCGGGTCAACTCTGTGCAAAACGAGCTGCACAGTGGGTAGTATGACATATGGAAAAAGAAAACTGCGCCAGGTCAAAACTAAAATAACAATAATGAAAACCAATGCACATGAATGACCTGTGTATCTGATTGATAGTATTTGAGATACTAGTAACCTGAGGAATGGGGTCTGCACACAGATTCAAAAGGACATAGGCAAACAAATGATGGTGTATTCTCAGGTTAACAAAACATAAATAGCAGATATTCAACTAAAATAGTCCAAATATAAAACTGTGAACAATGGTAAATAATAGTTGTCAAAGTCTCTGTGTGAGATGAATGACCAATAGTGATGGATCAGAGTCCTCTTATGCAGTAGGTTCCACTACACCAATGTGCTCCACTTCTAGTTAAAGTGCCACCACCAGTAAGTAGGCTCCTTACCAGATATATGTAAAAAAAAACGCACTCAGATACGAGCTTTAGCACGAAATTCCAAACGTCAGGATATGGTTGCCCCTCAGACAGTGTCCTCCAAGATGGATCAAAAACTCCAAGACCGGAGGGAGGAAGAAGCACACTTCCAAACGCCAGAATAAACAGATAAGGCACTCAGAGGTGCATCCACAGATCCCCATGTAAATGACAAAGGCAGACCATAGTGTGATATTGTAAAGGACTAAAGAAATATTTATTAAAAGCGGATATTACTCACATTCTTGTGAACAGAATAGGCAGTAAAGAATCCAATGATGATTTTTAAAAAGAGCGCCGGCCGGCATTCAAAAGCACCCTTTCTCCTTGTAACACGAACGTGGTGACGTCACTGCGCGTCCTCCCATACGCGTTTCGTCATCAACAGACGTTTTCAATGGGGAGTAGTAGTATGACATGTTTGTTAAAAAAAAGGAACCTTTACAACCCCTTTAAGCCTAAAAGCTGTAACCCGAGTTTCTGCACGTTTTAGTTTATAGCCGAAAGATGGCTACAGCGTGGTGCTTAATTGCCGGGTGCTTACCTTTCAGTGTAATTTATACAGTAATCAATACATTTTTATAGCACTGATCGCTGTATAAATGTCACTGGTCCCAAAAATGTGTCAAAAGTGTGCGATTTGTCCGCCGCAATATCGCAGTCCCGATAAAAATCGCTGATCGCCGCCATTACTAGTAAAAAAAACCTAATAATAAAAATGCCATTAATCTATCCAATTTTTTGTAGACGCTATAACTTTTGCGCAAACCAATTAATATACGCTTATTGCTAATTTTTTTTTTACCAAAAATATGTAGAAGAATACATATCAGCCTAAACTGAGGAAAAAAAAAATGTTTTCTTTCAAAATTGGGGATATTTATTTTAGCAAAAATATATTGTGTTTTTTTTTTTCAAAATTGTCGCTCTTCTTTTGTTTATAGCGCAAAAAATAAAAACCGCAGAGTTGATCAAATACCACCAAAAGAAAGCTTTATTTGTGAGAAAAAAAGGGTACAGCGTCGCACGACCGCGCAATTGTCAGTTAAAGCAATTCAGTGCTGTATCGCAAAAAATGGCCTGGTCATTGAGCAGCCAAATCTTCCGGGGTTGAAGTGGTTAAAGTGTACCTACATTTTTTTCCCTAGTTTTGGATATAGTGTGGAACAGTTATGCCGCGAACAGATGATCGGACATTCTGACAACTAAACTGTTGATTTTTTTCCGACGGATGTTGGCTCAAACTAGTCTTGCATACACACGGTCACACAAATGTTGTCGGAAATTCTGAAAGTCAAGAACGCAGTGACATACAACACTTATGACGAGCCGAGAAAAATGAAATTCAATAGCCAGTGCGGCTCTTCTGCTTGATTCTGAGCATGTGCGGAATTTTGTGAGTCAGAAATGTGTACACAACGAGTTTTGTTGTCGGAAAATTTGAGAACCAGCTCTCAAACATTTGTTGTCGGAAATTCCGACAGCAAATGTCCGATGGAGCATACACACGGTCGGATTTTCCGACAACAAGCTCACATCGAACATTTGTTGTCGAAATTTTCGACCGTGTTTATGCGGCATAAGAATCGATATCAGGTTTTTATTGCTTGCTGCCTGTGACCCTCTTTACTTGTCAAGGTTATCACCCATAAATGGCAGTAATAGGAAATCAAAAGTGTATTGTGACTAGAACAGCAATATAGGGGAAATCTTCCAGTGGACACACCTATTCCAGTGAAAAATAGTATATGATCACTTTGGAAAGACTTCTTCCCACTTCCTGTTTTGTGCCCAGGACAGTGAATAAAAATGAAGAGAAATCTCCCCAACAGAACAAAGATAGCAGAAAAAAAACTGCCCATGGTTTTACATATGTTATATGTTAAAGTGATTGAAAACGCTCACCTTGTAAAACAACTCATTCAGTTTAAAATAGAAGGAAAGGCAAACATTTGTGTATAGATACACAACCTTTATTATACATTTCCTCTGTTCTCAGCTGCAAAGGAGCTGGGGGGAGGATAAGCAGCAGCACACTAATCTTTCCATTGAATGGCTGTGCAAGGGGGTGGGGTGTCAGGACAGGTCTGATCATTGGAGGAGAGCAGGCTGAGTTCCCAGCAAAGCTAGAGAACTGACCATTGTGTGTTCTCCTGCTTAGTGTGGTCAATTTTTAATAGGGAAGCAAATGGACTAGCAGGAACACCAGGGATTTCACACAAAAGAAGCAATACTAACAGAGGAGGATACTTTTTTTTTAATACAAGTACATGGTACATCAGGCACATATCAAAAATATGCAATGTTGGGTTTACATATTCTTCAACTGGAAACCATATGGATAAGGGTATCAGGGCTATAGTGACTGGATTTTTTATCTAGAAAAAAAAAGTTTTAAGGAAGACATGATTTTTAACTTCTTGTCTACTGGGCACTTTTACCCCCTTCCTGCCCAGGCCAATTTTCTGCTTTCAGTGCTGTCACACTTTGAATGACAATAGCCATGCATTGATGTACTCAAACAAAATGTTGATCATTTTTTCGAGACAGATAGCGTTTGCTTTTGTTGGTATTTAATCACCACTGTGTTTTTTTATTTTTGCTACAAGACCGAAAATTTTGAAAAAAACTAAAGTTTATGTTATAAAATTTGGTAAATAAGTAAATTTTCTCTTTCACTGATTTGTGCTGATGAGGCTGCACTGATGGGCACTGATGAGGTGGCACTGATGAGAAGGCCCTAATATGCAGCACTGATGGGCACTGATATGCATCACTGATAGGCCGCACTGATAGGTGGCATTGATGGCCACTGATAGGCAACACTTATGGGCACTGATAGGCTGCATGGATTGGCGGCACTGATGGGCACTGATTGGCGGCACTGATGGGCGGCACTGATGAGCAGGCACTAATGGGCACTGAAAGGCAGCACTGACTGGCATCACTGATGGGCACTGATTGGCATCACTGCAGGGCACTGACTGGCATCACTACTGGGCACTGATTGGCAACACTGCTGGGCACTGTTGGGGCTGCACTGATAATCAGGGCACTGATAATCAGTGCCCTGATTATCTTTGCAGAGCTCTCCTGTGAGGAAATGCTGCTGATTGGCTCTACTCTCCTCACCTGCTATCCTTGTTTACATGTGATCAGCTGTGATTGGACACAGCTGTTCCCATGGGTAAAGAGCCTCGTCATTGGCTCTTTTCCGAGATTAGGTATGCTCTGCTTCCCAGGGACAGAGCGCACCTCTGATCGATGTGCGCCCCCCGTGAGCTCGAGTGGGACAACGTCATAGGACGCTGTCCCAGAATGAGAGACCGCTGCCGGCCTGTCATTTGACAATACAGCGTGCGGGAGGTGGTTAATGGTGTTGAACTTTCTTTCAGACTAATTCACCAAAAGACTTGCATGCTTAAAAATTAAATATCTTTATTACAAATTCATTAAAAAGATTTTTGGGGGTATTTATTCCTTAAAAACGTAAAAGAGTTCTGCACGCCATATTCAATATATAACTATATAAACATCATAATGCACATAAGTATAATGGCACAAATATGTCAAGAAAAGGAGGGAGGGGTGACTTGACCCAACGCGTTTCGCTCTGGTAAGCTTCCTCAGGGGCTCAAGGGGTGCAGCTGAGTATAGTTGCTGGAAAGGAAAAGACATATAATAATGATCAAATATTTAGTGTATACAGTTAAACATTAAACAGTGCTTCAATATAACTGTTAATATGATGTTTATATAAAAGGGGGGCCTCATAATTGATTCAATTAATTTGTAATAAAGATATTTAATTTTTAAGCATGGAAGTGTTTTGGTGAATTGTTCTGAAAGAATGTTCAACACCATTAAAAATCCCATCTTCTTTCAAATGTTTTTTTCTAGAATAATTGTGTTGATCTAACAACTAAACTCACTTTTGTTGACATTTTTTGATCTACCAGCCTATTGTTCCTCTGGGGAAAAGCAGTACTGGGGGGCATTTTCTCTGGACACAGAAAAAATTGAAGTTTATATATCAAGCTAATGGAACTCCATAGGCAGTTTTAGAAAGAAAAGAAAAGCTCCATCATTTTATTTCTGAGATAAAGAAAGAAACTGCAGCACTGATGACTAAAGTCGTGAGCGAGTCTAGGTCGAGCCTAGGTCGAGCCTAGATCCACAAAGTCCTGGCTGCAGCTCTCAACCTGAATCGAACATTCCTGCAAAATTCTAAAATGAGGTTTATTTACTCTTCTTGGTGTCTAGGTAGCTGTTTCCTAGGTAACCAATTAGACCTTGAAAAACATTTTTGTTGTGCTACATTAGAAAAAAAAACATTTTTGGCAGCATTTTCAGCTGAATCTGTTTACAGCATTAGACAGCAAATAGAAATACAATATCCTAAGCAAGCAGCATCTATATGAACATCATAGTCCGGCAGTACATATGATGAAAGCTATATTTCTTCTAACAGAGCTGATTCTTTCCATAAAGTATCATCCAGGGTACTTGGCTGGAAATATAATTTCTGTCTCAGTGTCTTGGCAATACATTCTGAGCAATATACGTTTTACAATGGCTAACTTGAAGTGGACATTGCACATAAAATGCAAGTTCAACTTTTTAAATGCCCTCACCCCCTTCCTGCCCAGACCAATTTTTAGTCTTCAGCGCTGTCGCACTTTAACTGACAATTGCGCGGTCGCGCGACGTGGCACCCAAACAAAATTGACATCCTTTTTTTCCCCACAAATAGAGTTTTCTTTTGGTGGTATTTTATCACCTCTGCGGTTTTTATTTTTTGCGCTATAAACAAAAGAAGAGCGACAATTTTGAAAAAACTATATATTTAACTTTTTGCTATAATAAATATCCTAATTTAAAAAAAATAATAATAATTTTTCCTCAGTTTAGGCCGATACGTATTCTTCTACATATTTTTGGTAAAAAAAAAAAAATCGCAATAAGCGTATATTGATTGGTTTGCGCAAAAGTTATAGTGTCTACACAATAGGGAAAATATTTATGGCATTTTTTTTAATAGTAATGACGGCGATCTGCGATTTTTTTTTCGTGACTGTGACATTGTGACGGACATAACGGACACTTTTGACACTTTTTTGGGACTATTCACATTTATACAGCGATCGGTGCAATAAAATTGCACTGATTACTGTGTAAATGTGACTGTCAGGGAAGGGGTTAACACTAGGGGGCTAGGGAGGGGTTAAATATGTTCCCTGGGAGTGATTCTAACTGTGGGGGGAGGGGACTCACAAGGAGAGGAGACCGATCAGTGTTCCTCTGTACTGGGAACACACCATCGGTCTCCTCAGACAGGACGTGGATCTGTGTGTTTACACACACAGATCCACGGTCCTGCTGTGTTCCCTGGCAATCGCAGGTGCCCGGCGAACATCGCGGCCGCCGGGCACGTGCACTGGGTCCCAAGCGACGCTGCGGCCGGCAGGCGCCCCCTAGATGGCCGGGAAGGGGAGGACGTTATATGAGGCCCGCCCAGGATGGGAGATCCCATCTGCGGGTGTCATATTACTATGGGCAGGTAGGGAAGTGGTTAAAGGTGGAAAAAAAAACATTCATAAGGAAAAAAGAGATTGATTAATACATACATAGATAACATACTCACCAGAGGAGAGGTGGGACCAATAACAAAATGTTCTGCCCCATGGGGGGAACCACAGGGTGACCTTTAGCCAAGAGGTCACCTAAATAAGAAGCAGTTATATAGTTTTTAAACTTTTTTGGCTGCCACTTCTCAGCTTCCCCAATTATTGCAAGTATTCCACATTTACAAACATAAAAACATACGCTATATTACCAAAGGTATCGGGATTCCTGCCTTTACACGCACATGAACTTCAATGGCAACCCAGTCTTAAGCCCCATACACACGGTCGGATTTTCCGATGGATTCTGTCCTATCGGACAATGTTGTCGGAAATTCCGACCGTGTGTAGGCACCATCGGACAGTTTCCATCGGACTGTCCGACGGACAAAGTTCTATCTCCTGCTAGATAGATTTTTCGACAACAAAGTCCGATCACACCAATTCCGATCGTGTGTAGCGAATTCCGACGGACAAAGTGCCATGCATGCTCAGATCACATAGACCAAAGCTATTGGCTACTAGCCTCTACGTAGTCCCGTCGTAGGCAACAAACGTCACCACGTTCAGAATGATCGGATTTTCCGACAACTTTGTCCGACCGTGTGTATGCAACACCAGTGTCGGACTAAATCCGTCGGACCAAATCCAATGGATTTGGTGGTCGGATTTTCCGACCGTGTGTATGGGGCTTTAGTCTGTAGGGTTCCATATTGAATGTGTCTATGGGAATGTATGTACCTTCCAGAAGCGCATTTGTGACGTCAGGCAAGACAAGAAGGCCTGGTGTTCTTTCAGGTTGAGGTCAGGGGTTGGGCTTTGCCCCTTAGTTCCAGTGAAAGGAACTCTTAAGGCGTCAGCATACCAAGACATTTTGGACAATTTCATGCTCCCAGCTTTATGGAAACATAAGCAAAGTCCATGAAGACTTAGATGGGCCAGTTTAAAGTGGAGGAACTTGACTGGCCTGCACAGAATTCTGACCTCAACCCAATAGAATGCCTTTGGGATGAATTAGAGTGGAGACTGCAAGCCAGGCTTTTTCGTCCACATCAGTGCCTGACCTCACAAATGCTCCTTCTGGAAGAATGGTCAAACATTCCCATAGACACACTCCTAAACCTTGTGAAAGCCTTCCCAGAAGAGCTGAAGCTGTTATAGCTGCAAAGGGTGGGCCAACTCAATATTGACCCCTACAGAGTAAGACTGGGATGCTATTAAAGTTTATGTGCGTGTAAAGGCAGATGTACCAATACTTTTGGTAATATAGTGTAGAAGAGTGACAGCAGAAAAAAGACCAAGTGGTCCATCGAGTCTTCCCAATTTACTTTTTACTTTTTGTCAGAGTATAGATCTATGTTTAAGGCTGGGTTTTCCCACATCCAATTTGCATGACAGGCAAGTGTGACCGGCTCTCTTTGAAGCCAGTTCACACATGTCTGGTGTGGCTGCTGTCCAGATTGAGAAAGGGTCCGGTGTGTCTTTGGGTCCGGTTCAATTTGGACCTGAATCGCACCAGAACCAGTGTACAGGAACACGCCAGACCTCAGGCATGAACCCGGCCTGTATCCATTTACTGCTGACTGACTCACTGCCTCCTCCTGTTCCAAGCATCAGCTACTCTTTTGGTAAAATAATACTTCCTAAGATTAGTTTTGAACTTTCCGCTTGTGAGTTTGAGGTCATATCATATCATATCCAGCTTACACTTTTAAAGTAGAACTATAGGCAAAACGTATTTTTCCATTTTGAATAGAGTAAGAGGGTCATAACCCCTGCCAGTTTATTTTTTACCATCTATGTCTCATTGGGGAGATTTCATTTAATTTCCTGTCCCATAACCAAAACAGGAAGTGAAAGGAAATTTGCCCAGCAAATTAAAGGAATCCTTTGAGGATCCCCAGGTCACCAGAACTGTTGAACCCTTTGGAAGATTTCTCCTCTATTACTTTTCTTGGGACAACCCAAAATTCAGGACAAATAAAGAGGCTAAATCTCCCTAATGGGGGGCACAGACAGTGATAAAAACAGACAGGTGTTCTAATCCATCTCCACTCTGTCCAAAAAAAATAAAACATATTAAGGTCAAGAAGTCTCTCTAGATAAGTTTTATCTCCCACACCTTTCACCATTTTTGTTGCCCATCTCTGGGCTCATTCTATCTTATAAATATATTTTTGTAAGTGAGCTCTATATATAGAGGAATCAGGACCGCCTTCCTTTTTGGATGACCCCTCTAGTGATGCATCTTAAAATTCTATTCTCTTTTACCACCTGGTGACACTGTTTGCTCATTTCGCAATCATCTGAAATAAGTAAGTGACCCCAATGATTTGTACCGCTGTAGTACTGGGCCAACACTGTATCCTCAATATTGTACTCTATGAAGGGCTTCTTTTTTCCCTAGGTGCATTATTTTACATTTAGAAACATTGAACTCCAGTTCCCAAAGCTTTGACCAATCTTTCAGGAATGCCAAATCATGTTCCATGTCACAGACATCTGCAGGGATTTCAACCCTATTACACACCTTTGTGTCATCAGCAAAAATACACCACACACTCCACTAGTGCAGTAATGTCCTTAGGTACTACTTATGGAAGATTCTCTGGGTTCTCTATTAGATGGGACAACTCCATTAAGATAAACTAAAAAAGTGAAAGAAATACTGCGCCAAACCTGAGTGAAATTTAGCTGCTGACACAACAATCAGACATAATTGTATAAAGCATAAAAAGTGAATAGTGCAGCGCTTATATAAACAAATGTCCCTGTTTCACATAACGCAACACAGGACTTAAAGAGGAGGGCCGGGCAAAAAAAAAAAATTAAAAGTCAGCAGCTACAAATACTGCAGCTGCTGACTTTTAATAATCGGACACTTACCTGTCCCGGGGTCCAGCGATGCGGGGGAACGAGACCCCCCCCCTCGTTCCCCGCTCCGCTCACGACGCCGGCATTCTTAATGTGGGAACCCGGCTGGGCTTCACAGCCGGGCACCCACTGCGCATGCGCGAGCGGCGCCGTGCGCCGTGATTCGACGCTCACTCATCTGGGACACATGACATGTCCCAGATGACTGTGCGTTGCCTACAGGAAGTGACTTTTAGCCCGGGCAATGAAGGTGGCAGACTTCGAGGGACCCCCTAGCAACAGGCATTTAGAGGTGAGTAAAAAATTTTTTTTTTTCCAATTATTTTTTTTTTAATTTTTTTTATGATTTTTAAGCCCCTTTTTGTTTTTTGGTTGCAACCCCACTTTAATGAACCTGTGAGTAAAAATGTGTGACAGGTGTGTTTATAGTGAAGATACTCTTAATTCAAGTGTATCTATTAGAATTTGTCAACTTATAACCATGAACTGGCCCTAGAAAGGGTGGTGTTCTTATAAGGTGCAAAACTAAATAAATGAGGTAAAGTGAACAACCAAATGCAGTATTTCGTGTATAATATACAATCAAAATCTCAAAACCTGTATTACACTTCTATAGGGAAGAAAGCAGGTTTCACATATGGTCTAACTGGATGTGCGATTTCTAAAAATCGCATGCACATAGCATATATTAAAAACTAAAAACTAAAACGTATATAAAATTATAAATGGGTACAACTCATTAATAAAGTTTGTTGACCTATATCGATGGGTTGCCCCACTAGAGTTGTATTCATATGAAGTGCAAAGTAAACGTGAATATGTTGCAAACCAACCCACTTAATACAGTGATTGTATAAAATATACTGCCACCTATTATCAAGGCCCTCTTATGAGCTCCTATAGGGGATATACTTTTTGTATGTGATTCAACAGAAGTATGCGATTCGTGAAAATCGCATCGGTGAGAAAAACGTTGATATAAACTTAAAAAACATATAAATAATAAATGAATAGCAATTGTGTGAACAAAACACTATGCACTATGAAAGTTCCTATAAATAGGGCTGATTTCACCATATAATGTATGATAGTTTCTAGTTTGTCCATACAGAGTAGGAATAGCCCTAGATCTGGTGGAACTATATTGGACGGTTATTCATACAATAGTCGAAAGATTATGTACAGACATTGGTGGATGGGCAAAAGTTAGTATGGAAAGTGGGGGAAATCCAGCTCTGAAATTCAGGTCCCAGGAACACAAATATAAAAATGTGGCTATACTGATTCAGACGCCTAGAGAGTATGGGGTGTCACTTGGAAACTTCTCAGATAGTTCTGGCTTTGGGCCGGTTCAATCTTTTCTAGTGCAAACTTTCCTATACACGTGTGCAGGTAATGATCATAATACCCTTACCGGATCAGATGGACTCACAGACCTTCCGGTGGTAAGTCTAAGGTGCATGTACCGGATTCACCGGATGTGTATGGATGATGATACAGCCAGCTGTGTCTTCTGGAGGTTTTCCAGGGTCAGTATACCCTATTATTCACCCAAAGCAAGTTGTGCAATCCCGGGAAAGGAAGATATGCGAGTCCTGGATGCAATCCCCACCATGGATGGCTCAAAAGGAGATATGAAAAAGAAGGAGGCAACTCCTCATAGTGTAATTCCAAAAATCGGGGTTCGGGGTCGGTGAAAAAATATAAAATTCATATAGAAAGCTTTTCTAAAAAATGCTTTTCTAAGTAATTCTTAGTGGCTCAGGCAAGCATTTAACCCTACGCGTTTCGCCTACGTAGGCTTCAACTGGGGTACATGCTTGCCAGCCACCACTTGCGCTATATATACTGGTATAAATCATTATAACATTGGTACAGCCTGTTGGTGCCTTTAGACCCCAGCAGAGAGCCCCCCCTATTTGCAGCTACTCAAATTAAGCTAGTCACACATTTTAAATATTTGGGAGTAGAGGTGTCCCTTAATGTGGTAGTGTATCCTAACTTGAATATTTTTCCACTACTTAGTGATTTTTGATGTAAATTACCATTGTCAGTAGTGGGGAGGGTAAACTTTATAAAAAATGGTGGGGATGCCCCAGCTTCTTTTTATGCTACTTAATTGTCCAATTTGGATACCCCAACACATATTTAGACAGATAGATACGTTATTTTGAGAATTCATATGGAAACATTGGATGGTTTTGGATAGATTGAGTTTGAGGAAGTGGTGTGACATCCAGACTGATATATCTAATAGTAAATTAGTGATACGTGAGGAGACAGAGGGAGTGAGCTGAGGGGTAGAAAATAGATTTGGTTGTTGTCAGCGTAGAGATGGTATTGGAAGCCATGGGAGGCTATCAGTTGACCCAGGGTGGAGGTGTAGATTGAAAATAGGAGAGGTCCAAGAACAGAACCTTGGGGGACCCCAACAGAGAAAGGAAGAGGAGAGGAGGAAGTAGCGTTGTAAGAAACACTAAAGGTGCGGTTGGATAAGTGGGAAGAGAACCAGCAAAGAGTACAGTCTCGGAGACCAAAGGCATGGAGTTTTTTGAGGAGGAGGGGGTGGCCAACCATATCAAAGGCAGCAGAGAGGTCCAGGAGTAGGAGTACAGAATAGTGTTGATTGGTTTTGGCCATTAGTAGATCATTTGTTAGTTTTAGGAGAGCAGTTTCTGTGAAGTGTTGAGGACGGAATCCAGACTGAAGGAGATGAAGAAGGCTATTATCAGTGAGGTGGATGCTCAGTCGGTTGTAGACCAGACGTTCGAGGAGTTTGCATAAGAAGGGGAGCAAGGAGATGGGGCGTAGGTTGTTAAGATTGGATGGGTCCAGTGAGGGCTTTTTAAGTATGGGTTTGACAAGTGCATGTTTTAGAGAGTTGGGGAAGATGCCAGAAGAGAGGGAGAGATTGAAGATGTGGGTTAGAGAGTGTAGCATAGAGCCAGAGGGTGAACGTAGCATTTGTGAGAGAACAGGATAGCAGGGTGGGCTCTTTTTTCCTCTTTGTCTAAGGACCCCATTGTTTCCTTGCTGGAGACAGGTCATTTTTGGACACACCACTCCTCCCCAATTTTTTTGTTGATACATAAGGTTTGGGAGGCTGTACATATTACTATTGGTCATAAAGCAGGGCTCAAAATTTCATATCCTGAGCTACTAGCCAGGCCTTAAACGTTACTCGCCACCTGTTGACCCTGCACCGCCCCTAATTTACCCCCTAAACACGCCCTCGTAAATCATCTCATGAAATGACACTTAAATGTTTTATGCAGAATTAAAGTTACAAAAATAAATATTAACAACAGCTTTATCAGTGAAGCCTCACCTGTGCCCGCCATTGCAGCTTCACCTGTGCCCGCCATTGCAGCCTCACCTGTGCCCGCAATTGCAGCCTTAGCTCACCTGTGCCCGCCATTACAGCCTCAGCTCACTGTGTCCCCATTGCAGCCTCAGCTCACCTGTGCCCCCATTGCAGCCTCAGCTAATCTGTGCCCCCATTGCAGCCTCATCTCATCTGTGCCCCCATTGCAGCCTCATATCAGCTCACGTGCCCCATTGCAGCCTCAGCTCACCTGTGCCCCCATTGCAGCCTCAGCTCACCTGTGCCCCCATTGCAGCCTCAGCTCACCTGTGCCCCCATTGCAGCCTCAGCTCACCTGTGCCCCCATTGCAGCCTCAGCTCACCTGTGCCCCCATTGCAACCTCAGCTTACCTGTGCTCCATTGCAGCCTCAGCTCACTGTGCCCCCATTACAGCCTCAGCTCACTATGCCCCCATTACAGCCTCAGCTCACTGTGCCCCCATTGCAGCTTCAGCTCACCTGTGCAAGAGGATCATCAGCCGCAGGATTACAGAGTGGATAGCCTGCTGTTACAGCTGAATTTACATTACAAGTGTCTCCCCTCCGCTCGTGGTTACACAAAGCCCCGCCCCCTGACCCCGCGCCTGTGATAGACAGAATGCCAGTCCAATGCTGGGACGTGTTCTGTCTATCACAGGCGCGGGGTCAGGGGGTGGGGCTTTGTGTAACCACGAGCGGAGGGGAGACACTTGTAATGTAAATTCAGCTGTAACAGTGGGCTATCCGCTCTGTAATCCCACGGCTTTTCTTTAGCTGCAGGCTGTCTTCCCCTGGGGCGATCGATGGGAGAACGGCTCCCGATCAACCCCCCCAGCTCCTCGCCAGAAACAATTTTCCACTCGCAAAATGCGAGTAGGCGAGTGGAAAATTTGAGGGCTGCATAAAGGCTGCATGCAGTATATGCCTATCTGGAATAATTTGAATCTTTCAGAAGTAAATAAACTTACTGGTTTTGAGTGCTGGAAACAATTTGGTCTTGTATAGCTTCATCAATTTTATAATGGAGGTACTATGTTATCATTTGTTCTTATTATAGAGCAGTATCACTTGTCGAATAGAGTAGTTTTTCAGTATCTACAACCTTGCCACGCATTACAGTCTAAAGCCCCATACACACGCTCGGATTATCCGAGGACCAGGTCCGTCGTAGAGGCTAGTAGCCAATAGCTTTGGTCTTGTAATGTGATCTGAGCATGCGTAGCACTTTGTCCGTCGGACAACGCTACACACGATCGGATTTGGTGTGATCGGACCGTGTTGTCAAAAAATCTATCCAGCAGGAGATAGGACTTTGTCCGTCGGACAATCCGACGTACACTGAAAGCACTGGAACTGCATACATGAGAACTGCTCCTAAACACAGGCTCAGTATACAGTACATAAACAAAGAGTTGTGAGCTTGTGTGCAGGAGAGTGACTTCTATTGTCTATTACATACGCTGATGCTGTGTGCAGGAGAACATTTACCAATCACAACCTTAAAGTGGTAATAAACCCCAAATCCAAAATGCAATATATTGCAGCTTACCAATCCTTACATGTGGTGGCTGCATTCATTTTTTTTTATTAGGTTTTTTCCCCTCTGTTCTTACTTGGGGACCTGACCAGTAACACACCTCCTGTATTACAGTGTCTCCACTCTGGATGAATGAGCACAGGGGCACCTTTGTACAGCAGTGCTTCCAGCCTGGGAGGAGGGGAGTGTTAGATGTACTAGTAGATTTAGATACACTAAACAAATTGAAACCAAACTCCAGCTCACACTTTGAGCACTTTTTGTTGAATGGTACCCCATACAGTGTTCTCTTGAAAAAATAGACTTACTGGCAGGATCACCAGGTGAACATAAGAAAAATTAATGCTGCCACTTTTTTTGAATTCTTGATTTAAGAACACAGTAGTATGACATGACAGCACAGTTCCAACAGAAAATTTTTCATCAGTGACTAGATGGAATTAGAAATCACATGAATCAAGCTATATACATTGTTACTTTGGTGATAAGTTATATCCAACAATTCAGGGTCTTATTCAATACCCAATAAGATATAACCACGTGTAGGTAAATAATTGTAGGAACATGGCTCCAATGAACACACTAAGAGGATCAGATCACTTATAGGCATGCATCAGTCATAGAGTAACAGCAAGTAGCGTCTCCCTTCCAAAAGGAAGCACCCAACTCCGCCAAAATACACAAAAATCGGCGTACCATGTGATCGGTGCATACCGAAAGGCAATTTTGGGTGTTTTTTGTTGAATAGAAAAAAGGTGGACACATTTAGTGTCCAAAGAGAAGGGAAGCAAGAAGAAGAGAAGGGAAAAAAAAAAAAGAGGAAGAGCTAGAAAAAGGGTAGCCAGGGAAGGAGGAGAAAAAAAATAAGGGGGGGGGGAGAGAGGCTTCTGTGGGGTTGACAGTACCAGGGACCAAGCTTCTAGAACTAGCTGGTACCCTTAGATAATTAAGAAAATGTTAAATATTCATCCGAATAGTGAAACATATCCCAATACAGCCAGCATTTGTTGTGTTCCTCTGTCTTATCCCTGAGGACTGCAGTGAGGTGTTCCATCCGTTGGATATTGTTCACCCTGGCAAACCCTGGGTTTGTTGTTTCCACATACTGGGAATACATGCCCTAGCGGCATTCAAAAGGTGCTTCAGCAAAGACTTACGGTATCTCCTACTCAACAGAACTGCTGCAGGGTTGTCAAAGAGAGAGTAGTCTGTAAGTTTGTGCACAATTTGGAGCACCTGTTGCCAGAAGGGGCGAATCTTTAGATCTCCAACACAGTGGGCTGTGAAAAGGGATGCCAGTACAGCAGGGGTCCTGTCAAGATTTTATAAGATGTTTCTTGATATTTGCTACAGAGGGAAGACTTATGAGCAAAAAATAAGATTTGTTTTTTTTGATCTTCTGAAAATGAGAAGTTTAGGTCTCTTTCCCATTTGAGCAAATATGGTGGCTCTTGGTAAGACGTGACTGCGAGTAAAATTCCATATGAAATGGAGAGAGATTTTCAGATAGGACCTTCACCCAAACAAAGGTCTTCAAATGAAGTAGGTGGTCTTCGAAACTCAGAATGATTTGTGAGGGATCGAGGAAAGTAGGTTAGTTGTAATATTTTCCACTGGCCAAGTGCTGAAGAGTTAAAGGAACTATACTGTTCTGATGGGTGGATCCAGCCAGATGGGCTAAGGAAGGAAGGAGCTCTGACTAGGTTCAGATTTTGATGGAGTTGAAAGGTTTTATCAGCCAAACCCGGAGCAAAGTCTGGGTGACCAATGACAGGAGTCAATGGCGAGGGGAAACTAGAAGTAGCTGCCAGTTTGTAATATCTAGAAAGTTCTATCAAGGTAGCCTCAGTCAAAGAATGGAGAGGGGCTACTCAAGAGTGGTGGACTCCTGACCAAGGAAGGCCGGCTAGGGGGGCAGTCACTGATTCTTGTTTCAAGGACACCCAAAGTTTATGAGAGGCGTGTCTGCACCAGTCGACCACTCTGACCATATGTACCGCTATACAATATAAGACAGGGTCTGGGAGTCCGACGCCACCCCTGAGCTTAGATCTTTGTAAGAGTGTCCGCTTAAGATAGGAAGGCTTACCTTGCCAGACATATCGGATAAAAGCTGTTCGGATCTTTTGAAAGAACTCCCGTGGCAGTTTGATTGGCAAAGCTTGCAGGAGATATAAGAGACATGGCATGATGGTAATTTTTATGACATTACATCTGCCAAACCAAGAAACTGCCAGGGATTTCCATTTCTCTAGATCCGCAGAAAGGGTAGCCAGTAGAGGTTTAAAATTATATTGGAAAATCAAATGGAGATTGGAAGGGATTCTAGTTCCCAGGTATCGGATAGCCTGTGGGGCCCATCGACAAGGAGAGTAACTACTGAGATGAGAAATGGACTGAGATGGGAGGTTAACATTGAGGGCCTCTGATTTTTGTAGATTCACTTTAAAGTCCGACAATTCTCCATACATACGGATTTCCTATAGGAGAACTGGTAATGCTGCCACTTCTAAGATTTGGTAAGCTGCAATATAATAAATGTTTGCTGGGCTTGATATTGTTTTAATTTATTTTGTTTACATACATTAAGGCTGGTCATACATGTGTCGAATTCCAAAACTATTTTTAAAAATCTTAACTAAGAATTTTCGTTCCCATTTCACACCATCCAACATACAGCAACAAACAATTTTTGTGTAGCCATGGAATTTGAGTGATCGGGCATGTTGAAAATTTTTGAAAAACAAATGATTTTCAAATTAATGATGAGAGAATCGTGCAAGAAATATAATCGAAAAAGAAATGCATGAATGCAAGCAAATAAAATTACCGGAGAGAAAATTATTTTTTTTTAGCAACATGAGGTTAAATTGAAGGCTTTGTTGGTCGAATTTTGAAATCAATGGTGGCACCATCGGAGCACAAAATCTCTGATTTTCTAAATAAAATTTGTTTGGAGTTCGACCGATGCATGACCTGTTTAGGAACTGTGTTGTGGAGCAGTGCTTCAGCACACTGTCTCAGTAGTCAATCACATCCAACTTAGCCACTGATTGAGAAGCAACAGACTACACCTGGAAAGGGAACGGTCCAACACACCAAAAGCCCCCGTTCACATCGGCGCACGTTCACATTGCATGCCAAATCGCAAACCTATTGCCAGCAACGGCACTGTCCCAATCTGTGCAACACCGACTTTGCAGCACCACACAGATTTCCAAAAGTATTTCCTACACTACTTTTGGCGAGTTCGGGGGCGATTTCAATAGACATCTGTGCACGAACCCACACAGATGTCTTTTAAATCGCCCTTGAACTCGCACTGAAATGCAGGTTTGAAATTCCGCGAGTTCAGCTGAACTCGCATGGTTTCAAACCCTTATTTTGTGTGAACAAGGGCTAAGGCTGGCTTCCCTGCATCCAATGCGCATGACCGCCTCTCAATGGCGCCGGTTCACACAGCTCTGGGATGGCCGCACAGCACACTGGAAAAGGGTCCTGTACGTCTTTGGCTCCGTTTAGCCAAAAATTCGGACCTGATTCACACCTGAAATGGTGAACAGGGACGCACTGGACCCCTGCTGTGAGCCACGGCCACAGCAAATGTGAACCCAGCCTTAAAAAAAATATATATATATTACCCAAAAAGGCAATAAATATAAATATAAAAATTAGAGACCACCTATGGAAAACCTGGGCAAGTGGAAAGGGTAACAATATGTTACAGTCTAAAGTGGATCTGTCATTAAAATACAAAAACTTTACCCATAGCAGCATTACCAAGTCAAGTCACATTATTTCACTTTCTCACCTAATGGACTAACCCATGCACATTTAGTTGACTAGGATGAAGAAAAGGCAAGGGCATAGTCAAATGTGACCATTTTGTCTTTTGTAAGCACCTAACAGGTGTATTTCCTGATTGTACAGTACAGGATACAGTCTTCTTTAAATCATTACGACTGGGCTATATGCAGCTACCTTCACATTAGACATGTGCTGTTTGTTTTGGTCCGTTTTTGGACGAACTTTCGGATGTATCCGAATCTTCAAATTAAATAGTAATGAATTTTATTGAAATTTGTTTCGTTTTGTTTCATATATTAATTTTTCTCCATTTTCAGAAGAATTTGAATTGGTCGAAAATTGATCGACGATCCCAATTCTATTTGAAGAATAGCTAGTTGCTAAGGAGCAGGCTAGCAAGCTGGCCGCCATGTCCCTAACAACAGATGACTCATCATCTGTCAGCGAGGTTCCCCACTGGCAGCTGAATGTAAACAAAACAATTGCCGGCAATTAAAAAATTTGAAAGAAAACAACGTAAGGGTTCCCTCCAATGTATACCATTTCATTTTTTTAATTGGCATGCCCCCCCCCCCCAAAACCATACCAGGCCACATTCCCTCAAAATGCGGGGGTGCTTGTCCCCATGTTGATGAGGACATGGGCCTCTTCCCCACAATCCTGGGCCGGTGGTTGTGGTGATGGGGGGTGACTTATTGGAATCTGGAGGCCCCCAGATCTCAGCCCCCTTTGTGAATGAGTATTGGGTACCATTCACCAAAAAGTGCTCAAAAGGTTAATAAAAATGCAAAAACATGTTGTTGACAAGTCCTTTATTAAAATAAAGCATAAAAACAAAGAGTTAAATGAAAAAAAAAAAATAATAATCTGTCACCCGCCAAACATGACTGTTCCTTCCCAGGAATACAGCCGAATGACAGGTTACCCGGTGTAAACATCAATATGGAGGGGGACAAGGTGTTTTGGGGTGGGGGGGGGCACTGCTTCAAAGCATCTCCCCCATGTTAAAGGCATGTGGCCTGGTATGGTTCAGGAAGGTGGGGTTTGCTCACCCCCTACATGCTCGGATAAGGATCTGGTATAGTCAGCGATGGAAACACACGAACACACTCCGCCATCTTGCTCCTCTGCCTCGTGATGTCTGCTAGCAGGGAACGCTGGGTCTCCTCTAGGGTGTGTCACTGCCCCCTCACTTCCAGACAGGCTGGCTTCTGTTAAACTGATAGGCAGGCGTGCTTCTGTAACCCCTTGTTATATTAACGGAAGTTTGCAGGCACACTAAAACTAGCAGGCATGTCGCTCAGCACCGACTATGCCCCAGAAACTGAAGGCAGGTGACCGCTGACTTTTCCGGTGGTTGCTGGTAGCAACAATAAAGTTTGTGGCCCATGCCTCACTGAAGGGAACACTTTCAGCACAGTTCCGCCCGCAGTCTTACCCCGATAATCCTAGGCAACAGCAGACATCTCCAGGCACACTTTACTGTATAAAGCAGGAGTTTGAAGCAAATGTTTAAGATTTCCAGCAAATGTAGAATGCTGGACATATTTTAAATCCATGGGTGCAATTGCCCCCCGTGGTGGCCACGGGTGACAGCACATGGTAGAAAATTACTGAATTGCAGATTTAAAGCACAAGTGTCAGTCCCAGTCATGGTTGGGCGACTGGTTAAGCAGGCAGCAATAACTTGACAGACAGTTACCGCTGGTTGCTATGGGCAATGGCATTTGTTACTGTAGTATTGAATGACAGGCAGAGCACAGAAATCCTTCCCTTGAGTTAAATCCCTCAATTGGTGGAACAAGCCAGTTCCCCTGGCTCGGTCAACTTCAATTGCTAGGGTCAACAGCTGGCAGGTTACCTGTGAACAGACATCCTGGATTGAGCCCCCAAATGTAGCAGTACCCATGCAGGGGCTGCTGAGTGTTGTAGTCCGTCTGTCACCCTGCCCAGCTAGGGACACAGTTATCATTCACCATTAGGCCTGATTCACACCTAGGCATTTTTAGTGCTTTTTGCATTTTGCAGATTTGCACTACAGTCCATTTAACATGGTTTCCTATGGAACATGTTGTCTAGTGCAAATCTGCAAAATGCAAAATGCACTAAAAATGCACAGGTGTGAATCGGGCCTTAGGCAGAAAACCAGTCCTTGAACTTTGTTTTTATTTTTATTGAGGAGAATAAACTTGGATGGGGATGGGATATTCATGAGATGCCCAAACTGATTTGCAGAACAATCTTTTGTGAAAGGAAGCCAGGGAAATCTATGGGTTGTATCCAGGATAGGAGATATATTTGTCCCAGGTTCATGCTGTACACTGATTGGTTTTGTGTTTGTGCTGTGTAGTGAGCCTGTTTGGGCTCAATGAGGGTTAACGAGCACAGATGTAACAGATAAAGCACTCAGGGCTCTATAAAACTCCCAGGTTGCGTCAACAAGGGGCTCCACCCTGGAACCAGATCTCTGTGCTTTGCAGACTGGGGAGCAGCAATACCTCTGAATGAGATTAAGTCTGTGTGACTAAAAGCCTCTGTTTATTTCTTTGTGACCGCCAAGTGTCTGGGCAGCGATAGGCTGTGGCAGAACAAGTAGTCAGGTTCCTGTGTTTTTGTAGTTAGACGCCAAAAGTGGCAAGGGTTTATTTTCTGTTTTGTTATATTTTACCTGTTTTTGATACCTGCACTTTGTAACCACAGACATGTAAATAAACCACAGTTTTTGCTTTCACAAAGATCCTGCTGTCTGTCTTTGCCTACTTCACTGTGCTTTTAACCCACCCAGGGGGCCCTGCACACCCCGCTACTGAGCTAATCCCTTACAATTTACAATATTTCACAAAGTGAGTACACCCCTCACATTTTTGTAAATATTTTATTATATCTTTTCATGTGACAACACTGAAGAAATTACACTTTGCTACAATTTAAGGTAGTGAGTGTACAGCTTGTATAACAGTGTAAATTTGCTGTCCCCTCAAAATAACTCAACACACAGCCATGATTGTCTAAACCACTGGCAACAAAAGTGAGTACACCCCTAAGTGAAAATGTCCAAATTGGGATCAATTAGCCATTTTCCCTCACCAGTGTCATGTGACTTGTTAGTGTTACAAGGTCTCAGATGTGAACGGGGAGCACTCTCTTATACTGGTCACTGGAAGTTTAACATGGCACCTCATGGCAAAGAACTCTCTGAGGATCTGAAAAAAATAATTGTTGCTCTACATAATGATGGCCTAGGCTATAAGAAGATTACCAAGACCCTGAAACTGAGCTGCAGCACAGTGGCCAAGAACATACAGCGATTTAACAGGACAGGTTCCACTGAGAAAAGGCCTCACCATGGTCGACCAAAGAAGTTGAATGCACATGCTCAGTGTCATATCCAGAGGTTGTCTTTGGGAAATAGACATATGAGTGTTGCCAGCATTGATGCAGAGGTTGAAGGGGTGGGGGGTCAGCCTGTCAGTGCTCAGACCATACACCACACACCACACCATGCATGAAATTAGTCTGCATGGCTGTCGTCCCAGAAGGAAACTTCTAAAGATGATGCACAAGAAAGCCCACAAACAGTTTGCTGAAGACAAGCAGACTAAGGACATGGATTACTGGAACCATGTCCTGTGGTCTCATGAGACTAAGATAAACTTATTTGGTTCAGTGGTATCAAGCGTGTGTGGTGGCAACCAGGTGAGGAGTACAAGTGTGTCCTGCCTACAGTCAAGCATGATGATGGGAATGTCATGGTCTGGGGCTGCATGAGTGCTGCCGCCACTGGGGAGATACAGTTCATTGAGGGAACCATGAATCCCAACATGTACTGTGACATACTGAAGCAGAGCATGATCCCCTCCCTTCGGAGACTGGGCCGCAGGGCAGTATTCTAACATGATAATGACCCCAAACACACCTCCAAGATGACCACTGCCTTGCTAAAGAAGCTGAGAGTAAAGGTGATGGCCTGGCCAAGCATGTCTCCACACCTATACCCTATTCAGCATCTGTGGGGCATCCTCAAATGGAAGGTGGAGGATTGCAAGGTCTCTAACATCCACCAGTTCCATGATGTCATCATGGAGGAGTGGAAGAGGACTCCATGGCAACCTGTGAAGCTCTGGTGAACTCCATACCCAAGAGGTTAAAGGCAGTGCTGGAAAATAATGGTGGCCACACAAAATATTGACGCTTTGGGCCCAATTTGGACATTTTCACTTAGGGGTGTACTCAGTTTTGTTGCCAGCAGTTAGACATTAATGGCTGTGTGTTGAGTTATTTTGAGGGGACAGCAAATTGACACTGTTATACAAGCTGTACACTCACTACCTTAAATTGTAACAAAGTGTAATATCTTCAGTGGTGTCACATGAAAAGATATAATAAAATATTTACAAAAATGTCAGGGGAGTACTCACTTTTGTGAGATAATGTACATGGGACCGATTATATACACCTCCAGTATAAACAACTCCAATCTTCAACTCCAGCACATCACTTGCTTGCAGACTATCTCTCCTCAACACCTCCAGCACATCACTTGCTTGCACTTCCTGCACCAGCTAGCACTGATTTGCATGCCTGACACTGGTTTAGCCAAGCCTGGGGTGAATGCCCTTTGCACGCAGGGACTGCGGCCCCTTTAGTGTAGCAAAAATATGGTAGTCCTTAGTGCTAGTTGTCCACATGGCTACTGAGCCCAGTACCACATCTTCAGGCCCTGCCAGCCCTCCTGGCTACAGCTGCCTCTCTCTACTGACCATGCCACCACAGTCCACTCCACTGGCTCTGCACCTATTCCAGACTGCAATCTCTGAGTCCTCTCAGGCTTGCCTCCCCAGTCCTCTCCCGACTCTGTGTCACTCACCAGCCCTTGACCTGTTGTTCCTCTCCTGGAGACTTTGCCTGGCAGTGCTCTCCCTCTGTTCTCTCTTGCTCCTGTGCCACCTGTCCATAAGACCTCTGTGTTTCATGAGAAGAGTCCTGTCCACACCCGAGCCCCTGGCCCAAGGTCACCCCCCCCCCCCAAGCTGGGGAGCTCCCTCAAAGGCCCCCCGACAACCTAACACTCCATCTTCAGCTTCCACTCGAGCAACTTCTCCCCAGCTGGGCTGACCCTAGGTATTTAAGGAGGCCTGCCCCCTGCCAATCCAGATTGGGGATTGGTCAGGGCTCCGTAGAACACCCCAGACAGCAGCACCTCCCCTCCCCTCTTTCCCTTCTAGAAAAAAATAGAACATTCTGGAAAGAAGTGGGAGGTCTTGATGATGCTGCCTGTGAGTCACCCAGCTCTACTCGGAGTCACTCCCAACACAGATCAAAACACACCCAGGCTTAGCTGCCAGCCAAGCTTGGAAATGTACCTACTCTCACAAAAAATAAACATAGACTATCCTTCTAGCACACTAGAGGGTTCTACACATATGTAACGAGCAGAGCCCTATTTGTGTTAATAATTACAATGTAAACGTAGAAGCTTGGGTATAATACTTGGCATATACAAAATTGCCATTTCAAAAAATAAAATATGTTTTTACATTTTTTATTCAGTTTGTTGTACCTAAGGTCTACTGATCTCATGCAACCTCTTTGCAGCAGCTTCATGTCTACATGCATTCATTCCAGTGATGGCTGCATGGCCTCTCAGAGGGGTTTTCCTGATGGGACAACAGTAACTTATACTTTCATTGGCAGGTATTTTTTAATGATAGCTGCATATTTTGATAGCATTTTAAAAGTTTTAAGATGTTTTAGTGATTGAGTTCTTCTATGTTCATAGTTAATACGCTATTAAATATAAAATATGTTGATACTGATCCCATGTTAAATTTACATACTGTAAATAAACTTCCTAATATACAAGAACAGTCTTTTAATATAAAAAAATATAAAGAAAGATGTAAAAGTGAAGGTCTATCCAATCAGTACTCATTTCTTGCAGCCTTTTTGATGTAAAACATTGTGTAAAACGTGAACAATGGGTTAAAACTAACTGAAACAGCGCATGAATGCCAATCAATACACCCATCACAGCAGGTTCTTCTTTACCACACGGTTAAAGCTGTAACACCAAATCAATAGAACTGATCGTGGATTAGGTTGCTGCCGTGTTTACCTTTTAAATTCTGGTATGGGTCATCTAGGTTCCTTTATTGAATTTCTAAAAGGATAGAGTTAAAAACTCGGGCTTATTGATTTTAGGATTTTCAATAGCCCCTTGTCTCATTTCGGCTTTACTCCTCGAGATGTCATGTAAAGTATTCACCACTCATATGTCACACTAAATATGATCCTGCAAAGTTTTAGGCCCAACTTAAACCAAGACAGGATTGGGGTCTGCCGCTGCTTGTGTCTCTAATACCCCCTGCTACCTGTCTGAGCAGCCATCTTCCCTGGGATTTAGCAGTGGCTCATAGATTAGGACCTTAAACTGTTACAAATCTCTTTTCCAACATGTTTGGCTGCTGTGTGGCATGGCAGATATAAATAGGTCCTTAGCACAGAAGTTGCTGCTCCAAATCGTACTCTGGGTGCTTAGCTTTGAGGCAGATTTCAGCCACTGCTTGATATTCATTTGATTTTTTTTTTTCTCCCTCCACTCTATTTCTATGCATGTGTGTGTGTGTGTGTGTGTGTGTGTAGTGTCTGTGTAAAGTAGAGGCTGGTTCTGGAAAATCAAAATGAACTACTGCATTCAAGAAATGTACGATATGCCCCAGCCTGCTGTTAACTCCTACTGCATGCAGCCCGCTGAATATTGCACTTATATCGAAGATAGTCAGAACTACAATTCTTGTGAGGCTCATGTCCTACACAGCAATAATATATATATGGATCAGGCCTGGGCGGTGAATCAGGCTTATACCTCTAGTTACCCTGGAAACATGTTTAAAAGCGAGTACTCAGAAATGGACATGGCCCTGAATTCATACAACCAACCAGGGTATTTCTCTGAGGAAAAAGCAACTTTTGCACAAGGACAGTCTCCGATGTTCTCACAGAAAAAAGGTAGGGTTGGGTCTGCTTGATTATTTTTTTTTCTCAATCCATAAAAAAGGGGCTCATTCACATCATTGTCTCATCCATCGTCTGTGATGATTTAAAGTTGCATAGTTTTAGCACCCGTCCGTCATTTCAGAGCTCATCTGTAATCAGCCGAAAGCCGTAGTTCAGGTTGCTAGGAGATTAAAATGTTTTTATTTCTCTTAACATTAGGAATTTCCCTATTCTCCTTTGTGCTTGAATTATAGATTTATTCTCTGCTGTATGTGCTATGAGCACATTTCTGTGTCTTTCAGTCTCTCTCACTAGCTACAGTATATATGTGATCTTTGATCTGTTGCAGTATAGTACCTGTCACATTGAAGTCCTTTATATAAAGCCCTTTAGACATAAAGTTTTTATCTTCTGAATTAATCCTGGTACATATTAGAATGTCTATCTTGGTTAACATGGTACCGATAAAGTGATTAAGATTTTTTTTTTTTTTTTTAACATTTAAGCATATTTGCCTATTTTGTAGCTAGTCTGTTCAGTGTTAGTTTTTAAACCAATCTCTCTTAATGTCACATTATTCACTATGAATTAACAATATTCAGGCACTTGGCTATTAAGGATTTTAAATGTGTCAAATTTACAGTTAAACTGTATTGCATTTTGTATGACAATGTTTTTCTTACCTTATTTTAGCTGTTTTTTACATTACAAAATATTATAAATATTATGAGGATATCCTATAGAATTAATGCAGTGTATCTTTATCCCCAGAAAACTTTATGACCAAACAACGTAGGTGCATACATTTTATCACAGTGACTCATGGATTTAACTAGTGATGTAGCCTGACTAGAACACAGAACCGATGGCTCTTCATTATTTCTGCAAACACATCAGTTTTATTTAGAGAACTTTAGAATGTACAGTCCAGTATTGCTGAATCCATAGAGTTTTTTTTTTTTTTTTTTACAGGATCTTAGGAGATATTTTTACTATATCCATCTGTTTTACAACTAAGTTTAAAAGTTGGGGTTTATTTCTGTAGAGAAAATCCCCTCCAAAAATCTCTTTATTTTAACTCCCATGATTTTCTGTTTAGAATAATATGCTGTCCTGTGTCATTTATAATATAATTGCAGTGAAGCTAGGGTTTATATTTTCTGCTAGTGTGAATTCCTAGGAAAGATATCAACATTCGTTTTAATGAGCTGACATTATTGTGTGGTCAAATAAATGATAATAACAATAGCACTGCACGTAAAAAAATTATCAACATAAAATGTCACTGTTTTTAAGTTGATATAAATTTCTTTACATTAAAAAAAAAAAAAATGTAGTATGTGTTTATGAATGCCATTTAAAACATATTTAGTGCTAAAAGAAAACACAAATGGTAGAACTACTAGCATTTAGGAATGTAAAATGTTATTGCAGGCTTAAATGTATAAATAACTTAGAATGCTATATATATATATATATATATATATATATATATATATATATATATATAATAAGTATGAGATTGGATTGGCTGCAGTATTGCTATTTACTTTTTTACTTTTTATAGATTCTTAGCACAGTAATTATTACAGTTTATAGTAAATGAACTGGAATAGTTTTTTTTTTTTTTAAGATTAAATACATCTTTAATATAAAATCAACATTATTGAATTTTCTAACAGAATCAATTAATCCAGTGGTGAGGACAGAAGGTTACTCAAAGGGCATGCTTGTCCCTATTGATCAGCATTGATTTGGATTTAATGAAGTCCCTATAGTAACTCATTAAAAGCCAAGAGAGCAGGTGTCCTCTTTCAACCTTTCTTGTTATATTTGCACTCAAAGTAGTAAAAAGAGAAACAGCTTGTTTGATTCTATCTATCTATCTAACTTTCTGTAGTACACACTTTTATTACATACTGTATATACGCTAAGGGTCTTATTGAGTAAAATGTAAATTGAAGTAACATCTACACATGATTGGATGAATAAGTGAACACTTCCTCTCTTCGCTTCAGTTTGATACATTTCACATTTTTCACACTTTAGTAAATCAATGCACAAGTCTCAATTCACAAAGCTTTAACACCAGCTTAAGATACTCTATTTTTATACACATGACTGTAATTCTCAAATGTCATTGGCTCAACTGAAAATAACTTTTTTGTAAATAAGGATACTTATGCCAGTGTGTTAGCTCTGTGAATTTGGGCTATTATAATACTCAACACTGGCTTGACACTTAAAGTAGCAATGATATAAAAAAAGTGCAAGAAGGAATATTAATCAGAAATCTGTTAGCAGACAGTGAAAAGTGAGATACTGCACTTTCAACAGTTGCTGTGAGATACTGCACTTTCAACATTGCACATATATGTGTTGATTTATGTCTCTTTACCTTACTGTGGTCAAATAATGTAAATAGCAGAATTTGGCCTTGCCTCTCTGACATGGCATGCTCATGCTGTGTTGAGCAAGTCATGAAATATGTGGCAGTTGTTAGATAATACAATGTTTCTAGAGCCATGAACAGCTCTATACGTTTTTTGTTGTCAGAAAATATAGTATCGCTTGTGATAGATGAATTGAATACAGAAAATCTATTTTAAAATGGAAACAACACAGCCCATGTCTGTATTATAATAATCAAAAAACTATGCATGTAAGTCTAATATTATTGGTGAAATTGTCAGGGCTGGCTTCAGCCCTTCCCTCTCAAAGCTGGCCGCTCAGATGTCGGCTAATTGCCAGCTCCTATCTCTCCACAGTGACTCACCTGTTGATGATATCTTGCTCATCAGTTCTGCCTACTTAAGGCATCCGGCCCAGATGATCTCTGCCTTCTCCTTGGTCAAATTTCTAGAGACGCTTACCTGTGTTCCTGTTAAAGACTTGCTTGTCTGACATTCCTTTTGGCTCCAGATCCTGCTTGTTGTTCTACTACGCTCATCTCTGGCTCCCTGACGTTTTGGCTTGTCTGACTATCCGTTCTGGTTCCTGAACTCTGGCTATGTTTTGACTACGTTTACTCTGTTTTTCATTATTATTATTATTATTAAAGTGTGATTTAACTGTACTTCTGTCTCAGTCTGATTCATGGTTTCTGACAGTAGACGAAGGTCATGAATTCAGAAGATGCAGTCAATCCACTTGTTAGTAATATTTTTTATAGTTTGAATGAGCAGGATCAACGCATTGGATCAGTTTGCCATGGCGTTACAAACGCTCCTGAGTCGCACGGCTCACCTGGAATCTCCCACTTTGGCTGCTCCAGTACAACCTGTGTTGCAGGCCGTCCCTGCTGCTGCTCCAGTGTCTGTGCAGGCACCCGCCTCAAGTATTACCTCTATAAGAGGTATGTCTGGTTCTGCTCTGCTTCCCCAGCGATTTAGGGGTGAGCCAGTCCAATGCAAAGGGTTTCTCAACCCGGTTGAGATATACTTTAAGATGCTGCCCCAGGTGTTTCCCACCGACAGAAGTAAAGTAGGTTTCGTGATATCTTTGCTTTCTGAGAGAGCCTTGGCCTGGGCAAACCCTCCATGGGAGATGCAAAAACCTGTTGTCTTAAATTACCCAGAGTTTGTGGCTTCTTTTTAAAAGAGTATTTGATGTTCCTGCATGCTCCACTTCTGCTGCCAAGTGCCTCATGTCCATCAAACAGAGTACGAGAACGGTTGCCGATTACGCCATTACATTCCGTACTCTGGCAGTAGAGGTTGCTTGGAACAATGAGGACCTCGTGGCTGCTTTTTCTTTGGAGATATTTAGAAAAGAAAAGGCATCGCTGTCTACGGCGCATGCGCCGTAGACAGCGGCGCGCAGGCGCACTGCGCATGCCGGGTGCATGGTGATATGCCGCTTTCCTGCGCATGCGCGGGAGTGACGTCATCGCCGCTCCAGCGAATGACAGCGCTGGAGCGGCGAGACCCAGAAGTCACTCCAAGTTTGATGGCGACGCAGAAGATCGTGGATGAGGACCGCTTCGGGGGCTTCGTTTTCAGGTAAGTCATTCATAATGAGCTAGTATGCTATGCATACTAGCTCATTATGCCTTTGCCTTGCAGGGTGTCTTTTTTTTTTTTTTTAGAGGCTTTACTTCCTCTTTAAGGAGCACTTGCGGAAGCCTCCTGTACATTTGTCTCCGAACTTTGCAGTCCCACCCTTGCCTCCCTCACCTCCCATGCCTCCCGGTACCGAGTCGGTCTGTGAAGATGAACCCATGCACTCGGGCTTCACGCGTCTCTCTGCGGATGAGAGAACCCTTAGGAGGAGGGAGAGATTGTGCCTTTATTGTGGCCAAGCAGGTCACTTTTTGAAGTCTTGTCCTACCCGTCCAGGGAACGCCCGAACCTTAAGGTCCTGTTACTGACAGACCTTAGGTGGCGTTGTTTCGTCCCCAGTTTTGGTTACCCTTTAGGTTACCCTTTCTTGGGCTGAGTCGTCTGTTGAGATACATGCTCTAATCGACTCTGGGGCTGCAGGCCTGTTCATTGATGCTGCACTCAATTCCACTGCAGCTGCGTGACACTCCACTTGCCATTAAGGTTTTTGACGGGAGACCTCTACAGCCTGCCCATGTGACTCATGAGACTGTTACGTTGTACATGGCCATAGGGGCTCTTCACCATGAGATAATCCAATTCCAAGTTATTTCTTCACCTAATTTTCTGCTGTTTATTGGTTATCCTTGGTTACAGAGACACAACCCCTCTTTTGATTGGCTTTGTGCTGAGGTTCTCTCTTGGTTGCCACAATGCAGTAAGTCATGTTTCCAGAAGGTAGCCAAGGTCCTGTGCACCTCTTCACTCTCCTCCCTGCCGGTGGAGTCCTGCGATTTTAGCGATGTCTTTGACAAAGGTCAAGCCGGTAGTATGCCTCCACACCAGTCGTATAATTGAGCAATTGACCTTCAACCTGGTGCCATACCCCCTCGTGGCCGGGGTTCACCCTTTGTTGGTCTTGGAGGATAGGGCCATGGAGGAGTATGTTGCAGACGCACTTTCTCAAGGTTTCACCTGAAAATCCTCGTCTCCTGCTGGTGCTGGTTTCTTCTTTGTGAATAAGAGTGGGGAACTGAGACCTTATATTGATTATAGGAGTCTCAATCGTTTCACAATTAAGAATGCCTATCCGATTCCGTTGATTACAGAGTTATTTGACCGCCTCAAGGGAGCAATGGTTTTCAGAAAGCTTGATTTGAAAGGGGCATACAATTTCGTGAGGATTAAGGAGGGTGACAAGTGGAAAACTGCGTTTAATACCAGAACAGGCCATTATGAGTACCTCGTAATGCCTTTTGGCCTTTGTAACGCCTCAGCAGTTTTCCAGGAATTTATTAACTATGTCCTCTGAGATTTGTTGCAGTTATGTGTGGTGGTTTATCTCAACGATATCCTCATATTTTCTAAGTCCCTGGAGAGCCACCACACAGATGTCTGTTGTGTGCTTCATAAACTAAGAGAGAACAATCTCTATTGTAAATTGGAGAAGTTCGAATTCCATCGTGAACAGGTTAAATTCCTGGGCTATGTCATTTCCACTGCTGGTTTTTCGATGGACCCAGAGAAACTTTCAGCAGTCCTACAGTGGCCCCGACCCGTGGGTTTACGTCCTCTGCAGCGTTTTATTGGTTATCATCGGAAGTTGATTCGCAACTTCTCGTCTCTGGTCAACCCCCTGACTGATATGACCAGAAAGAACGGTAACTCACAGAGTTGGTCTCCGGAGTCCATTAAGGCCTTTGAGAGACTCAACGCTGCCTTGTTTCTGCTCCTGTGTTGGCACATCCTGATCCTACGTTACCTTTTATCCTTGAGGTTTATGCTTCTGAGACTGGAGTTGGTGCCCTTCTGTCTCAACGTCCTACCTCTGAGAGCGCTATGCATCCTTGTAGCTACTTTTCCAAGAAATTGTCACCTGCGAAGTGCAATTACGGGATTGGTGACAGAAAGCTGTTAACGATCATTTTAGCCCTGAAAGAATGGAGGCATCTCCTCAAAGGTACCACTGTGCTGGTTCTCATTCTTACTTACCATAAGAATCTCACATTCTTGTCTGAGGCTAAACGTCTCTCTCCCAGAAGGCCGCGATGTGCTCTTTTATTGTCTAGTTTCAATTACATTGTTTCATTCTTAGTACCCGGTACTAAATGCTGACGCTTTGTCACAACAACTTTCCTCCACTTCCAAGATGGAGTTGGTTCCGGTTCCTGTGATTCTTCCTGATCGTATTCTGGCTATGGTTTGCACCAGTCTCACTTCTCCTTTGGATGACAAAATTCTTGCCGCTCAGGTCCATGCTTCTCCTGAGAAACCTTGTGACAGCTGCTTTGTCCCAGAGAGTCTCTGTACTGCCGTGCTCCAGACTTACCATTCTCCCAAGGCTGCTGGCCACCCTGGGAGGAATCAACTCTTTTGGGCCATTTCCCAACAATTCTGGTGGCCTAGTCTACGCGCTGATGTAACTGCCTTCATAGCTGCCTGTTCCGTGTGTGCTCAGAGTAAGACTCCACGACACCTTCCAGTGGGCCTCATACAACCCATACCCAATGGAGAGAGGCCCTGAACTCATCTGTCTATGGATTTCATTGTGGAGTTACCCAACTCCCAGGGCAACACAGTTATCCTTATGGTGGAGGAACTGGCTTCCATTTTTGCTTGGGAGATCTTTTGCTTACATGGGCTACCCAAGGTGATTGTCTCGGACAGGGGTAGTCAGTTTGTGTCCCGGTTCTGGCTAGCCTTTTGTGCACGGTTGGGAATTCGGGTTGCTTTCTCCTCTGCCTATCACCCGCAATCTAATGGGGCCGCAGAATGAGCCAATCAGTCCTTGGAACAATTCCTACATTGCTATATTTCTGACCATCATAACAACTGGTCAGACCTCTTACTGTGGGTGGAGTTTGTTCACAATAGTGCCTTGAATTCTGCTTCCCGATTGTCCCCATTTATGGTGATCTATGGTTTCCAACCTTCCATGTTGCCTGACTCGTTTGTTCCGCAGAGTATTCCTGCATTAGAGGAGCAT
Organism: Lithobates sylvaticus; assembly: GCA_028564925.1. NCBI lineage: Eukaryota > Metazoa > Chordata > Amphibia > Anura > Ranidae > Lithobates > Lithobates sylvaticus. The sequence continues at coordinate 408,190,004 of CM053030.1, forward strand.
CTCTGTGGTCTTCGTTCCACTTGAGCTCAAGTCAAGGAGGCTTTGCGACATGCTAATGATTGGTACAGACTCCATGCTGACCGTAGACGCCTGCCTGCACCTTCCTACCAGGTTGGGGACAGGGTCTGACTGTCATCTCGCAACCACCGTCTTTATGTTCCCTCTCTGAAGTTCCCACCTCAGTTCATTGGGTCTTTCTGTATTCTTCGCAGGATTAACCCAGTGGCTTACGCATTAGACCTTCCTTCTAATATGCGTATCTCAAATGTATTTCATGTCTCCTTATTAAAACCTTTGGTCTGCAACCGCTTTATCACCTCGGTGCCTCGTCCTCACACTGTACAGGTTGAGAACCACGAGGAGTATGAAGTACAGTCCATTGTTGACTCCTGAAGGTTCTGTGGGTGCATATAGTACTTGGTGCATTGGAAAGGGTACGGTCCAGAGGAAGGCTCTTGGGTCTCATCCTCGGATGTACATGCCCCTGTCCTTCTTCATGATTTCCATAGGGATTTTCCCCCTCAAGCCTGGTGGCCTTCCGAGGGGGAGGGGTCATTGTGGAGGGATCACTGTCAGGGCTGGGCTCAGCCCTTCCTTCTCAAAGCTGGGCGCCTAGCTGTCAGCTAATTGCCAGCTCCTTTCTATCAACAGTGACTCACCTGTTGATGATATCCTGCTCCAGTCCTGCCTACTTAAGCCGTCCAGCCTAGATGATCCCTGCCTTCGCCTTGGTCACATCTCTATAGACGCTCTCCTGTGTTCCTTTTAAAGACTTGCTTGGCTGACATTCCTTCTGGCTCCAAATCCTGCTTGCTGTTCTACTATGCTCATCTCTGGCTCCCTGACTATCCGTTCCGGTTCCTGAACTCTGGCTATGTTTTAACTACGTTTACTCTGTGTACCTTTTTATTATTATTATTATTAAACAGGTGTGATTTAACTGTACTTCTGTCTCAGTCTGATTCATGGTTTCTGAAAGAAATATGATGGGGTCAGGAAGTTCTGATTGAATGCTAAACCCTCCATTTAGCAATTTATGGTCGGTGAAGGATCTCTTATCCAGAGATAATGTGCCCTGTGTAGTATGTGTATTGTTGGGTGGGCAATTGTTCAGATATCTCCAGATCAAAGAACCAAGAAAGATAAGAGATTATTATTATTATTATTGTCGAGAAAGTATGCCAGATTGACTGTGTGTCATTGTGAGTGTGCATAAGCTAAGTCTTTGTCCTTTATGTAATAGGGCAGAGAGTGATGTGCAGAAAACCATAACAGCTATTCAGAAATTACATTATCAGACAACTATTCAGAAATTAAAATGTTATTATCCTTCTGATTCTGACCTGCTCTAAACTAAAATTTAGGTTATTATATTTTAATACACATCACTGCATGTGTATTATAATTTAAAAGGTCAGTCTGTTTTTTGGTTATAAATGCATGTTGGTGAATGGTGTTTTGTCACTGACATTTATTAAACCCAGTTTTGGCTGGACTGGAGTTTTAAATAAAATCCATGACGGCTATTTACTAAAGTGTGGCCTGAGGTGAAATCAGGCAACCCTGTGGCCACTTTATCCAAACCTTTTCTTACACAACTGGATGGTTGAAGTGACCAGAGGTTTGCTACACATAGCTTCAAACTTTTGTAAATAACAACCATGTGTTTTTGAAAATCTCCTTGTTTATGTAATTCATTGTCATTGAATATTGTTCTTAAAATTTAGAATCAAATTCCAAATACATGCACATTAACCTGTATGTCCTATATATATATGCAAATACCACATTTTTTTGTATTATTTAAGACCTGAAATTGCTTAATATGGATAATGACTTATTTTATGGTAGAATGTTTGAGGTGTGTCATATTTAAAGATTTCCTTTCCCAACCTATTTGAATTAATGAATGTTCTTTTTTTTTTTTATATAGGGTACATACCCAGCTATTTAGATAAAGATGAACTGTGCGTGGTGTGTGGAGACAAGGCTACAGGGTATCATTATAGATGCATCACCTGTGAAGGATGCAAGGTAAATAAATAAATAAATGTGTCTAACATATGGTCTATTGCTGCATACAAGGATGTTATGTTAGCTGTAATGGTTTTTAATTGTAAAAAATGCACTGTACAACAGGATACCAAACTCAGATTACTTTCATTGTTCATTGAGTTCATTGAGAGATGCAGAATTGTAGATTAGTATATGACATATGGGTTATATCGCTGCCTACAGAATGTTTGAACAGAACACAAAAAAGTAAAGGCGGTTCCTCATATAACCCTGCCTCCAACCATCATGCCTCACTTTTATAAGCAAGTACTATATAGGGCCAATAACACACAGGAGTGGGTCCCATATCCAGTGGACTTCAAGAAAGAGATTTTATGGTAAGTACAAACATTTCTTTATCATTCATTGAAGGACACAGGATTGTAAAAGAGTCTATAACATGTGAGATGTCCAAAAACAGTCCATCTGAGAGGTGGGGAACCCCACTAGGAAAACCAACAATTGTGAAATGTTACTAGAATCAGCGTTTGAGTGCAGATTTATTGGGAATTTACCAAATATGGAAAAGGACAGTATCAATGGAAACCAGTACTCAAATGAGCAGTGAGATTAGAACAACAAATAAAGTGGTCAACAAGAAGAAAATTACTAGTATAAAGGCCTAAGCCTGGTATATCAAACCTTTGACATTAGGGAAAGGAGGCTAGGACAGGCAAAATCTGTCCATAAAAAAATAAACCAGATAAGTCAGAAGCCTAGAAAAGGTATCTTTAGCCTTAAATTTCAAAGCTAACCATAGATGGTTTGAAAATCGACAAGTTGAGCAGGGACTGGACAAATTTCAATCCATGTGTGGCTGCTCCCACTTGACAGAAGTTGTCCTAATGATGACCTTTGAAACGGATTTGTTGAAAAAAAAATGTAATCTGCGGCTGTAGCCACTGATCAGTGTATTATGGCAGACGAGATTCCCCGCTGTTAGAACACTCAGAGTATAAAATATATTATTCTAGATTAGTACATTTTGGACTGTAAGGAGCAGAAGTCATCGCAGAGGAATTAGGGTTAGGAAAAAAGCTTAAGAGCACAAAGAGCATTAGGAACTATCTTCCAGGAATCAGGTACCACTAAGGTTTCTGGACTTACAATGTCTCACTAAGGGGAACAGGGCCATGGGATAACAGGGAGTGCTGTTTTCTGGACTTCCAAGGAGGTACAGAAGAATTAGTAGTAAACAATGATTCCTCGCAAAGGAATGATGTATCCTCAGGATAAGGACTGCTAATGCTCAAATAAGAAAAAAAATGTGATCTGGGGAGACAAAAGAACTGAAGCATACTTAGGGGAGCATTGTCCCCTGGGTAAGGAGCACTATTATTGGGAGCTATGAAAGAAAAGTTTCAAGATTATCATGCGGGTTCTCTCAAGAGTACAGTCAGATAGAATGTGATGTATCGAAAGAAGCTAAAATTTTGTATTTTTTGCAGGAACTGCCAGGGCTTAGGGCATTGGTTTTCAGTGAAAACATGTAGGATTTCCACTAAGGGGAACAGAAGAGTAGAGGACATCAGGGTCATTGTTGGGTTGTGAAAAATGTGGGCCATCTCTGAACACCCAGAGTAGAAGAATTAGGCTACACTACGTGCACCACAATTAATGTTGGACGTAGTCAAAATGCACATTGGGAGGGGCTTAAATAAATTCTGACCAGGAGTGTGCACAGAATACAGGGCTCAGAAGTGCTTAATGCACATAATGCATTGCTCAGAAGTGAGTACTTCACAAAATGCAGGGGCCAAGAGAACATATTGCACAGAGGGCATGCAGAAAATAACAAAGTTCATGTGAAAGTTAGTAAGTTACATATTTAAAGAACATTATAAACTGTTGGTGTTGTATTTGTTAAGGTGGATTACCTGATCTTCCATAGTGAACAGAGACCACGTGTAATTAAATCCCCTTGAAAAGGGAAAGCACCCCTCCACATTATAAATGAAATCTCATGATTCCACCTGTAGCTTTTAGTTCTCATAAAGGACAGTTTTACAAACAGAATGTAATGAGAAGGTCTTTGTAGTCTATAAGACCCTTTGCCTGGAACAGCAGGCTGACCCTCTAATTACATGGTAGAACACACCACATCAGTCAGATGATTGAAAACAATTTGTAAAACTAAGACATATGCAACATGCTAAAAAAAAGAGCGCTGATCAGGAGTCGGTCGACAGACCTTTTTCAGTCATGAGCCTTCGACAATAGCCAACTGAACAGCCGGCTTCTGTCAGGCTGGCTGCCATACACATGGGCCGAATGTCGGCCAGTTACTATTGAACCAGCCGACGATGACCAACATCTGGCCCATGTGTACTAGGCTTAACATGTAGACTTTTGCAATAACTGTGCACATAGTAATAAAAATAAATATGACGTGTATATTAAGGGTCTTGTGGATGCATGTGAGGATGTGACATACTTTAAGGAGCAGTATAAAACTCCAGAGATGTAAAGATATGTTGCACCGCATAGCAGAGAACAACTAGGCCTAAAGTGAGGCAATGCCTTGCCTGTTCGCAAACTCAAGCAAGTGGTGCTTATTAGGGTTGCAGACATTCATAGGCAGTCAGCAGAACCAGACCAGGAACTAGATGATTCCAAAAGTAATTGCAAAGCAGGAGCCATAATAAGGCAGTGCTTTTTCTATGCTTAAAATGCTGGGGAAAGCATCTCTAGACCCCGAGCATGTGGGACACCCACGCCAGACTCACCAGATGGCCCTGGTTACATCATTTAAATACTTGGGAGTGGTAACTACACTGAATGCCTCAGAATATACAGATAAGATATTACTTCCTCTGAATGTTAAATCTAAACAATTGAGTAAAACTGAGTAAATTTCCATTGTCTATGGTGGGGAGGGCGAGTCTGGTGAAAATGGTGTGGATGCCCCAGATGTTGTATGTATTACATAATTGCCCCATATGACTGACATTACGATTATTTAGAACCATTGACTCAGTCTTTAGGGATTTTGTATGGAGGGGAGGAAAACCTAGAAATAGATTTAAAATTCTACAACAGCCTATTGATAAGGGGGAAATTGTGATACCTAATGCAAGATTATACTTTATTGCATCACAATTGCAACACTGGCACGGTTGGGAGGTAGTGAACGTGGAGGACCCTATACAAAAGATAATAGCATCTCAATTTAAAAAACACCCTTTAGTCCAACTAATAATAGCTCACCATTTTTATAATAAAAAAAGGTTCCCTACCTTCCACTTGATTCACAGAGTATGGGAAGTAGTACAAAATATTACTCAATATAGGGGATATACGAAGCAGATGCCCATATGGGATACTTATTGTCTTTATTAATTAAATAAACTATCAGAAATTTGACTGGAAAAAGGCATGTATAATATTTCTGTATCAGTTATATGAAGGGGTGTCTTACTTTCTTTTAATCTATTAAAAGACCGTTATCAGCTAACGAACAAAAACTTTTATCAATACCTTTAAATATGTCATGCATTATAAATCCAAAGCTCAAAAATTAAATTACAGTATGAACACTCTAAAATATTAACAATGGCAACTTTGGTTGCCCGTACGAAATGAGGATTAATATGAGATCTTTATTCTAATCTACAAATATAGAATACTGAAAAATATAAAAATAGTTTTCCCGATGGCAAGGAGACATTGAGGGCCTAGATGAGGAGGACTGGACATGTGCCCTGGAAACACTTCCTAGGAAATCTCTCTCGCCCTCTCAAAGGCTATCTCAGCTTTTTATCATACATTGGGATCATTATACCCCACAAAAACTCTATGCTTGGGGAAAATATATAACACTGCTATGCCCGCAATGCTCTTTATTTAATGGCTCTCTCATCCATATGCTCTGGCAATGTCCAAAGCGTCATTGCTATTGGGAAAAAGTATTTACAACCTTGAATACATTATGCTCCACTGAGATAATAGGGACGCCTAAACTTGCACTATTGAGTATAATACCTGATTGAGCATTACCAGCGAAAGTGCATATTATGTGGATAAGATCCCTATATTTAGCACGTAAAGTTATTCTAAAAATGGACATCCACTGTCCTTCCAACCATAAACAATGGGTTGAGAAACGTAATAATATACTTAAAAGAGAAAAACTAACATATAAACATATATGTTTATATAAACATATAAACATAGAGGTACACCCCAAAGGTTTGGTAAAATATGGTTATGCTGGATAGACTCTAGTAATGAACTATATGATGGTTTACCGAGTAAATAAGAGTGAAAGTAGAGGAGATAAAGGGGAGCAAAGGACTGAGACAGATGGGTGAGGAGTAGAAGATCGTTAGGTAAAGACAATTTACAGCTACTTGGAGGAAGTTGCCATAGACTGATGACCGATATTGGAGGAGTCTAAGCTGTTGCGCAGAATGTATTTATGCTTTCATTATGTTTCCTTTATTATATGTCAAGTTATATTAGCCCGAGAGGTGCAAGGTTTGTTTGGTTTGTGTGCTTTCTTACTTTATGATACTTTATGGATTAATTTGACATGTTTTTTGTTTATATGTATTATAACAAAAATATCCTATGGATTAATCTGACATATTATTTGTTTATATGTATTATAACAAAAATAAAAAAATGATTTGATTTAACAAAGAAAATGCTGGGGAAAGAACATGAAACACACATGTGGCACACTCTACCTAGTGGATGATGACAGCAGAAATTTTCATTCCGCCACCATGTCAAAGTGGCAATAGCCGGGAATTATAAAAAGTATACAAATGTTTCAACTAGGAACACAAGAGGAAGTACTGTAATACTCTAAACATGGAAAATGCTTTGTGAAGTGCCCCTAAAGAAATCCCAGTGCACAAAAGACACCTTGTAGAGAAAAACTGCAGTTGATGGTACAGAGGGGTATAAATCTGGCCATAGAAACCCAGATAGCACTATAGCCCAAGTGTCACATTCCAAGGTAGCCCAACTATTTTTATGTCCAGTGGGGTCTTGGTACAGCCTCCACAGCTACAGCGGGTCTAATTCCATAATTTTGAGCCCCTATAAAAATATAGGAGAAACCGTTGCTGGGAACTTTTTTCTGGCTAATTTCCTCAGTTTTAAGAAATTTCCTCTCACTTTCTCTTGGACAGGAAGAAAATGGAAATCTCTCAGATGGGACACGGATTGGCATTAGATATACGTTATCTTTTTTTTTTATTTTTTTTTTTTTTCACATTCAATTTTTTAACTTTTCTTAGTTACATTCATGAAAATGCACTTTATATTAAAGCACAATAAAGTAGATAACAATTACATATAAAAAGGGGGAGGGGAAGACATTGAGACAATCATTTTCAGCAAATGAACACAAAAGAGATGGGTTGTACAGGAAGAGTTTAATGTATACAGCTTCAATTATGACTTTGAAACTCAAGTAGAGATTCCACCTCAGTGGGCGTGCAGACATTACTTCTGCAGCTCCACCCATTGTGTTTCCTCCTATGGGGCACTGTCACTGGGACAGTGGAGTATACTGTTGTCTGTTGCCCCAGTGAGGACATTGAAACACATCAGGCAGAGCTACAGCAGAGATGTCATCACACCCGCCAAGGCGCTGATTTGGAATTATACCTTTCATATTTGTGCGTAAATTTTTTTTTTTAATAAAATCTGGTTTTAATACTACACCATGAGTGATCTTCTTCCTCTTTTTTGTTATTAACATAATCACATTACACGGTGAATTGCTGCTCTTGGTTTGACATACTGGGAAGCCATCATCCCTCTATCCATCCATCCATTTGGGTTTTCTTCCTTAAAGCCTAGCCAGACCTCTTTGAGGTCTGAGGATCTGGTAAGCAGTTTGCGACTGTGGGCACACACAAGTGGTGAAGAATCTATCCATCTGTGGGATTATCTGGGCTGCTGTATTTGCACATTTTCATTTGGTTATGGCCTTTTACACGTAGCACTTTATAATTCTGTGGAACTTTTAATTAAGTTGTTTTCATTTGTGGATCCATTGTGGTTTTGATTTATTTATTATTGTTTCTTTGTTATGCACTTGCAGCTGCATTTGAGATATGTATACTCTTATTTTTGCACTAGTGACACTTAAGCATGATTACTTTTGGTTTATTATATTGTTTTATCCATGATGCCAGGAGGGAACATGGGGATTCCTGTGACAGGAATGCTAAGCGAGGGGCGTTGATCGCCAATGAGGTGTTCCCCATCTTCCTGAAGAAGTTTGAGAATGTATCTTATTAGTGGGTGATTGTAGATAGAGCTAGAGACCCTTCTCACAGCCATAATGAGCGACCCAAAGGGATTTCTGAGGATACTTGTTCTAATTGGATCCAGTGTTTTTTTAGGCAATGGGTACACCAGTCTAATATTGTGGCCATGTGTAGCGCCTTGTGACATTTGAGTGGGTTGGGAAATAGGTATAAACAAGAGGGAGTGGCCCAGTCTATGTGATTTATCCACCCGTAAAAATGTGCTAAACTCACTATGCATCCAGGACATTCGGGATCACAACTGATAATGTCTGCAAGAGCTACAGCAATCTGTTTGGTACAAAGCCTACCTGGTCAACATGGATTAGCCATTAGATAAAGGGGGCATCCCATTCACCAGCATTTTAGTGAAGAGTTTGAGATCTACATTTAGAAGTTAAATCAGGCGATAGCTAGCACATTATGTCGGGTCTTTCCCTTCCTTGGGGGTGACTATGATAGAGGCTCTTAGAGTGCCCAGGTGGAAGTGGTGCACATTCTGCACTGCATTAAAGCTCAGAAAAAGGATTAAGACATAAGGACAGTAAATTCAAAAAAGTTTTATAGTAGATTAAGGGAAATCCATTTGAGCAGTGGAGTTTATGTGGTTTATTAGGGGGTTAGCTCGGCAGTGGGTGTGTGTCACCACCTGGATGAGTCAACTACACAAAAGTAGGCACAGCAAACAGCATTGCAGGTGGAAAAACAAAGTTGTGGTTTATATACACTATATACAATGGAAAAATAACAGCAAAACAAAAAGAAACATGAAAATAAATCCTTGCCAACTTTGCCACTTACTACACACGCAGGTTCCTATAGGTCAACTAGTTGCAGCCTTTTGCTGCCCACAGCACCTATCTCCCTGTTTTAGAGGTTTGCCACACAGGCTTTGTCTTACCGCACAGGAAAGGTCTCAAGCTCCCCAGTCTACACAGACACAAAACTGGTTCCAGGATTGAGCAACTCCCTAAACAGGCTGGGAACTTTTGTAAAGGCCCTAATGAGCCAACTTGCTTCAGGGCTCATTACCTCACCACTGAAGGACTCTCAGTCCTTCCCCTAAGTGGAATAAATCTGCATAGAGCCTGAATCTAAGACACACATTCCTGAAAAGCTGGATGCAACAAGGCGATTTTACCTGCCTGCTGTCACAATATATATATATATATATATATATATATATATATATATATATATATACACACATATATATATATATATATATATATATATATATATATATGTAGCACTAACCCCCGAAGGAGCTGCTGGTTTTGATTTGGGCCTGCACTCTGCTAATAAACCCCACTAACTTGACTCAATCCCCTTGACACAATATACCTGTATTGTCACGTCAGGATCCACTGGCTCCACCTGCTGGGGAAAAACAATACTCCACACAACGGGATACTTAACCAGAATATATTTTACTGCACGTACTGGTAAACAGGTGAATACAATAATTGTTCTGTCATCCCAACATGGAATGACAGGACAATGAATTTAATAAAACAATTATAAACAGTATAAATACACGGGAGCTCCCCCTACTTTTATAGCTAAGTGTGAGATCTCATTAAAAGTACTCAGTCTGTAGTCTTCTTGTCTTCTGCTAGCTGTTATAGTTTCTTATAATTTGTAATCCAAAATATATATATATATATGTTTTTTTATTTTCTTCGTATGCCTGTAGTAGTAACTGAGTAGTAACTCAGTAGTAACTGAGACAGGAAGTGTCCAAAGAGACATTGGCAACAATAACAACTTGTAGAGTAGATAGTGTTTAGAACATCTCTCAAGTCTTTAATTTAGTTTGTGACACCATTGCAAAGATTTTCCTCCCTTCCTGTCTTCCTGGGTTCCAGAAGTTAGAAATAATATCTGTATTGAAGCCAGACACCAATAAAAACTTGACAGATATTAAAACTTTTCACTGTATCAAAAAAAAATAAAGTTATGCCTGCTTTTATTTGAAAAAAAATAATCTACTTGATCTATTTCTGTTCCTTTATCAGTCCCAGTATGTGCTGCATGTAATATTTTTTTTTTTATTGTGTAGTGATTCAACATAGACTAAAGTCGGTGTAATTTAACCACTTCAGCCCCGGACCAATTTGCAGCTAAAGGACCAGGCCCCTTTTTGCAATTCGGCACTGCGTCGCTTTAACTAACAATTGCGCGGTCATGCGACGTGGCTCCAAAACAAAATTGGCGTCCTTTTTTTCCCACAAATAGAGCTTTCTTTTGGTGGTATTTGATCGCCCCTGCGGTTTTTATTTTTTTTGCGCTATAAACAAAAATAGAGCGACAATTTTGAAAAAAATGCAATATTTTTTACTTTTTGCTATAATAAATATCCCCAAAAAATATATAAAAAAACATTTTTTTTCCTCAGTTTAGGCCGATACGTATTCTTCTACATATTTTTGGTAAAAAAAAATCGCAATTAGCGATTATTGATTAGTTTGCGCAAAAGTTATAGCGTTTACAAAATAGGGGATAGTTTTATAGCATTTTTATTAATATTTTTTTTTTATTAGTAATGGCGGCGATCAGCGATTTTTATTGTGACTGCGACATTTTGGCGGACACATCGGACATTTTTGACACATTTTTGGGACATTTGTCATTTATACAGCAATCAGTGCTATTTAAATAGCACTGATTCCTATGTAAATGACAGTTGTAGTTAGGGGGTTAACCACTAGGGGGCGGGGAGGAGTCAGTGTGACGTGTGTGTGTTTTTTTTACAGTAGGGGGGCGTGGCTGTACGTGTGACGTCATTGATCGGCGTTCCCGATGACAGGGAACCGCCGATCACTGACAGTCAGTGTAGGAAGCGCGGGGAGAGGTTTGTTTACATAGACCTCTCCCCGTTCTTCCGCTCCGTAACCCGATCGCGGGATACCAGCGGCGATCGGGTCCGCTGGTCCCGCGGCCGGGGTCACGGAGCTCCCGACCGGGTCGCGAGCGCGCCGCTAGCGGCGCGCGCGCGACCCACGGGCAGGCACATGCACGATCACGTACAGGTACGTGATTCTGCCTGCCCGAGCCATTCTGCTGACGTATATATGCAGTGGCCGGTCGGGAAGCGGTTAAATAGTCTGTGCAGAGATCTATAGTACAAGGGCCAATAGACCCTTAAAGCCAAATATTTATTTTAATATAAGAAATACTACTGCTGACACCAAGGGAATACTTTACTAAAGGATTAAATCTAAACCCTTTATGGGAAACCAGTGTTTATTTCAAACACCAACTCACACAATACACTACAAAGGAATGTTTTAAAAATGTTTCTCACCTGACAAAATGCTATGCTTTATATAATATGAAAAAATCTGTACAAAGTCTGATAAATAGCCCATTTATCTAGATGTCAAAGGACCACTAGGCTAATGATCTTAGCACACCTTTTTAACCATCTGATTTTTGACAGATAGATGTTCTACATGCCCCCCCCCCCCCCCAAAAAAAAAATACCAGAGTCAAGCTTGTTTAGTTGGAATGGTCTTTTTAATACCAAAAACTTCACCTGCACCTTACAGTGTTGTCACTCTTTTTCAGGAGGTGGACCCTAAACAAAATTCAAATGTTTAACTTTGACTGGACATCAGTGCTGCCAACCTACCAGATTGAAATTTTCTGACACGACACCCAAAATTTACTGGCACAACCACGTTTTTACTGGCATTTACAAAAGTTACAAAATTACAGTTTTAAGTGCAAATTTCAGTATTTAGACTACAAACAAGTACAATATGCAATTAGCAACGTGATTTAAGGCAGATATTGAGGCAAAAAACATATTTCTTGTTTTCTTTTCGATATAGTAAGTAAGTAGCTCAGGGACAGGACTCATGAGGGCAAGAAATTTGAATGGGCCGGAGCACACACATGAAATTCACAATTACAATTCACAGACACAACATGTCCCCTCCTGAGTGACAGTGACAGTTTCTCTCCACGCCAGGTGGTCTCTGCTTGGCTCCCTTGCACCCTGACATGAAACAACACGCTCAGGCACCACCTCTGCCAGACCTATCCCCCACCGGCCCTAACCATTAAACACTGTAGCAAGCATTTGGATGGTCTCGGCCGGCTCCGGACTGAAACTGCGCATGTGCAGTTCCGAGCGTCACTGCCATATTTTTTACTGGCAACCTTTTCCTGTCACTGGCATTTACTGGCAGGAGAAGTGTGCATTTTTTACTGGCTGCAGTAGAAATGCTGATGGTTAGCAACACTGCTGGACATACCCTTAAATGTCTGACTAGCAAAAGCATGTCTGTTCTTTGAGTGGTAGAAATGTACTGTCAGAAATTAGCATGAGACTATGGTATAATGCCCCCCACTATGGCAAAATATTTCACCTGTCACTATGTCAGAACATCACCTTTCCCTATATACCGTTTATGAATTATAATATGTAGGGTTCTGCACCAGATGTGACATAGCAGGTAAAGGGGGCAGGGCTTTGCAGCAATGTGTCTCCAGAACAATAATGTTGCTTAGTGTTTGTTTTGCATAGGGAAGAAAGCTGTAGCTCTACAAAGGAAATTACATGAATAAAGTGTTGGATGACAATATCAGGTGGCTTAGTGTAAGCAGAAGCTCAGTGTATTGAAAATTTGGGTCCGAAGTCTTCTATATCTCAGGCTGAGACTCATGGGTCATGAAGCCATCTCACTTCTAAGTTAAAAAGGCAGAATGTTTTTGTATAGTTTGCATTGCTTACAGTGCTATATTGGCAGTACAAGTTAAGTTTTTTTTTTTCCAGTCCACAAATAGTAACAATGTATTTTTCCATTGTTAGGGCTTTTTCAGGAGAACTATTCAGAAAAATCTTCACCCAAGCTATTCCTGTAAATATGAAGGAAAATGCGTGATAGACAAAGTAACAAGGAACCAGTGCCAAGAATGTCGTTTCAAAAAGTGCATCGCTGTTGGCATGGCAACAGATTGTAAGTACCTCATAAGAGATGTTTGTTCCACATACTCACCTAGAACACAGTATGGTGAATGCCCAAAAAATAAACCAATTTAATATATATAGATTATACAATATATTGTTTGTCCTTAAAAAATGAATTACTGTATGTCAGTCTTTGCAGAGGACACTAAGCTACGTAATGGAATAATGTCCTTACAGGATGTCCCCACCTTACAAGCTGACCTCAATGCAATATTTACTTGGGCAACTGTGTGACAGATGAGGTTTAATATTGATAAATGTGAAATTATGTACTTAGGAGTAAAAAACATGCATGCATTAAACATTCTAGGAGAACAGCTAGGGGAGGCAATGTTTGAGAAAGATCTGGGTGTTCTGGTATATCATAAACTTAATAATAGCATGCAATGGCAAGCTGCAGTTTCTAAAGCAAGCTAAATATTTTCATGTATTAAAAGAGTTATAGACTCCAGAGAGGGAGAGAGACACAGTGTTGCCCCTGTACAAATCATTAGTAAGCCCTCATCTGGAATATGAAAAAAAGGGGGATTGTAGGTTTGGCGCTGTTCCAAGATTGATTGTTGGATGGTAATGTGTTGAACCCTGACGAGGGTATAATTACCATCCAACAATCAATCTTGGAACAGCGCCAAACCTACAATCCCCCTTTTTTCTTTACACCAGTATACTTCACCTAGGTGATAGTAGACGTGTAGGAGCAGCAGTCAAGTCTAACAGATACTTGTACATATATATTTTTTTCTTTTTATTCTTTTTTTCCCTTGCGCGGATCAAACTCCAACTTTTCTCATCTGTAATATGCAGTTCAGTTTTGGGCACCAGTGTGCAAAAATGATGTTGGAGAACTGGAGAAAGTGCAGAGAAGGGCAACCAAGCTGATATATTAGCTGAACTAAATATATTCTTGTTCCAAATTTTTATTAATTTAGTGTAAGACACAGTTTACAGAGTAAAAAAGGTATAGACATAACGTCACTGAGTAAAGGACAGTCACATACTGAGACATTGGCAATACAACAGATAGCAAGGGAAGACATGCTAGCTTGTAGGCAGATGCAGTCTATTTTCTCCACTGCAGGTGGCGCTTAACTGCAGCAGCACTGCAGAGGGAGAGGAAGTCAAGAGGAACATGATTCCTCTATGGTTTCATGGGTCACTGTGGCAGCGATCCAGTTGGATGCTGACAGCCCATGTGACTCTGGTGGCTATCTTGGGTCAGGCAGAGTCTATTTAAGACCCTGGCTGCCGAGTTTGGTGCACATTTGTAGTGTAGGGATATGTCACCCGTCTGTCAGGGACAGTAATAGCAGCAGTGAAAGGTTCCAGATGAGTAGAGAAGAATAGGGATCTGACACACTTCCTGGAAACCTTCCCACTTGGGCGCAGATTGACCAGGCCGCATTCCGCTCCCTCAAGACAGACTCTGTCAGTTCAGCTGAGATCTGCTCTACTACGACCTGCTATTTATCTGTGAGTTTTCCTGGTTGGGCTGCCTTCTCACCGTGCTTGTTGTGAACTGTTATACTCTGACTACAGTACAGGTTCTTTCCATTGCATCTGTAATGTGTGTGTGTTACTGCTGCCGCACCACGCTGCGCTCACCCACAAGCTTACACACAAATTCAAGATCCAAAGTCAAAACAGCTGCATAGAGTTATTGAATACCTACCAGGCCGTAAGTATCAAAACTTACAAGATAAGAGTGTCCGAGGGACTATATTCTATAATATACAGTAAAACACAGTCAGTTATGATCCTAGTATTAAGTGTAATAATTCAGTTGTTAATGGCCCCATCAGAAAACACTGGAGGTAGTCTTCCACAGCGCAATAAAACTTACTGACACAGTGATTACTCTCTGGCCTCCTGGGTTGCTCCTTCTAATGCCTAGTATGCACGATGAGAAAATCAGACAAGAAATACCGCTTTTGGTCCAATAATCTGATCGTTAGTACACAGCTCTTGAGAGCCGATAATGCAAAATTAATAACCGTGAAAAATATTCTCATGCAATAACAGAACTAACGATTTTCATTTAATCAGTACAATACCATAAGAAATCGAATCATACAATATCATAAAAAATCGAGTTAACAAGAACACGCATGCTCAGAAACAAGAGAATACATTACAATACATTATATAGGGCTGCACAGTGGTGTAGTGGGTAGCACTCTTGCCTAGCAGTAAAAAGGGTCCCTTGGTAGATGCCAGTGGTGGAGTCTCTGCTGCTCCTGGTATTTTACTAAAATAATTTTAATGTCAATACATTTTTATTGAATTTTAAATAGAATAGACATACAAGATGGAACAATGCAGAGACAAAGAAAATGGTTGCCATGAGAGCTGATTATAGTGGGAGAACAGTGTAATTCAAAGAAAACCATAACACAGCTAGGAGTATGTGAACAGTCACATAACGTATTAGAGAGGGTATATTGTTGATGCCTATGCTTAACAAGGCAAATTCTGGAGATGAGGCTATAGGATTTTTAGTAACATTACTGATAAGTGTGAATGTTTCTGACCAGAAGGTTGAAATCCTATTGTAACTCCAAAGTGAATGCATTATAGCTGCCTAATTCACCACAGTTCCTCCAACAGGAAGGTGAGACTGATGGAATGAATGTGTGAATCTGGGATGGGGTGATATATCAACGAAGGTTGATAATAAGGGTAAGTTCCCACAGGTTGGAGGAACGGGTCGCTTTGTAACTAGAGAATAATGCAGCTGACCATTGAAATAGAGATGAAGGTGTGGATTGTGCATTATGCAGTAGGTTATCTGCATGTATTTAAAGTAGTATGCGTCAGGAATAGTAAATTCTTCTCGTAGGGATGTAAATGGTTTCAAGAGGTATTCTAAAATAAATTTTATTTTGTACTTATGTGCTCTCTCAAATCAGAGTTAGATACTTCCATAGAAAAACATATATTCCATTTTAACGCAAATAAATTAGGAAATAAATTAGGAATTGGCCTAAGCCTTCAATAGCTGAAAAGTCACGTGGACAATATTGAGTAGCCAAATGCTGGAAGTCAGAGATTATTTCTCTCTGTTGCAAAATAGGTAACTATACTTATGGGAATGTATAGATGGGCTACAGTGGGTATGTATAGGCAGCCATAGAAGAGTATGTCAAAGGGCACGCTGCTTGAGGCTGCTCACAATGCATTCTGAGAAGTCCCCCACCTGCTATTTATAGGGTTAACTGAACTCTACAAGTAAAGTAGCATTTCCACAATGTGCATGTGTGCTTGGCTGTTTAGATGAGTGCACTGCAAAACATCTGAATAAGGCCTATAGAAATGTTATGTGCTGTTCTCAGCAAAACATCCAACAGCCAAGAACATGTGCATAAATCTGTATCATTACTTGTACAGTTCTATCAGCAGTGAGAAGGGGGCTGCCTCAGTTGTGTTGAGTTCATACTAATTGCAGGCAAGGCTTTAACAACCTCTTAATCATCTGTCTATCCACAGCCATTAATACATGATTATGACCAATGGCGGCCGCTTTATTAGGGGGCACAGGGGCCCCCTAACAGATGTCTGGGGTCTAAACAGACCCCTGACATCTTCCCTTTGAGACAGAGAAAGGGACGGAGGATAGAGATTCCCCAGTCACTTTCTCTACAGCTTCAGCTGCACTGAAGATGATTGAACAGGAGACAGAGGCTCTTCTCCATTCATAAACTGAAGCATCGTAAACACAGTTTACAATGCTCAGTTATGAATGGAAAAGGAAAGAGTCAGTAAATGACATATATACCGGCTCCTTCCTCCGCTCTCCATCCTGAAAGATCTTGAACAGGGGGTGCAGAGGAGCACAGAGAGGGACTGGAGGAGATCACGGGGGACCGAATGAGCACACAGAGAAGCACATGGAGGAGGACACAGAGGGGGATCAGAGGAGCACACAAGGGGACCGGAGAGGACACAGGGGGAACGGAGGAGTACACAGAGGAGCACACGGAGGAGGACACAGAGGGGGACCGGAGGAGGACACTGGGGGAACGGATGAGCACACAGAGGAGGACACAGAGGGGAACCGGAGGAGGACACGGGGGGACTGGATGAGCACACAGAGGAGCACACGGAGGAGGACATAGAGGGGGACCAGAGGGGGACCGGAGGAGGACCAGAGGGGGACCTGAGGAGGACACGGGGGGACCGGAGGAGCACACAGAGGAGTAAATAGAGGGGGACCGGAGGAACACACGGCTGAGGAAATAGAGGGGGACCGGAGGAACGATCTGTGCAGCGGTGGGGGGAGTTACAATCACTGATCTCCCTTCATGGCTTTCAATAAAGCAGCTGAAATCTGCGGGAGGGAGAGGAGAAGCAGCTGTCAGATGCTTTATTGAAAGCCGCACCGGGAGATCGGTGATTGTAACTCATAACATAATGTTCCTGACTGTCCAAGTATCGGGTCAAGCATTGAAGCATTTGCACGAGTACAAGTACTCATGCAAATGCTCAGTATCGGTGCAACCCTATACTTTATTATATATTTTGGTCTTTCTGTGGGCTGAAATAAAATTTGGCCTGGCTACAATCAGTGACTCAGGCAAAACACTGACTGCCAAAGTAGTAAAATACTTTGAATTTACCAGGCAATGGGAAGCTAGGTGATCCATGCAAAAAAAATAAAAAAATTTACTTGGCCAAGCTGAATGTTTGCAACGTGTGTTTATATGTATAAATCAGTGGACATCTATTGACATTGGGAAGTGTGAAAATAATTAATGTGCATTTATTCCTTGAAGTGGTTTTGGATGACAGCAAGCGTTTGGCAAAAAGAAAACTCATAGAAGAAAACAGAGAAAAGAGACGCAAAGATGAACTACAGAAGACACTGGTACAAAAACCAGAACCGACACCAGAGGAGTGGGAGCTAATACAGGTTGTCACTGAAGCTCATGTGGCCACCAATGCACAGGGAAGTCACTGGAAACAGAAACGAAAATTTTTGGTAAGAAAAGGCTGAATAACATATTAGTATTTAGTTGGAACGTTAGGTTTATGTGACTGCATGTGCTTTGAAAGAGGACCCATTCGTGTTGCCGAAATTCATAGAAATGGACCTGCTTGGCAGAATTTGCTTGACAAAAACTCTTAAAATTGTAAAGGCTAATGCTAACCCTACCCTAAAGCTAGCTTTAAAGTAATAGTAAAGGCCGTTTTTTTTTTGGTTTTAAAATATTAAACATGTTATATATACCTGCATTGTGTAATGGTTTTGCACAGAGCAGCCATGATCCTCCTTTTCTCAGGTCCCCCTCCGGCGCTCCTGGCACCGCCCTCTCACATGCCAAGTTCCCCCATAGCAAGTCACTTGCTCCCGAGCCCTGTTCTGAGTGTCCATAAGACACATAGAGCAGGACTTGGCCCCGCCCCCCAATCCCTCCCCACTGGCTCAGATTGACTGTCTCCCGCTGCTGTATCTGAGCCAATCTGGAGCGAGAGACCTGAGGGAGCCTCAGCTCTTGTGCACATCGCTGGACTGAGATCAGGGGGGTAATTGGGGGGGGGGGGGGGCTACAGTGTAAGCTGCATGCAGAACCTTCTGCCTTTACAATTTCTTTATCGCTAAACCTAAACTTAATGCCATATCTATCATAAAACCTAGTCCTAAGCATAACTTAGCTTTTAACACTAAACCCTAACTTAAACCCTGACTATAACTTGATTCCTTAAGCTAACTTTAACCCTGACTCTAATTTACTTTTCTGGCCAAGCCTTTGATCACCATGTCACCACTGAAATAATAATCCCATGGTTTTGTAAACAAAGTCATTCATCGGCCACTAGTGATGAATTAATTTATCAATAGAGGCATTCATCCCATGTTATTGGCACAGAGGACATGTGGATCACATGGTTTTGTTGACAAATAAAGCCATGTGAATAAAAAGTATTTTTTTATTAGCTAACCTGTCACTGAATTCCTTTCTTGATGTATACTGAATACACTTAAGCAGAAAAAGTTTGTAAAATATTAAAGTTTTAAAGGAGCCCCTCTAACCCACAGGAGCCAATTAAAGACAATTTTAGTCCTAAAAAACATACAAAGGGACCTTCATTTCAACTTACTAGTTAACTTGCATTTCACCAAAATGGTGAAATGCATGGGAATATCCTAGTTTTTGGCAAAGCAAAAACTATGTTATCCTCATTCTTTGTTCCTAGGGACACAACAAATAAATGATGAACCCAAAAATTGAAGAAGACATAGGCTTTATAACGGCCCATTATATTCTTCTATTACAAACATTCTCAACTAAAGGGTACAATGTTAAAGACAGAGCACAGCAAGCAGAACACAGAGAGCATAAAAAAGAGAACATGTAAAAAGCTTCCTAAATTGGAAGTAACAACACCCTTTAAAATGTAAATATAGTATTCCCGCGCTAATGGAAAAAAAATGTGATGTACAATAGGTAAGGTGCAGCGAACACCGAATGGGCTGAAACCAGAAAACCCAAATGCAAGTAAATGAAAAAAATCAATATGTGGTGTCGCGCTCCTAGTATAAATACTGCATAAATTGGCTGTGAGTGTCAGATCAGCAGACAAGAGATAATATGCAGGTACACTGGTACAACTCTGGCTGAACCATCAATAAAACAGTACAGTAAATATAGTAAAATAGGTAAAAGAGCAATCATCAATAAGAAAGAATGCTTTAAAATATTTAGGTATATAAATATATAAAGTGACTAGTGTATAAAAAACCTAAGTAAAAAACACACTAAAGTGCATAAATAAATAAATGTGCAAAACCACATAAATAGATATAGTGACTAAGAGCAATGTAATCACTAGGTGGCAGTGGAGGTAAATAAATAGTGAGGTGATGATGAGTGGTTCAAGTTGGCATGGATAGAAACATGTATGCCACAGTGGAGGCCAGGATAAAAGAGGTCAGGGTAAGGGTAAAGAAGGGGGGCGAATAAAACAATATGATATAAGTGGATAATCTGACCATAAAAAGTAGGTGATAATGCTAGTGATAGCAGTAAATAAAAGATTGACAACAAATGTGGAAAAAATAGCAACAGAGAGGGAAGTGATTAAATAATCAAAATTGTAATGTGATTAAAAGATCATCATGTGCAAAGTATATGACAGTCCATAAAACATAAAGTTCTGTGAACAACACAAGTCTGAAAATGACAGGTGTGATCCAATCTGGGCTACACTCTGGTGCCGAAGTGCCAAGTGAGAGTGGGAGGTGGTGAATCGAGCTTGCCCAGGGTGACAGTAGTGCTGGGGTCTTCAGTGCTGGTAGCACCCGTGGGTGTACTCCCTAATTACCTTTATGCTGCAGGTATGTAGCATATAAGAGGATGCCAGGCAGATGGGGTCTCTCTGGGGGGTGCTTCGGTGGTCTCTCTGGGATGTTGCTCGAGGGGTCTATATGCCAGTCCTAATCTCCGACTTCATCGGGGAACAACACCCTTTAACCTTTTCACTGCCAGGTCCTGCGCTCCACTTTTAAACTCAGCTGGCCAGACCATTTTTGCAATTTTTCCATAGCTTTTTTATTTTTCCTTTACAGCTTTCAGAGTTTGTAAAAGACCCCCCAAACCATATATTTTCTGAAAGCACATGACTAGTAGAATAAAAATAAGGTGCTACTGATCTTTAGTGCACAATGATATTTGCGGAAAGGTTTACAGTGCCTTGCGAAAGTATTCGGCCCCCTTGAACTTTTCAACCTTTTGCCACATTTCAGTCTTCAAACATAAAGATATAAACTTTTAATTTTTTGTGAAGAATCACCAACAAGTGGGACACAATTGTGAAGTGGAACGAAATCTATTGGATTTTTGAAACTTTTTTAACTAATAAAAAAATGAAAAGTGGGGCGTGCAAAATTATTCGGCCCCCTTGCGTTAATACTTTGTAGAGCCACCTTTTGCTGCGATTACAGCTGCAAGCCGCTTGGGGTATGTCTCTATCAGTTTTGCACATCGAGAGACTGAAATTCTTGCCCATTCTTCCTTGCAAAACAGCTCAAGCTCAGTGAGGTTGGATGGAGAGCGTTTGTGAACAGCAGTTTTCAGCTCTTTCCACAGATTCTCAATTGCATTCAGGTCTGGACTTTGACTTGGCCATTCTAACACCTGGATACGTTTACTTGTGAACCATTCCTTTGTAGATTTTGCTGTATGTTTGGGATCATTGTCTTGTTGGAAGATAAATCTCCGTCCCAGTCTCAGTTCTTTTGCAGACTCCAACAGGTTTTCATCCAGAATGGTCCTGTATTTGGCTGCATCCATCTTCCCCTCAATTTTAACCATCTTCCCTGTCCCTGCTGAAGAAAAGCAGGCCCAAACCATGATGCTGCCACCACCATGTTTGACAGTGGGGATGGTGTGTTGAGGGTGATGAGCTGTGTTGCTTTTACGCCAAACATATAGGTTTGCATTGTGGCCAAAAAGTTCGATTTTGGTTTCATCGGAGCAGAGCACCTTCTTCCACATGTTTGGTGTGTCTCCCAGGTGGCTTGTGGCAAACTTTAGACGAGACCTTTTATGGATATCCTTGAGAAATGGCTTTCTTCTTGCCACTCTTCCATAAAGGCCAGATTTGTGCAGTGTACGACTGATTGTTGTCCTATGGACAGACTCTCCCACCTCAGCTGTAGTTCTCTGCAGTTCATCCAGTGTGATCATGGGCCTCTTGGCTGCATCTCTGATCAGTCTTCTCCTTGTCTGAGCTGAAAGTTTAGAGGGACAGCCAGGTCTTGGTAGATTTGCAGTGGTCTGATACTCCTTCCATTTGAAAATGATCGCTTGCACAGTGCTCCTTGGGATGTTTAAAGCTTGGGAAATCTTTTTGTATCCAAATCCGGCTTTAAACTTCTCCACAACAGTATTACGGACCTGCCTGGTGTGTTCCTTGGTCTTCATGATGCTCTCTGCGCTTTCAACAGAACCCTGAGACTATCACAGAGCAGGTGCATTTATACAGAGACTTGATTACACACGGGTGGATTCTATTTATCACCATCAGTCATTTAGGACAACATTGGATCATTCAGAGATCCTCGCTGAACTTCTGGAGTGAGTTTGCTGCACTGAAAGTAAAGGGGCCGAATAATTTTGCACGCACCACTTTTCAGTTTTTTATTTGCTAAAAAAGTTTAAAATATCCAATAGATTTCATTCCACTTCACAATTGTGTCCCACTTGTTGGTGATTCTTCACAAAAAATTAAAATTTTATATCTTTATGTTTGAAGCCTGAAATGTGGCAAAAGGTTGAGAAGTTCAAGGGGGCCGAATACTTTTGCAAGGCACTGTATCAAAACAATATTTTCGCAAAAAATACACTAAAATCATTATCAGCAGATAAAAACACAGCAAATTTTACAAAATTCCTACTAAATATAAAAGCTAACCTGTATGGAGTTAAAAAAGAATAAATATTTGTACATTTTATATTGTGCCTTTTTACGAAATGGTGAAAATTGAACAAAATGTACGGTAAATATCCAAATTTCTCAAAAAATCTGGAGGTTTTTATTTCTCACTTACAGCTTTCGGAGTTTGTTAAAGATCCCCGAACCATATATTTTCTGAAAGCAAATGACCTTTAGAATAAAAAGAAGATGCTGCTGATTTGTAAGGCCCTGCAATATTTGTGCAAATGTTTACCAAAACAATATAATTGCTAAAAATACTCTAAAATCATTATTAGCAGATATAAACACAGCAAATTTTTTAAAATTTGGGCTAAATTCCTACTAAATATAAAAGCTTAACCTGTATTGAGTTGATAAACAACAAATATTTGTAAATTTTAAATTACATCTTTTTGCAAAATGGTGAAAATTGAACGTACGCAAAAATGTATATAACCAAATTTCTCCAAAATCTGAAGGTTTTAATTTTTCCCTTACAGCTTTCAGAGTTTGTAAAAGACCCCCAGTATAATAAAAAGAAGGTGCTAGTGATTTTTAATTTCCCACGATATTTGCGCAAATGTTTACCAAAGCAGTATTTGCGCTAAAAATACACTAAAATTATTATTAGCAGATACAAACACAGAAAAATTTACAAAATTCCTGCAAAATTCCTACTTAATATAAAAGCTTAACTTGTATTGAGTTAAATAACAAATATTTGTGAATTTTAAATTGGGCCTTTTTGCGAAATGGTGAAAATTGAACGTACACAAAACTGTAAATCGCCAAATTTCTCTAAGAATCTGGAGGTTTTAATTTTTCACTTACAGCTTTCAGAGTTTGTAAAAGAAAACTATACATCTTCTGTAAGCATAGGACCAGTAGAATAAAAAAAAGGTGCTTCTGATTTTTAAGGCCCCGCGATATCTGCGCAAATGTTTACCCAATCCATATTTTTGCTAAAAATGCACTAAAATCATTAACAGATACAAACACAGCAAATTTTACAAAATTCCTGCTAAATTTTTTCTAAATATAAAAGCTAAACCTGTGTTGAGTTAATAAATAACAAATATTTATATATTTAAAATTGTGCCATTTTGAGAGGTGAAATCGGACGTACGCAAAAATTTCTCAAAAAATCTCTAGGTTTTAACTTTTCACTTATAGCTCTCAGAATTTGTAAAATACCCCACAAACCATGTGTTTTTTTTTAAAAGCACATGGCCGGTAAAATTAAAGTAAGGTGCTACTGATTTTTAAGGCCCCGTGCTATTTGCACAAATGTTTATCAATAACAATATTTTTGCTAAATATAAACTAAAATCATTATTAGTGGATTCATACATGGCAACATTTTCAAAATTCCTGCTAAATTCCTACTAAATATAAAAGTTAAAACTGTATTGAGTTAATAAATAACAAATAATTGTACATTTTAAATTGCACCTTTTTGTGAAATTGTGAAAACTGAAGGTGTGCAAAACAGTAAAATAAAAAACAACATACTCTAAAAAAGCTGGAGGTTACCATTTTTCCCTTTCAGCTTTTGGAATTTGTAAAAAACCCTTCAAACCATAGATTTTCTGAAAGCACATGACCTATAGAATAAAAAAAATGTGCTACTGATTTTTTTAGGCCTTGCAATAATTGCGCCAAATGTTCGTCAAATTGTTGTTTTCACTAAAAATACACCAAAATCATTATTAGTGCACACAAACACAACATAACTTACAAAGTTCCTGCTAAATTGCTACTAAAGCATCGTTCACATGTGGCATACTAAAGTGTATGCCCTTGAAAGGGCCATGTTTACCTGCACAGGAATGTACGGGTGTTCCGTGCATCTCCGTGCAGGCAGTCCCATTTATGTCAATTGGGATGCAATGGCTCCACAATCTGACATTCATGTGGGTGTGGGTACAAGACGCAGACAGTGAGAGTTCAGGGACCTACATGGATGTCAGATTGGGAGCTACGGCTGTGTTTGTGCAGTTGCTACATCCCAAATGACATCAATGGGACTGCCTGCACAGGGATGCACAGAACACCTGTGCTTCACCATACAGGTCAACACGGCCTTGCAGGGGTGTACGCTGTGTATGCCCTGTGTGAACAAGGCCTTAGGCCCCTTTCACACAAGTAGACCGATTGGTCCGCCTGCCTGTTTTTCAGACAGACCTGATTGGACCAACCATTGTTCTCTATGGAGAGGCAGATGTAAATGGATATGTGTTCCGTTCCCCATCCGTCTAGCAGATCGGATCAAATGATAATCGGATGGAAACGGACAGGGGGTCCGTTTCCATCCGACCGCTCCATAGAGAACAGTGGGCTGTGTCCATGTCTGCTTTGCATCAGCAGATGCAGATGGATCTGCTTGACGGAGTCCACTCTATGTGAAAGGGGCCTTAAAGTGGGTTTTATTTAGACCCGGCCAGCTGGAAGCAGTGCTATAGGTTCTTATGCCGTATGGACCTGGCAGTGAAAGGGTTGAAGCGGAGGTCCACCGATTTATTTTATTTTTTTAAAAGTCAGTAGCTACAAACACTGCAGCTGCTGACTTTTAAAATAAGGACACATACCTGTCCAGGACACCCACGATGTCGGCACCCGAAGCCGTTCTCTCCCTCGGCTCTCGGGTGCTGCCACCGCCATCTTCAGTAAGGGAATCAGGAAGTGAAGCCTACTAGCATTTAACACTTTATTCGGCAGCTAGCGGGGGTTAAAAGCGCCTGGCTAATGCCCAAAAAGCATTGCAAAAACGTCAGTAATGCGCCACAACCGCCGACGACCAAGCACTGGCAGTGTGAAAGGGCTCCAAGAGTTTATTTTTATAACTTACCAAAATGGAAAGTAAATGAACACGAGCGAAATCCAAATCAAACCGATATTTGGTGTGACTACCCTTTGGCTTCAAACCAGGATCAATTCTCCCAAGTACATACAATGCTTGTGCACACAGTTTTTTGAAGGGACTCGGCAGGTAGGTTATTCCAAACATCTTGGAGAACTAACCATAAATCTTCTGTGGATGTAGGCTGCCTTAGATCTTTCTGTCACTTCATCTAATCCCAGACAGACTGGATAATGTTGGGATGAGGGTTCTGTGGGGGTCAAACCATCACTCCTTGTTCTTCTTTGTTTGTTCTTGATGACATTGGCTATATGTTTGGGGTCATTGTCCTGCTGCAAAATAACCTTGTTGCCAATCACAAGCCTCCCTGATGGTATGGCATGCTAGATAAGTATCTACCTGTATTTCTCAGCATTGAGGACACCATTGATCCTGACCAAATCTCCAACTGCATTTGCCGAAATGCAGCCCCAAACTTGCAAGGAACCTCCACCGTGCTTCACTGTTGCCTGCAGACACTCATTATTGAATCACTTTCCAGCCCTTCAGTGAGCAAACTGCCTCCTGCCACAGACAAATATTTCAAATTTTAACTCATCAGTCCAGAGCACCTGCTGCCATTTTCTGCACCCCAGTTCCTATGTTTTTGTTTATAGTTCAGTCACTTAGCTTTGTTTCCTGCGTCCAAGATATGGCATTTTGGCTGCAATTCTTCCATGAAGACCACTTCTGGCCAGACTTTTCCAGACACTAGATGGGTGTACCTGGGTCCTACTTGTGTCTGCCAGTTCTGTGCTGATGGCACTGCTGGACATCTTCTGATGTGGAAGGGAAGTAAATACAATGTGGCTTTCATCTGCTGCATTAAGTTTCCTTGGCTGACCACTGTGTCTATGGTCCTTATAGTTGCCCAATCAATGGTGTCCTCAATGCTAAGAAATACAGGTAGGTATGTATCCATTTTATTAAGATCCGTGGTTAGTTCTCCAAGATGTTTTGAACAACCTACCTACCACAAATTCCTTCCAAATCTGTGTGCACTGTGTACATAGAAGAATTGATGCTTGTTTGAAGCCAAAGGGTAGTCACACCAAATATTGATTTGATTTAGATTTTACTTCTGTGCGCTCACTTTGAATTTTGTAAATTGAGAAAAATAAACAATGGAAACAATCTATTTCAGGTAATCGGGTAAGCTCCAGGCCTTGCTTCCCTCTTGGGATCTGGGTTCTGGCTTGTGAGTATTATTACTTGTGTTTATTTATTCAATATATATTACCTTGAGTAATGCACAAGGTGGGTTTGTCCTTGCTTCTTGACATATAGGAAATATAATGTTTACCTGAAAAGTGAATAGTAAAAAAGATTAAACTGCGTTTACTTTGAATTCCCAATAATGTGCAAAGGATATTTATATGTATGTTTATATATATATATATATATATATATATATATATATATATATATATATATATATATATATACACTGTATATATTTTAAACATTTTTTTCTAGCATATAATCAGTTGATAATTTAACATTCACTTTAGTGAACAGTCTCTATTTCTTTAGTAAATCAATCAAATATTTTGTGGCAGAAAAAGTAATTATCCACACCATTTTCCAGCCGGGACTGTGTTTATTACTGTCAAGCTAACTGTCAGCTTTCTGCTGAAAAAGATTCCAGGAGCTGTAAGCAGCCAATCACTTACACAGGTCTGGGACAGGCATGGCAGGTGTCAGCAGTTGGAGTGGAGGGAGAGCAGTGAACATTTGTTTGCTACATCTGTTCACTGATCTCCCCTCTGGTGAATGATCCCAGCTGTCGGTCCCCTAGTGATAACAATAAAGTTAAGTGTAAACAAAATTAAAGTAACGCAAAATAAATAAAAAACACAAAAAACATTTTTTAAAGCCCTCTCACAAACAAACAAAAATGTGCACTGGAGTGAGAGAAATAACTCTAGGGCCATCGTTCACAGTAAACTCTAAACTGATAACCTGCAAATGCTTTTTCAGCATCGCCTACGTGCAATTTTAAGGCTTGACATTTTTGTTATCTATTTACTCAACGCAACCTCATCTTCTATATATTACCAAACATTTGGTAATATTGTGTTTATGTGCACTAAAACAAACTTTAGTGTATTTTTAACTGACAATATGGGTTTGATAAACATGTGCTAAAATCATGTGACATAAAATTTTTTAACCATCACCATTTTATTCACCGGGGGCTCTGTTTTCAGAAAATATATAATGTTAGGTGATTTTAACCAAACTTCAGGCCTAAAATGTGCATTATGACGTGTGAAAAAAAAAAAAAGGCTCTCGTAGACATGTGGTTAAAGTGTATCTGAACCCAAGAATGTAAGTGTGCCAGTAATAAACTTCCGGACCTAGGGTAACTATTATTGTACTGTATCCATGGAAGTGCTGCATTGTCAATCTAGGACCCCCCTATCACCCCACCTCCCAGTCTCCATAACCTTTGTTGTTCCTATGTTGCTCGCAAGGTGCAAGAATGATAGAGCTACTTGAGAAAACACAAAGTGGGCAGGAACTCTCAGGATTTACTGCAGGATCAAAGAGTAATTTGAAACATATACACCAAAATTCTTTAATTGATATTTTAAACAGAGATAAAACCAAGAAGAAAAGTTTTCTAACACTGTACTTTCAAAAGGAACCCATAACTTGATTAAATGGTGTTTTGATATCTGCGTGGATTTCAACTTTAGGTAATATATGACTAAGTTTACATATGTGATGTTTTGCTTGACCCTAGCCAGAAGATATCGGGCAGGCTCCAATAGTTAATGCACCGGAGGGTGGAAAAGTGGACTTAGAAGCCTTCAGCCAGTTTACAAAAATAATCACCCCAGCAATTACACGAGTGGTTGATTTTGCCAAAAAATTACCTATGTTTTGTGAGGTAAGTAAATGCAATGTAAGTGGTGCTGCAGCCATTTTGTAGTATCACTCCGAAATGTCAGCAGAATTAAAAATAAATATATTGTGAAATATATTACAGGTATAAATAACACACACTAAAAAAAGAAATCTGCAAGTGCATATTTAATAAGGATGGGCGAACGGTTCGGCCCGAGCAGGAGTTCGGGCCGAACATTGGCTGTTCGGAAGTTTTCCGAACAACCGAATTATATGGACATCCGACCATTTGTTCAGCCCGCCGGACAACCACAATGCACTGCGCCACTGCACAGTGCATTGAAAGCCCTGATTGACTGAAGCAATGAAAGCTTCGCCCAATCAGGGCACAGAGCACTGTCAGAGCCATGATTGGATGCTGTCATGATGACTGTATCCAATCATGGCTCATTGCTCTTAATCCCACCCCACACTATAAAAGTATTCTTTCCATAGTGGCCATTTGTAGTGTGATAGCGGCGTGGAGAGAGATAGAACAGGGCTCTGTTCAGTGCTATTAGACAGTTAGTGTGCTATAGTGTTCTATTCTGATTCTATTGTCAGTGCAGAATATCAGTTTAGTGTGCATCTAGGGATAGTTCAGTTTGAGAGTATTGGGACCATTCATCTTTACATTACTGTGAATGTAGGGAAGTTTAACGCTGTATATTTCATTGCATTACTGCAAGTTTAACGCTGTATATTTCATTGTGTTACTGCAAGTTTTTATGCCGTATATTTCATTGCGTTACTGCAAGTTTAACGCCATATAGTTCTGTGCGTTACTGCAGGTTTAAAGCCATATATTTTATTGCGTTACTGCAAGTTTAGCGCCAAATAGTTCTGTACGTTACTGCAAGTTTAGCATTGTATATTTCATTGCGTTACTGCAATTTTAACATTGTATATTTAATTGCGTTACTGTAAGTTTAACGCTGTATATTTCATTGCATTACTGCAAGTTTAACGCTGTATATTTCATTGCGTTACTGCAAGTTTAACGCCATATAGTTCTTTGCGTTACTGAAAGTTTAATGCCATATAGTTCTGTGCATTACTGAACGTTTGACACAGTATATTGCAGTATATAATAGTGTATCCGTGGAGTGTGTCCGTGTCATGAATACTCAAATTAAAGTGCACCAACCACCACTTTCCATTGTTTAAAGTGCATCCACGTACACATTTACACATCTTTATTACACTTTGTTAATACACTCCCCCATCATGTTTAGGAGGACAGCAAGGAGAGGCAGACATTCCCATGGCACTGTAAGTGGGCCAGCAGCGTATGTGTCTGCAGACAAAGGTGGATGTGGTCAGTCCTCAGGCAGGGAATCATTTGTTGCCCATGCTATCCAGCCACATCATGCAGAGGAGGTGGTGGACTGGCTTACTAAACCGTCCTCATCCTCTTCATCCTCCGTCACCCAAGCAGAGACTAGTGCGCAGTCCCCTGCAGCTGCCAGAGTGGCAAAACCTGCCTCCTTGTCCACAGCTATTCCTGCCATAGCCCTAGCATTAGGCATGGAGGAGTCAGCGGAGTTATTTGAACACAGCATCAGCCACTTGCTCCTTGACGATGCACAGCCATTACTCAATTCAGATGTTGATTCTGACTCTGAGGTTGAGGAAGGCAGGAACATGAGCCTACAGAGAGAGGGAGGACACTGGTACACAAATTGGCAGTCATGTTCCCCCAGCCACAGCGTATTGCCAAGTTGTCTCCAGTAGTAATGAGGATGGAGGAGATGATGATAATGAGGTAACTGACTTGACTTGGGTGCTGGATAGAGCAGAGGAGCAAAGTAAGGGTGACGTACAACCCCAAAGAGGAAGCCATCATGGAAGAGTAGAGAGCAGCCACCCTATTCCATCACATTGTGGAGCTGTTATCCCCCGACCCACTTCCCACAGCTCAGCTGCCTGGGACTTTTTTAGTACATGTGCAGCCAATCGCACTGTTGCTATTTGCAAACTTTATCTCAAGCACATCAAGCGTGACAAAAACACCAACCATTTGGGTACCACATGCTTGACAAGTCATTTAACCTCCCGCCACTCAGCCAATTGGCAAGAGCACCTAAAAGCCAGACAAGAGGGAACAAATCTGTCCCTCTTCCTTACTCACCTCAGTCTGTCCCTGCTATACCTCATGACCTCTCAGCAGCCTCCACTGACAGGGATGATAGTATAAAGCCCCATACACACGGTCGGACAATCCGCGGACCAGGTCCGTCGGACCATGTCCGTCATACTTTGTCCGATGTTGGTTTTGCGTACACACGGTCGGACAAAGTTGTCGGAAAATCCGATCATTCTGAACGTGGTGACGTTTGTTGCCTACGACGGGACTACGTAGAGGCTGGTAGCCAATAGCTTTGGTCTTGTAATGTGATCTGAGCATGCGTGGCACTTTGTCCGGTCGGACAACCGTACACACGATCGGATTTGGTGTGATCGGACCGTGTTGACGGCAAAGATTTCCAGCAGGAGATAAGACTTTGTCCGTCGGACAAACCGACGAACACTGTCCGATGGTGCATACACACGGTCTGATTTTTCAACAACCTTGTCCGATCGGACAGAATCCATGAAAAAGTCCGACCGTGTGTACGGGGCTTAACAGAGGGTGTTCCAGGTCCTTGCAGAACATCTGCCAGCCGCACACAACCAGCTGTAGACTATAGCTGGCAAATTTCTCTGCCCCATCTGCTGCAGCGGAAAAAAATACAGTCCCTGCCACCCACATGCCCGGGGTCTAAATGCAAGCTTGTCAAAGCTGCTGGCTCTACAACTTCTGCCTTTCCGCCTGGTGGATTCTGCCCCCTTCTGTGAATTTGCAGAATGTCCTGTACCACAATGGCAGGTTCCCAGTCGCTATTTCTTTTCACGTAAGGCCATTCCATCTCTCTACTATCATGTGGAAGGCAATTTTGTGGGATTGTTGGGCAAGGCAGTCAGCCGCAAAGTCCACATTACTACTGACACTTGGTCCAGCAAGCATGGGCAGGGATGATATATTTTGTTCACAGCATATTGGGTAACTCTGCTTGCAGCTCAGAAGGATGCAGGACAGGGCTCATTGCTGCAGCTTGTTGTGCCCCCACATCTCCATACAGCTGGCGATGATACCAGATTCGTCAGCTCTACACCCTCCTCCTCCCCCTCCTCCGCTGAATTGTCCTATGAACCTCAAGTACTCCCTAAGCGTTCAAAGAGCTATTCAATGAGTCAGGCTAAAAGGTGCCATGCAGTGCTTCAGCTGGTGTGTCTAGGGAACAGGAACCACACTGGAGCAGAGATCTGACTTTTTTTTTTTGGTCTGACTTTTATCAATATGAATCAGTCCTGGATTACCAGCAGCTATAAAGCCACTAATGTCGATGTCGCCGATTAAGTGGGATGTGGAATCTCTGCAGGACTTCTAGGCTGCCTAGTGTTGTGTGTGTTGATTTCATCTGGAAGAATGTTTTTTGGTGTAGGTTTCATGGGCACAATTAACACCCAAAGACCAATTTTTCCGCAACTGTTTGACAGGTGTATAGTGTGAAGGCGCCACCGACACCCAAAGAACAATCATTCCGCACCTGTTTGACAGGTTCATGTCATTACAATTTTTGACAGCAAGGCTAATTCTTGCTTTCATCAAGAGTACCTCTATAGGGTTATGGTGTGCAGGTGCCACTGACACCCAAAGAACAATTTTTTTTGCACCTGTTTGACAGGTGCATATCATTACAATTTTTGACAGCAAGACCAATTCTTGTTTTCATCAAGAGTACCTCTATAGGGGTACGGTGTGTAGGCGCCACCGACACCCAAAGAACAAATTTTCTGCACCTTTTACAGAAGTAGAAATCCAAAGTTTGTGGTAGAGACACCAGAATTTATCCAAAAAATCTCTTACCTTGTTCCCCATGCACTACATTGTGGCTTTGTTATACAGACAGACATGCTTACAAAATAAAGAAAGCTTGCAGGGAAAATTTCATTTTTTGGGCTTTATAAATGCAATTATTGCTGCAGCAGCTTCTATACATAGTACAGATGTGCCACTTTACAGGTGGACTAAGGGGACCCACCAGGCACTATTTTGAAAGGAATTTTTCATTTTTATACTTTCACTTTAAGCAATAATAAATCACTGCTTATTTAAAAATCATTTTTTTATGAACTTACCCGGACCCCCATAACCATTGTATGCCCAATTACTTGCATATAAGCCTTCAAAATGGGGACTTTTGTTTTTTCACGTTCGGGTCCAATAGACTTCAATGGGGCTTGTTATTCGGTTCCAAACTTTCCCGTTAATATTTAATAATCCTCTGCTGAGTTCTCCATGGCTGTCCTAAACAGTATACCTTTCAACACAGCTACGGTTTTACTGGTTGAGAAAAGATATGTCTATTGAATTCTAATAACAATAATAAAGCCATTTAACCTATGTCCTGACCTGCTAGATTCCTCCCCCATGTTAATGAAAACCAGTTTGCTTGACATTGAAGCAACCAGAGGACCCTTTGATGAGCCCTGACTACAACACGTTTGACACATATAAAATATTAAACATACTGTATAGTTTTATTGCCTTCATATATAATCTACTACAAATATACCCACAATGTACCCTGATTTCTTTATAGATAGCTAGGGGGTTCCTTGAGCAAAGAGCAGTGGCATATGGATCCTCTAGCTGACAATGCCTTTGTAGTTCTGATAGCAGTCCAGCAATGTTGAACCAGTGCAACCTCAGACAGCAGAGTAGTCTTTTTTTACATAAGAAGCATTTTTTTAAACTAACCACCAGTGTACAAGGGGCAACCTACTCTGACCTCTGATCTTTTTTGGTCATTATTAATATTTAAAATAATTTCATAAGTATTACTTAAAAGGATTCTGTCCTAAATTGTTCTGCTCTGGGTTGTTATAACTCTATGTACACCACATGCCTTATTGTTTTATTATTTATACAGTTGCAGTACACTTAGTAATCATACTTCTTTACCATGAACTGTACATATACAGTATATTGTAATATTAATATTCTATGTTTTATAATTATTTAATTTTAAAAGTTCCAAAATATAAAACTTTTATTTCTATAATTTGTCGGTAAATGCTTAGTCTGAGTGCTAGGAGTGCACTACTGTATATAGCACGTTTCCAGCACAAAATCAGGAGTACACATATGCAGCACCTCAGAAGAAGGCCCACCTCTGCAACGACAGTGATTACCAGTCAAGGACCCCATCTAACAGATTCCTTCCAGATTTGGACCTTATTCAGGCCCATCCTAGTGCTGATCATGTGACCCACTGAAATCGTTTTTGATGCTGAAGGGAGAGTGGAGCAGCAGTTCCTTTAAGATTGGTAGGCATTTTTGTGCCTCTCTTGTCATCTGTGTATGCTGCATAGCAGGAGGATCAGGGCGGAGGGAATCCTTTGTACAACATAGATCCCTTTTAAGTATGACTGAATGTTGTAGTATGTAAACAGTCCATTGTGAACTGTGGGTAACTGTTGATCATGATCAGAACATTTCCCTTTGAAGTCAATGTGGTTGATATACTGAAAGGTTTTGTTAACCCATCCATATAAAACTATGCCAGCCCCTCTATTAGAGGCTGGCATAGCACACTATGTCAGTCGTTTTTAAAACAACGAGCAGTGTAAATACCTAATTTGAGCTGTCTTCAAGCCGGTCACATCACTCACGGCCGCTTTACAGCTCTCATGGATTGCTTCTGCAGGAGGGGCCTCTGACATCAGATGGGGAGATGACGTGGCCGCTCGTCTCCTCCACAGAAGCCATGTATCGTAGCTGTAAAGCGTCCGCGAGTCACGTGACTGGCCTGAAGACAGGGGATAGAGGAGAGCTGAGCAGGGCAGCCTATCACAGAGGGAGGCACTTTGACCACGGTGATCAGGGCAGAGCAGCCCTGATTTCCGTGGTCTGTTTAGAGAGGCCATACAGGAAGTGGCAAGTTCAGGGGGGGTTACAATTTAGAGGGGGGCATATTACACAGCACAAGTGGTGTGCTGTGTAATCTGCTTTAAGGGACCAGAATCTGCATTTTTTTTTTTTGGGTTAACAAACATTTGACGTAAAGAATGCTTACTTAATACTTTGATCATTCACTTAGCTTTGTGAATAAAGTGAACCTGTTATGTTACCTGTTATGTGCTGTGCAAGTTAATTACAACAGGAATTCTCCTTGCACATGACTGGATGACTGCAGTGATCAGCGCTGTACTCTATTCAGCAATTTGGATATTACACTATGCACAACAAGGGTAAAAAGGTTATTAATTTTATCTAAAAAGCTTCTTAATTATTAAATATGGCCAGCCAAAATGTATACAAAAGTGTACTTAGTCTTTTTTTCAGTCAGCAATTTTTAGAAAGGTTTACTGAATAATAATAAATGTGTGCTTTTTTTGTAGCTGCCATGTGAAGATCAGATCATCCTTCTCAAAGGCTGTTGCATGGAGATCATGTCCCTCCGAGCTGCAGTGCGCTATGATCCTGAAAGTGAGACCTTAACGTTGAATGGGGAAATGGCAGTGACAAGGGGACAGCTGAAAAATGGAGGACTAGGAGTGGTATCTGATGCTATTTTTGATTTGGGTGTATCGCTGTCTTCATTTAACCTTGATGATACTGAAGTTGCCTTGTTGCAGGCTGTGCTACTTATGTCATCAGGTGTGTGCATTATCAAATGTTTCCCGAGATATTATAGATATTTAATGCAATCCTTTACAAGGTAATTTTTCTTTTAGGGCACTATTTTAAAAACTGTCATATACTATTACTAACATTGTTTGAAAAGGGCTTTTGTTCTTAAAGACACTACCAAAATGTTCCCAAAACTGCTGGGAAAACACAATTCTGCACCAACATCCCTTATCCTTATACCCAATCCTGCACTTAGTCTTTAAAGTGGTTGTAAACCCTTACAAACCACTTTGGCCTACAGGTAAGCCTAGATTAAGGCTTACCTGTAGGTCCAAGAAATATCTCCTAAACCTACACGGTTTAGGAGATATTTACAAAAAGACAGGCACCGATGTCTTTGGCGCATGCGCCGTAGACAGCGGCGCGCAGGCGCACTGAGCACGCTGCAGATCACGGTGATATGACGCTCGTGGCGGCTCCTGTGCGCACGCACGGGAGTGCCGTCCTCGCGGCTCTGGCGCTGTGATTCACAGCGACGGAGCAGCGGGACCTGGAAGACGTTCCGGGATTGATGGCAGCAGAGGACGACGTGGACGAGGGTCGCTTTGGGGCTTCGTTCTCAGGTAAGTTATTCATAATGAGCTAGTATGCTATGCATACTAGCTCATTATGCCTTTGCCTTGCAGGTTCCATTTAAAAAAAAAAAATCTGAGGCTTTACTTCCCAATTAAAGTCACAGAAGTATATATGCAGTTTAATAGATGTACTAACAACACCCAAGTTTATATTCTTATCTCCACTTTCCCCTTACAGCAGTTGTGCAGGGTGTCTGCATATGGCTGTACAATCCAGTATGCACCAGAGTTAAGCTGGGTAGGCACTGGGGCTGAACAAAAAACAAACTGATTCCTGCATCCACACAAGCGATGTGAATGCAGGAATCTCCCCTGCCGGGACATTGTATTCTGACAGCGGGACTCTCTGCTTCAAAATACACTGATCATTGCTGCAGCTGATTAGCTGCAAGCCGCCAACCAAACAATGTTTTCCAGCAGTCCCATTTGACAGAAGCCGATCTAATGATTGGCTTCTGTCAAGCCGAGAGGGCTACATATAGATTAAAATTAGGCTGGTCCCTGCTAAACCAACTGAATTTCAATCCATGTGCCCCGAATGTTAGGACTACTAGACTCAGTAATTAGGATTCCTGTGTTGAGGGGTGTGGCTGTTACTCAGCTGTGACAGCTCAGACCGGTGGAAAGAAAAAGAAGCTGCATTTTCAATATTTTAGGGAATTTCCTAGCAAAAACATTTACAAATCATAGCATGCAGGGGGGTGGAGGTCTATAAAAAGATAACAAAAAAGATATGAGATTTCAGATGAGTTTTACCTTAGCTTATACAACTCAGTCTTTTAAAGAAACCAAACTTCAATTAATTTTTTTGTCTGAGGGTATCTAGAAAAATTATTACTTTAATCCTGTATCTTCAATCTCTTTATCTTGATCTCAGATTTTTTTTTATAGTTTAGTTTAGATTAAATCAAATTGCAAATTGAAATATTTGAACATAGTTGATGAGAGTTACAAAGGACCACATCATTTGTAATAACAGTTGTCATTAAAATATGGAAAATGCATATGTAATTTTAAATATTGAAATATTTTGCATATGCCTTCAATTCTGAATGAACGTGTGAAAGGCACAAAGGCACACGGTGACTAACTCATTACTAACAATGTCTAAAAGAAAAGAAAGAGAGGAAATTAAACTAGAACTTCTAGGTTTGAATAAAGTAATAAAGAGTTAGAATTTTTGTCTAAATGTGTTGCTGTCTGTGACTTTATTGGGCAAATTTTCCCTCTAGAAATGAGAAGAATGGGAATGGGGTCTTTAGGACAGGAAAACAGAAACAACATATAACAACAAAATAAAACCATACAGATTTTATTCTACTTTACTAAAAAGTGTTTTTGCTTCTATCTTTGTCCATGTTGAAGAGATATCCCATCACTTCCTGTCCATTTAACTTTCTGTCACTAGGACAGGAAGTGTAGAAAGATGTTTGCCAGCACACCATGGAGCGACACAGATAGCGTCCAAAAAGAGTGGTTTATTGCATGATCACAAGGGAATAGTGCAACGTTTCGGAGCCGCGCAGGGCCCCTTCGTCAGGCATGTGATGATCACATGCCTGACGAAGGGGCCCTGCGCGGCTCCGAAACGTTGCACTATTCCCTTGTGATCATGCAATAAACCACTCTTTTTGGACGCTATCTGTGTCGCTCCATGGTGTGCTGGCAAACATCTTTCTACTGTTATCCAAACCAGTATCCAGCTGGTTGTTGCTACAGCACCCAAAACTGTGAGCATTTCCAGGAACGTGTGCGATTGGAAAATGAAGTAGGACAGGAAGTGTGGGACATCTCCCCAATGGGAACAGAGACAGTAGTAATAAGGTGTGGTGAATGTAGGCTAGTGGTGAGAAATTTAGAAGCACTGTGTTGAGCAACTAAATCAATAGCTGTTTTTACAAAACCTGTTCTCTTTTTTTATTGTTAGATCGTCCTGGTCTCTCCAGTGTCGAAAGAATAGAGAAGTGCCAAGAAGGTTTCCTCTTGGCTTTTGAACACTACATTAATTACAGGAAACACAACGTTGCACACTTTTGGCCAAAACTGCTGATGAAAGTCACCGACCTCCGCATGATTGGAGCCTGCCATGCCAGCAGGTTCTTGCACATGAAAGTGGAGTGCCCCACTGAACTGTTCCCCCCACTTTTCTTGGAAGTGTTTGAGGATTAGAAGAGACTGTGCTTCAGGATTCTTGGCACTACTGGGGTCACCCCTTCCATTCCATTGCCTCCGTCACTTTTTTTGTTCTCGTCCGTTCTGAATAGACATGGATGAAAATGTTCCTCTGATGCGGGTACTCGTGACTATCGTGTTTTTGTTATTCTGTCCTTTTGATGTGAAGTTTATCCGTGGAAGTTTAACCTCTTTCGTGCTGAAGTCGCCATCAAAATGGTCCTTCCAGTTATAAAGTGGTTATTGTATAAAAAAGAAAAAAAAAGAAAAAATATATATTAACTTGCATTCACCAGCACTACGGATCCTACACAGAAAAGGTATTCTCAGATATTGTGCCTGCGGCTAAAATCCCTACCAACCGTCACCGTTCATTATCACTCAGTGGGGCAGTAGAAGCAGTAATAATCACTCACTGCTGCAAATGTTCCTCTTAGAACAAGGCAAATATTTGGTTTTATCACTAGATGATATTTTGATGATATTTTTTTAATTTATTTTTAAAAAAAACAAACAAAGCCCCTTATCTGGCACCAGATGCAACCAGGCATGGGGAGAAATTGGTTTGGCAGCATGATTTCAGATTGGTTTATAGTCAGAGATTTTAAGCCTGGTAAAATTCTAAACAATCATACCTTTATACTTAAGAACAGAAAAGGATAATCCTGAAAAGAATGTATTTTTTTACTCTAGCTTCCCTTTTCCAATATGCTTTTTTTTTTATCTGAAAGAAATGAGCTAAGCTGACTGGACGTTTAAGTATGATAGTATGTTGCTCACTCTTGTGTTATATAGTTGGTGTTAATAGGACAACTGTACAGAACTAGCTTCTCGATTCTGCACATTCCCTTCTCAGGTATTTGGAAGTAAACCTCTTGGGATTCCATTATTGTTTTGCCATTTTGATAATCCCTGCAATTCTTCATAAATTACTTTGGTATGTGTCATTGTCATGTGCCTCAACTCACATGACAATAACACAACATTTTCCAATTTGGTAACGTCACACTGTTGTACTCTCAAGGGCCATAACTTAATGGTATATAAACTCCTGAACTGTGATATATATCTATATTTCATTCTGTTCTACCTCCTTCATTATCCATACTTTGACAGTGCCTAGTGAAGAAGCAGTGATAATAAAGCCAATTATTTAGTCCAGTCTACATTGCTTAAGTGCCACATATCCCTACAGTTAATCAGCATGTTCTCATTGAACCTCAGCAAGTGTATTCA
Source organism: Lithobates sylvaticus (assembly GCA_028564925.1). Taxonomy (NCBI): domain Eukaryota; kingdom Metazoa; phylum Chordata; class Amphibia; order Anura; family Ranidae; genus Lithobates; species Lithobates sylvaticus. The sequence continues at coordinate 408,229,230 of CM053030.1, forward strand.
TATTGATAATTCAGGTTTTCATGCTATGCCAGGTTATTTTTTTGCCAGACATATATTTTTTTAATAGAAAGGCTGGCATATCAACAAATAACATATGCACAATAGTTCCCTAGACATAGAGTACAGAACCAAAACAATGCATTATATATTGTATCATTGGTACATGTTTTGCAGTAGAGAAGTAGAGAGTTTATATTCATTAAAAATGTAAAATAAAGTTATATTTTATAACAGCAGCATATACCATGTCTGGTAGGCACCAGATAGATATAAGTAGAGTCATGTGCCTTTATTAAATTACCTATTTGTCCCAATAGACACATAAGAAAAGTAATTTTGGTATTAAAACCGTATTACTGATAATAGCCTTCCTTGCTAAACAAATTGCTACATTTGTCTTTTTTTTCCAATAATAGGCTTAAATCCTTAAATAGATCGTTGGAATTTAATACTGATTTAGTCAACATAAATTATGATCCTTTGGCCTTTAAAACACAACAATGAACACTAAAACACCTTGACTTCTTACATACACCGAGATTCTTGATTTTTTTTTTTGTCTCTTAAACTTTAATATGTGTTACCCTATATATGGAGATTGTATGTCAGATAGATTTGATAACGTAGAGAATGATTCAGGTGATGAGTTTTGGTGTAATTCTCTGGCAAGGCCTTCCACATGAATACTGATGACTGAATTGATGTGTAGTGAAAATGGATACATGTTCTGGTTTTCAATGCTTCTTAAATTGTCTGTACTTTTCTGTTGCTGGTCTGTTAACTACTTACAATCAATAAGACAAAGGACCATCAAACTCAACATTTTATATAGTCTGATTTAAATAATAATAGAAAAATAATGCTCTCAGAAGTGTATCTAACATGCATTATGCCCATATGCTGAAACCACAAGTGGACATTTCACTGATCTCAGAACCTGTGCTGGACCAGCAGAAGTTGCTATATACCTTTTAATTGTGCAAATTATATGGCAAGCATTTAGACCCTTGGGCCTATACCCAGTTACAGAAGTATTGGGTTATGCTCCACTGATCAGTGACCTTATGTTCTCCCTTAACTAGGCCCAAACTGAAAATTATTGTTTTTTAAAGGATAAAATACAGTGAGTAAAAAAAAAGAACTATATATAAAGGATATATATGACACTAGACAGTGTTACTTTGCAGGGGGGGGGTGTCCTTTGTTGAGATATAATTAAAGGGTAACTCCACTTTTGTTAAAAAAAAAAATATAGCAAGAAAACTAAAATTCTATACAATCACTATACAAGCCATACTGTAATATAACATTATTAAAATTACCTTTCCTTTTCAAACTGCAGCCTCTGTAAATTTCTAAAAAAGTCAGTGCGATATTATTATTATTATTACTATTAGTATTATTATACAGGATTTATATAGCGCCAACAGTTTGCCCAGCGCTTTACAACGTAAGGGCAGACAGTACAATTACAATGCAATTCAATACAGGAGGAAGCAGAGTGCCCTGTTCGTTAGAGCTTACAATCTAAGAGTGATACAAAAGAGTAATAACTGTGCAGGATGATCTGATGGAGAAAATAAAAGTACTATTGCTAGGTGGAGGCAGGATAGACTTCTCTGAAGAGAAAAGTTTTCAGGGATCGCTTAAAAGTGGATAGAGTTGAAGATAGTCTGACAGATTGGGGTAGGGAATTCCAGAGGTTGGGAGAGGCTTGGGAGAAGTCCTGGAAGTGAGTATGGGAGGAGGTGATGTGGCTCCCGAAGGCATTCTGTACACAGTTGGTGTACAGAACACCCCCAGAAATGTCATTTCCTACTTGTGTGAACTCTGAACTAAGATACAAGTCAGGTTTTTGGCATCCTTTGCAATGAAAATTTAATTTTTTGAGACATACTTCCTAAGAGTTAATCATATCTAAAGGGATGGAGACACTGCAGATTTTATCATCAGAGCACTCCATGTGCACCAGCTCATTAAAATGAATTAGTCAATCTCATTCAGAATCAGTATCCAAAAAATTTTGTGGAACATATAGCAGAAACAGGTATTGACCACCCAGAGGACTGCTTTTTGTTTTTTTTTTTTCTCAACAAAAGTGGAGTTACTATTTAAAAGTCATGGGGGGGGTCTTCTTTATTGTAATGACTACAGTTTTAGGCTACTCTCTGCCCATCACGCAATACATGCCTTTACAGACACATTTCTTACTCTACCTCTGGCAAATTTTTAGTGCAAAATTCTAGTCTAGTTAAGCAGGTGCAGTAGAAATCCACATTTTTGGCCGTATCAAACAAAAGATGGAGAAATAGATATGTGAGCGAAAGTATCATTTTCTGTGAAGGGAAAGATGATTTTCCCATGCTAATTAACAATTTTTATGCTACCTAAATACATTTCTGCTTTGGATAATGAAAGGTTTGAGTATCTTGGTGTAAAATTCCTGGTGGGAATTGCTAAGAGCTAGATAGCACTTATTTTGTAACAATGGCACTTTTTGGTTTACGTCAGGGTTTATAAACACAGAATGTGTTATACATGGGAGGATGGGTAGAAAGTTTTTTAAAATATTTAAGGTGGAAGTGGTTGTTTTTTTTGACCAGGGATGGTATCCATTCTTTATATTTAAGCCATGTGTTTTTAAATGTATTACTTTGAGCAACTCAAAATATTCATGGCTTAATTCTACCACCATATTCATTGTCTAAAATTTGTTGTGTCAATGTGATAGTGTAAATTCACATAATTTGTTAATACTGGATTTGCATTAAATGCCAATAGACTATAATTCAGTTTTCTTACCTCCATTATGCAGTCAAATAAATCCATACCCAACATTGTGGCTGTATTGAAAGTCATAATAGGCAAGCAACAGTAGTTATATCGACCTATACAGTCTGTCATGCTATGCAACTGGCTTTTGGTCTCTGTTCAAATTTATTAGTCAAATACATAGAATTTTTATGTCTCTTATATTTAGTCTTCGGTCATGGATTTTCTGAGTTTTGTAAACCAAATGAATTTACTAGTTATTTCATGTAAATGTCATTCATGTCAATGGTTTGTACTGCAAGACAAAAATAAAACAATTCTTAAATATAAAAAAAAATGAAAACCACTCAATCCACCATGCTTATTATTTTTTTAATGCGTTGAATTTCAGTATGTGATATAAGTTACCAAGCATGAGAGGCAATTGTTCACTATGAAATAGGAGTGATAATTACAGGTTCCACTGATTAACACCATGTTGAACCTCACAATGTTGTCTGCACCAAGGATGAAAGAGAAGATTAGTTGTATGGAAGTACAAATTGTTGGAATAATAAATAAATTCTATATTCAGAAATAGCAGGTTGTATACTAAAAAGGGATGAAGTCTTTGAAGAAAGAAAAATAAAACAACACAGTTTTTATATATATATATATATATATATATATATATATATATATATATATATATATACATATATATATACATATATACATATATATATATATATATATATATATATATATATATATATATATATATATATATATATATATATTAGTATTTCAGTAATGCATGGCGGCTAGCTCAAAGCTATTACCGCTCAAATTTCTGATTGCTCTATACTAATAGAGTAAATTCTGCTCTAGGTCACAGCACCTTGCACATATCACTGTTCTTTGAACTATAAATGAGCCTAAATGTGTTCTTTAAAGAAAAAATAAAATAAACATCTGCCTAATACATATACAGTATTATATACAACATCCATAATATTAGTGGATAATTATATTTACATTATAAATATTTTAGCAATATTGTGATGTTGTGCTAATTTTCTGTTTAATACATTTACAAAATCTATTTTATTTTATTTTTTATTTAAACGCATTTATTAGCAATTTAGCCTTTATACAGTCCTACTAGTTCACATGTTTCTTTACAACTCTTTTAATGCAATAAAGGTACCCTTAGACTGACCATAGACAATAAAGGGCAGAATTATGGTTGTATCATGCATGCAACTTGCAATTTTATGTATATGTAGACATTACCATTAGGGAGGGTACCCACAGGCTACTAAAAATGGTGTACACCTGATACAGACAGTATCCAACTGAGAGAGAAAATTAGGACAGAAAGCATGAGAAGATTTCTAATAACTCTATAATGTAAATATTTGCTAGGGTGATTTGCATCTTTAATCTGAAGATTACTTTGCTGCCAGCAGATGTTCAGGTGGATTTCCATTAATTCAAGCCCATGTATTTCTTTTTTTAATTGTTGAAATGGGAAGGGTTAAAAACTGTCAGACTTTATTTCAATCTTTGTTCTAGTTGGGAAAAATATACCCCACTTCCAGTTCTTATTACTAGTACCACCAGGGAATAACAAATAAGGAAGAATTAACACAGATAACGCACACATTTTTAATACAATAGGAAAGGGTTAGACCCACTGTCCAGTGTCCTTGGTAGTAGGATCACCTTCAGTTCCAAGTGTCACTAGGACAGGGATTGAGGGCAAAGCTCCCAGGTAGTCAGCAATGAAAACCTGGCTAAGAACTCAACCCTTCAATATTCTATCTAAAAACAGAAACCCTGTTTTGGTGGAATTGCATTATAGACTAGTTTCACAATGTTGTGATCCCATTTTGGTCTGGCTTTCAGTGTAATTATGTAGTGCAACTTGGATGCTACTTCAAAGTGGTTTGCCTATTCTATGGGGACAAAATCAGCAAAGTAGTACAGGAAACAGGCACCATTGAAATCAATGTGATTTCTATTGTCATGTGATTTTGTGTGACTAAAGTCACATCTGAAATCGCACTAGTGTGAATGGAGCCTTAAAATAATATTTTTTTAAAGTTGTGAGAGTTATGAATCCCTTGTAAATTCAACTTTTTATCTCTATTCCTGCATTGCAAAGAAGTTTACTTTTTATAGAAAAAAATATCACGTTGTATCCATTTTGGACTATAGAGATGAATTGTATTAAAAAAATGAATGCCTGACTTAAGTTGAACTATTTAGGAACACACAATACAATTATATAATGTGGAAAAAACAAACTTGTGTACTGGTCAACTGTTACAGCTCCAACAGAACTAATATAGCCTTAGCTCGGTCATAGACATTTTTCTATATATAGTATGTCACAAAAGTGAGTACACCCCTCACATTTTTGTAAATATTTTATTATATCTTTTCATGTGACAACACTGAAGAAATTACACTTTGCTACAATGTAAAGTAGTGAGAGTACAGCTTGTATAACAGTGTAAATTTTCTGTCCCCTCAAAATAACTATCCCCTCAAAATAACTGTAGTAACACACCATTAATGTCTAAATGGCTGGCAACAAAAGTGAGTACACCCCTAAGTGAAAATGTCTGAATTTGGCCCGATTTGCCATTTTCCCTCCCTGGTGGTGTCATGTGACTCATTAATGTTACAAGGTCTCAGGTGTGAATGGGGAGCAGGTGTGTTAAATTTGGTGTTATCGCTTTTACTCTCTCATACTGGTCGCTGGAAGCTCAACATGGCACCTCGTGGCAAAGAACTCTCTGAAGGTCTGCAAAAAAGAATTGTTGCTCTACATAAAGATGGCCTAGGCTATAAGAAGATTGCCAAGACCCTGAAACTGAGCTGCAGCACAGTGGCCAGAAACCATACAGCTGTTTAACAGGACAGGTTCCACTAAGAACAGGCCTCGCCATGGTCGACCAAAGAATTTGAGTGCACATGCACAGCGTCATATACAGAGGTTGTCTTTGGGAAATATACGTATGAGTGCTGCCAGCATTGCTGCAGAGGTTGAAGGGGTGGGGGGTCAGCCTGTCAGTGCTCAGACCATACGCCGCACACTGCATCAAATTTGTCTGCATGGTTGTCGTCCGAGAAGGAAGCCTCTTCTAAAGATGATGCACAAGAAAACCTGCAAACAGTTTGCTGAAGACAAGCAGACTAAGGACATGGATTAATGGAACCATGTTCTGTGGTCTGATGAGACCAAGATAAACTTATTTTGTGCAGATGGTGTCAAGCTTGTGTGGCGGCAACCAGGTGAGGAGTACAAAGACAAGTGTGTCTTGCCTACAGTCAAGCATGGGGGTGGGAGTGTCATGGTCTGGGGCTGCATGAGTTCTGCCAGCACTGGGGAGATACAGTTCATTGAGGGAACCATGAATGCCAACATGTACTGTGACATACTGAAGCAGAGCCTGACCCCCTCACTTCGGAGACTGGGCCGCAAGGCAGGATTCCAACATAATGGCCCCAAACACACCTTCAAGACGACCACTGCCTTGCTAAAGAAGCTGAGGGTAAAGGTAATGGACTGGCCAAGCATGTTTTAGACATAACCCCTATTGCGCATCTGTGGGGCATCCTCAAATGGAAGGTGGAGGAGCGCAAGGTCTCTAACATCCACCAGCTCGTGATGTTGTCATGAAGGAGTGGAAGAGGACTCCACTGGCAACCTGTGAAGCTCTGGTAAACTCCATGCCCAAGAGGGTTAAGGCAGTGCTGGAAAATAATGGTGGCCACACAAAATATTGACACTTTGGGCCTAATTTGGACATTTTCACTTAGGGGTGTACTTACTTTTGTTGCCAGTGGTTTAGAAATTAATGGCTGTGTGTTGAGTTATTTTTAGGGGACAGAAAATGTACACTGTTATACAAGCTGTACACTCACTACTTTACATTGTAGCAAAGTGTAATTTCTTCAGTGTTGTCACATGAAAAGATATGTTAAAATATTTACAAAAATGTGAGGGGTGTACTTTTGTGAGATACTGTATGTACAGATTTAACCAGACTTTTTATTAAAATAGATTTATAGATAGTTACATATTTAGTTGTATAAAGATACATGCAGGCCTGCAGAGGATTGACAAACTTTTATATATAATTCAAGTTCACATAAGTTTAAGTAGACAAAACAACAAATAATTTAAAGTACCCGTAATAAATGCTTACTTATTTACTTTTCCAGAAGCTTTAAATAGATTTTGCCACCTTGCCGATTCAGGGCAAATTGTCAGGTTCTCTTGATAGGCCACAGCCTAATAATTGCCTGCTGGCCTGTTCACCAGTTGGTGTCCTAAGTCTAATTCTTGTGTAAGCTCCATGTTGGGCTTACACAGGGTTATTGACCACCTCCCCTCCTCCATGTGACCATTTTTTAACCTACTTTTTAATGCTAAGTCTGAGCACAGCATTCTGGGAAAAAGGTTCAAAGCTCACCAGTGCCCAAATCTACTGTATTTTTTCACAAGCTCTGATAGGCAAATGGCAAGCAAGCAAACCGAAGGTAAGTATTAAATGCCTTTGGCTAGAAAAAGGTCAAATGAACACCACTGGGTAGGAAAGTAACCAGCTATGTCTTGGTCCTATGACTTTACCCTTCACTAAACAACAAGGGGTGCCAGTGAACATGCACAATCTTAAAAACGAACAAAACCCTAAAAAAATCTACTCCACCTTCCAGCAATGCAGCGGCTACATTCCTCGCCAGCCACTGTCATCTTCTCCTCGGCTACTTTCAAGTGCTGAGTTTTTGGCATTTGATTGGCATGCATGTCAGTCATTCCGGCACAGCCAGAGTAAGCCTAGGAATGCCCAGCTCAGTGTACAGTATGTCGCTTCTGCTATAACGAGCTGTCTGCTCACAGAATCTATCGAACAGGAACAAGATACATGGAGGAATCCCCATGTGGGGCATTGTATTCTGTCAGCAGCACATGTAGCTGTTAGAATACATTGATCAGCAGCTGCAGTTGCTGATTGAGAGAAGTTTTCCAACATACTCTTTTTAACAGAAATCGATCAAACAATTGACTTCTGTTGAGCAGGGTGGCCACACCTGTTCCTGCTGAACTGGCCAAATTTCAGTCCATCTATGTCCAGCTTTACTCAGGCAGCTCTTTTACTTATTCACTGAAGGAATCACATCTAATGTTCTCTTAGAATCCTTGGCATTAAATATTACCTTTTGGAGACACAACAGGAAGTAAGAAAGAAAACTCTCCCAAGAAAGGGGAATTCTTTTCTTGGACAGTGTTCACCTCTTGCTCTGATGACAATTCTAAAATGTACATTTTCCCTTCCTATTGTTACAGAGATAGTGGTTCTTAGGACAAATAGGGGGGTGATTCTCCCTAATATGTTAGTAAAAGGTCTCTAAATGTTACCTCCCACATACACATTTGTAAATTCTTACCACAGGATTATAGTTGTATGACTAATTTTTGTAGGCATTGTTTTGGGTGCACATCTTGAGTTTAATTAGCTACCATCTTCTGTTTACTGAGACAGAATAGAGATAGACTTATGCCCCATACACACGATCGGACTTTCCGACAACAAAACCATGGATTTTTGTTCAAAGGTTGTTGCTGCAACTTGTCTTGCATACACACGGTCACACAAATGTTGGCCAATAATTACGAACATGGGAATGTGGTGATGTACAAGACGTACGACGAGCCAAGAAAAAGGAAGTCCTTTTGCTTGATTCCGAGCATGCGTGAACTTTTGTGCGACGGACTTGTGTACACACGATTATAAATTCCGACAACAAAGTTTTGTTGGCGGAAAATTTGAGAACCTGCTAGCCAACATTTGTTGGCGGAAAGTCCGACAACAAATGTTCGATGAAGCATACACACGGTCGGACTTTCAGCCAACAAGCTCACATCCAACATTTTCCGTCTGAAAATCCGACCGTGTGTATGCGGCATTAGAGTACCTTAGGGAGAGTGTGACCACGCTGCTCAGCATGCAGCTAAGCAATATATGTTATTCTTGCAGCAACTGACAAAGTTAGGAGTAAGAGCATCTCTCCACCGGGGTCTTTAATTTCAACCTATATAGCAACGGAAACTGGTAAACTGCGCACAAAATTGTGAACTTTTAGGTGGTTGTAGTTTTTATCATGTCTAGAGCTGTTTATTGCAAACGTAGTTTAGTTGCAAACAATCAGCTACGCTGTGGTAATTTCTTTCATTATTTTGTATTCCCTTAAACATAAAGTGTTCATTTTATTTATAACCCATAGAGAGGGGGGGAGACAGTGCAACCACTCTGGTGTAGTAAATTCCAACAAAGTTTAATTACAAAGAAAGGTTAAAAAATGTATAAAACTTATGAAAAAAAAAAGAATACTCACAAAGGTATAAAAAAACACACACGTGGATATCTATGGGAGAGGGTGAGCCTGTGGTAGAGGCACAGTCCTAAAAGGGTGCAGCTGGATGGATAATGAGCTGCTGCAGGCACAAAGTCCTGATCTCTGTGCCCCTGACCCTGTCACAGTGACCCTGGACTCCAGGTGGACATTACCATCCATCGGCCATTGCCACCAGGAACGAGGAAGCCACTGCAATATATACATGCTTTCTGGGCTGTCAGAGCCATTTTCCTACTAACAGCGGCACAGAGATCCTGACTTTGTGCCTACAATAACTCATTATCCATCTAGCTGCACTGTTTTAGGACTGTGCCTCCACCACAGGCTCACCCTCTCCCATGGACTTCCATATGTGTGGTTTTTATATTTTTGGGAGTATTCATTTTTAACCTTTCTTTGTAATTAAACTTTGTTGAAACTTACTACACCAGAGTGGTTGCACGGTCTCCCTTTCTTCCCCTCTCTTTTGTTTTACAGATGGAATCCCACCTTTGTTTTGACAGCAACACCCCTTTGTCATTAGTTTCCTTTGTCTAGTTATAAGGGCTACCCACTCATAAGCCCCCCCCCCCCCTTATTTTTGGTTTGTATTAATTTTAGTCTGTATCATTGTCTTTGCTTATTCAATGGGTTATTTTTCACTTCATCATTAATATTTCCCATGAGTGGTTGTGCGCTGATAGCCTTTCCTGGCGTTGGGGAAATCATTTTTTCTTTTTAGGTTGGTATTGATAACCTATGCCTGATGTTTTCTCAGGTTTGCATTTTTGGTAATATAATTAAGGGGTTTCGTAACAAAACCAAAAGATTTCATGTAGCTTTGGGGCACAGCTCACTGCTTTTTAACATTACTAATTCAGAGACCACAACTGTGACTTGTAAAATTCACAATCATCAAGTCGAATTTCAGATTTGACTTAAACATGAAACAAACGCCATAAGCAGAAAAAGTCCTGATGAAGGCCAAAACACAGTGGCAGTAGGAGTGGTAAAGCTAATTTTACAGCTTGGTGATGGGAAATTGCCACAAATCAGAAATATATCCAAAATCTGGTTAATATCCATCTGCTTTTAATCATGAATTGAATGACTGAAGCTGTCAGTGCAGTCATACAACAGCTGAATCAGTTTGTGTATGCAGTCATCCTACAAATCTTTATGTTATGGTTTACATAATCTAGCCATCTAGGGTTTTAAGAGGCATATTTATAAAATCATAAATTTTGCATTGACCAACCATTGACTGAAGTTAAATCAATCACAGTAATTTATAATGTGCACCAGATAGATACTACAGTGAATGCTTGCTGAATGTCAGATTCACTACTTGATTAACTCACCCCTATGTGGTTGGATATTTAGGATATTATACTACCAGATTTAGGAGATGCTGGTAGTCATATCAATCATATATAGCCCCCAGGGACCTCATCTCACAGGAACAACACAATATTTTATATACCCATTATGCCTTTATAGTAATTTGCCTTAAACAGTAAACCAAAAATAAAAATCTATACAAAGTAAAAATATTCAGGTAACTTAAGTCAAACACCATACAAAACACTATATCAAAACTATATCTATAGCTAGAAGCCATTATTTTAATACATTGACAATCCTATGGATTCTAGTTTGTGCAAAGCATGTTGATACTAAGATGCTATATAGTTGATCTATATTTTATGAACGTTCATGAATAACTCAGCGATATAAACCCTTTTGCTAGCTATTTAACTTATGGTATTCAACAAGTTTTATATGACATTATACTATTGCATTTAAAATCATTTGTTCTCAATCACCAAAGATCCTAGATTTTTTTTTAACTCTTTAATTTTTATTTTTATTTTAAATGTAAAACATGTACAAACAAGCATTAAAACACACGTGATCCTTAGAGATATAGCAGTAGATTGTTAATGGTAGTATTAAGAATTCAATACAAAAGATCACTTCGTGTTACCTGGTCAAGTGCTCCCCTCCCTTGTCCCTCCCAAGATCCCCCCCCCCCCCCCCCCTATACACACACTACTGGTACCAAAGATCCTAGATTTAGTTGTTAATGTGAAAGGGTGAAGTGTGATACTTGTTGGCAAGGAGAATTCCTAAGTGAAACGCCTATTACAAGGTACCTTGTATTGTTTCTTCAATGCAGCAAGATGCAGGAAATGTGGGGGCCATGAGGCAAGCTTCTGCTTGGGTGTGCCACCTGATATGAAATTCTAATCTTGTTTCATGGAAGGTATGGCTCTCTTGGTCTACTGCAGTTTGTTCCCAGATCTGTTTAACAAGGGATGAAACAATTAAAATATTCAAATTACCTATTTTGTTTTATTATTTAAAAAAGGAAGACCTACTACCATCTGGCTATATTGCATGTATATCTAAAAATGGGGCTAACCAGTGGCTTATAAACCTTGTTGTCAGAATAATGCTCATTCTTACTCAAAATGCACACTAATACAATAAAAAATTCAGGAGTTTATTGCCATAAATGTATTAAATCTTGAGCATATAAATCATAGAGGTGTTACCCATGACAAGCCTATGTTACCTTTTTGAAAAGAAGAGTTACAGTTGGATTCTAGCTGGCTGCTATAGGTAACACCTCTGCTATACCTTTGCTCGAGTTTTGATAAAGGAATCCTATGTCCGTTAAAATACTGCTATTGATTAAACAGTGTTACGTTACCATTTCACCTAATGATTTCTTTCTGTGATGTATCAAAGCAACGGTAATATTGCATGTATTTTGTAAGTATGCACAAGTATGACTGAGAGGTAATAGCTGTGTGTCATGACCCTTCCTCTATGGATGTTGTGATCACTTCCAAGTGCAAATCGATCCTTTGTTATTTCTTATGCTACAAGACTCTGGATATGTACATGTATACTGATCTCTACCTGCATGCATCACGGTTTTGAATGAACTGAAAAAAAAATGTTCGTATTTGTAAAGGCTAAACCTTTTTCAAGAACTAAAGTGAATGCTGCAAGACAACATTACGTGAATATATCCGTGTGACAATACAGGGGGAACATCAATGCATTTGTTACGAAAACCACAAATCTCAACAGAGCTGGTGCTTTGCCTGTTCATGATGGAATGCACATACTACATACAGTCTTGCAGAATGACTATTTTGCCATGGCCCTGTTTATATTTTCATGGTATGTGCTAACGAACCGAACTCACTGGTGAAGAAAGTATCTGCACAGAAATATATTGCACAAACAAATGTATTAGATTTAGCACCAGAACTAATTATACATTTTAGTGCTATGCAAAAAGATGTTCTATTTCTTTCATTTGTTTTGTCCTAATGTGTTTTTGTGTCTTTGGTAATTGAGACAGGCCCGTGTGATGTATTGCACAAAAAGGAGAATTCTGTTTACCACTGCAAATGTAAAAGGAAATATAATTTCAGTTTATCTGCCATGTTTTTTGTATTACTGTCTGCCAAAGTGTCTGCTGGAATGTTCAGACTGGGGATTGGGATGCTCTTCTTCAAGTCTTGGTTTGAGTCCAATTTTTGTGTATACTGCTTCTCACTGTAGAGATGAATAATCTGCATGGCGACTCCAGGTTCGGTACATAGCACAGTGATTATCTTGCTGTAAATGCATTTGTGCATTCGAACAGCACTTTGCTATGTTATGGACCCATGGTGGCCTCAGGAAACCATTTTCTCTACAGTGAACCTCAATGAACAGCATGCAAATGCAACTATAGACTGTCAGAAACAAAACTGTATCCAAATCGCCAGTCTGTACAATAAAATGGCCATCTCATTCCTTTACTAGGGGTAAGCGCATCATGTGATTGACATATGTGTAGACATTAGATAATCACCTCATCTGCCGAAATTCAGTTAAAGCAGGAACCTGTACCTGTGTGTAATGAATCTCTTTCACTTAATGTGTCCCTGTTAAGGGAAGGATAGCCATATTCACCTGGTTGCAGCCTCTACCGGTAGCTTTGTAACTGAAGATCCAATCACAGGGGGATTTACTAAAACTGGTGCACACAGAATCTGGTGCAGCAGTGCATGGTAGCCAATCAGCTTCTAACTTTAGCTTGTTCGATTAACCACTTCACGCAAAACAACGTAACCGTACGTCTGTACTTTGACGCTAAATATTGGGGTTATGGCAGCAGCTAGCTGCCATAACCCCAGTATTTTCGGGAATGCTGTGCGTTTCTCTTTAAGATAAAAGTGGTCTCCATGGTGGATTTGCCACAAGATCACTTTTATCCACGGCGGGAGAAGTGCCCATCCCCCTCCCGCCGCGCTCCGGTCGTATCGCCGCTTACCGGATACGCCGGCAGCGTCAGAAACGATTGCATCCTCTCCCGTGGATGCTTGGCTCCTGACTGAGGGGAAGATGGCCCCTGCTCGGCTCCATGGCATGGGAGGGCGGAAGCGACATCAAACGTCACTTTCGCCATTGGTCTTAAAGGAGACATTTTTTTTTCTTTTCAATTATCTTTTTTTTATTGCACTTTAGTGTAAATAGGAGCACTGAGGTCTTTTTGACCCCAGATCTCATATTTAAGGAGGTCCTGTCATGCTTTTTTTTCTATTACAAGGGATGTTTAGATTCCTTGTAATAGGAATAAAAGTAACCCAAATAAAAAATAAAAAAAAATTGTCAAAATAGAAAAATTTAAAGTAAAATAAATAAGAATTTTTTTTTTAAAGCGTCCCGTTCCAACAAGCTTGCGCGCAGAAGCGAATGCATACGTGAGTAGCGCCCACATATGAAAACGGTGTTCAAACCACACATGTGAGGTATCGCCGCGATCTTTAGAGTGAGAGAAATAATTCTAGCCCTAGACCTCCTCTGGAACTCAAAACTGGCAACCTGTAGACATTTTTAAACATCGCTTATGGAGATTTTTAAGGGTAAAAGTTTGTCGCCATTCCACGAGCTGGCGCAATTTTGAAGCATGACATGTTGGTTATCATTTTAATCTGCGTAACATTATCTTTCACAATATGAAAAAATTGGGCTAACTTTACTGTTGTCTTATTTTTTTATTAAAAAAAAGTGTCTTTTTTTCCAACCGCCATTTTATTCTCTAGGGTGTTAGGAAAAAAAAAAAAAAATATATATATATATATATATATATATATATATATATATATATATAACAATGTTTGGGGGTTCTAAGTAATTTTCTAGCAAAAAAATTTTTTTTAAACAACAAGTGCAAAAAAGAGGCGCGGCCCTTAAGTGGGTTAAGCTTTAGCGATAAAACCTAGAAACTGATTGGTTACCATGCACGGCTGCACCAGATTCTGCACTCTTCAGTTTTAGTAAATCTCCCCCAAAGAGTCAGACACCCAGGAGTTAAAGCCAATTCTTCACCGTGGGTGAATATGTCAGGAATAAGGTCTCTGACTCAGTATAAAGGACCACTAATCCTAAAACACAAGTTGCCTCACATAAATTAGGTACATCATGCATTGTAGTAGCATTTGATAAAACGCCTATTGTTTTATTTCCTTGGTTATTGTTGATTAAGGTGACCTTAACAGCAAGTCTTTCAAAAGGTGCCCATACATACTTAATAAGATGGGTAGTTGTGCACTGAAAACGATTGACAAGACACATCTGTCTATCCTGGGACATGGATTCCCCTACGTGACTTGTTAAAAGTTGTGTTGAGGCACACACAGTTTACATGTGCTTTTCTTTTCACCATACAAGAGTGAAGGATCTGCACCCTCTTGAACATCTAACTAACACAGTACCTCTAGAAGACACGACAGTCAGTCCTAGATTGCCCAAAGCACCATAATATGTACTTTGTAGCATAAACCTAGTTTAGTAGGTACACATAGTAAATCAGACCAATTTCTAGCTGGTACTATGCTTCAACTTGCACAGAATCTGAAGTATGTTTGCACAGTATATGATTATGCCTCTGTTTTATGCCCCCAAATCCACACTCAGACTCCAACTTTTGAATAACAGTTGCTGGATTCTCTAAGAACATAGTGGATGGCCATGGGCAACAGAGACAGGTCTTATTTACCACATGTTGATACTCAGACAAGGATCTCTACAGTTTTGGGAAACATCAGTTCATCATCATTTTTTTAATGATACATTAAAGGCTTAGTCCACTTTCTGAAAAAAAATGTTTTAAATAACTGCACCAAAAATTATAAAATGGAAAATGTGCATTCAATTTTTGCATTCAGGCCTGAGCATTTCAACTGCAATCAGTGTTGCGGGTGCAATGCATGGTCTCTTACATTGCTTGCCCCTCGTTAGTGCAGACCTTCTGTAATTGGGTTGCAGGATATGCTGAATGGACTACAATTGTGGTGACGTCACCACCCTGTTGCCGGCGTGTTCTGTTAAGTTACCCTGCTGCAATGACAGATGGAAACTATAGTTTCGGCCATTGAATGGATGACACTGCTGTGCGGGCAGAGCCACGCTAAGCCAAACTCAGTTAAAATAGCATCAACCACCTCCAATATAAAGCACCCTGTAATTTAGGTAAGGGGTGCAGTTTCAATCTAGCGGGTGATGTATGTGACTATGCTTAATATTACATTCTACATATGGGTGTAACATGAAACACGTTCTAAAAAATGGACTATGCCTTTAGGTTTATTTTTTGAATTAACTTGTATTTTAGGATTTCTCCTTTAAGCTACCTTCAACATTGAATTTGCAGTGTTGACTTGAATTGTTCTTGATTATGTTATAACAAGGTCATTAATAACATTAAATATATGACACTGCATGGTGTCACTTTGCAGAGGGTGTGTTATTTAAATTATAATTAAAGGGTAACTCTACTTTTGTGGAAAAAACATAGAGCAAGAAAAAAAGAAATGATATAGCACATGCAATGGCAACACAAGCCATATTGTAATTTATTGTTTTTAAAAATTACCTTTTCTTTTCAAGCTGTAGCTCTGTCATTTTCTATAATGTCAATGCAATATGGCTTGTGGAGGCATTCCATACACAATTGGTGTACAGAACGTCTTTAGAAATGTCATTTCCTACTGGTATGAAGCATTCTGCACTAGGATACAAATCAGGTTTTAGGCATCCACTGCAACAAAAATGTATTTTTTTGATGAGCTACCCCCTAAGGGTTAATCACACCTTTCGCTGTCAGGTCCATACATCGTACGACCCTCGGGGGGTTTCACACACAGACTCCTGCCTGTCAGGTGGATGCATTTGGGTGGCTGCTCTGCCGCTTGACTGCCTACACACACACACCCCCTGTGTTCGCACGCCCACCATGTATTTCGGTCTCTGTTTGCCCATCTGATAACACAGGATTGAGATGGCGGGTGCCGGTGGGTGGAGGGGAGGGAGAAGAGCGGACGCACATCCGCTCTCCTGCCCTTCTTGAAGTAAACCCAGAAAGCAACACTTATGAGATCGCTTCCGGGTCAGCCTCTGTGTCCCCAGCTAGCATAGTAATGTAATCAGTGGAGCCCAGAGGAGAATATAGGGTCTTTCCAGCTGATTAAAATTAATTAGATACTCCCTTTCAGAATCAGTCTCCTAAAAACTTGGAAGTGCATGCATTTATTAAAAGCAGAAAGGTAGGAATCTGTAACAAAGTGTGTTAAAATCTCACAATGTACATTAATCACATACAGGTAATTGTTTTTTTTTTTTTTCTTAACAAAAGTGGAGTTAATCTTTGAGTGGAGCTGGCTTCAGTCATTTTAAGTTTTTATACCCTAAGCCAAATTCTCAGCAGCACCATAAAATATTATAGCCATAAAAGAAAATAAAGCCACCCCAGTGTAAAAGTTTAGGAAGAGAAAAATGTATATTGAGATTTCATACAGATAAAGAATTTATTATATTATAAAAAAAAAATATTTATTTTCAGCAGTATCCTAAATTCCAAAATATGTTTTACAATACAAAGTTATGCCAATAGAGGTGGAATAGGAAAAATGTTTTGCCTGAACCCCATTTATATTGATTTTTCAAGTTAAAATATGTTTTTATATTGCATATGTGCATGCCTTATAGTGTTGATGGAGTATCTCAGGTTGCAAAATGAAATTTTACTACAGTAAATTATTTGCTGAAAAAAAAAATAACCTTTCTTAACATTATGAGAAACTTAAGGAAGTTGCCTGGGGTGTTACAATTATATAAATATAAAATTATGCTAAGATTAGACATTTACCAATGTCAAACCAGAAACATTATTTAGACAATGAGTGGAGAGTCAATTATTTTGAATCAATACTGGGATAATATTCTTGTTGTCACAAGAGGTTTACAGTAGAATTTTTCCAGTTTAAGTTGAAGGTAGTATTCATCTTTAAATGCACTTATTGGAGATGAAAGTCATGAAAAGTATTACTTACATGCTCCAAGAATATATGATACCGTACCATCTAGAACTTTCAGAAGATCCAAAGTTGAGAAGGGGCTGTTTTTATTTTATTTTTTTATTTTTTTAAATAGGGAATTGTTTTCTATGCACATCAGTCTCCTGTTTGTAGGAAAGCAAAATGTTAATAGACAATTGTACATAAGATTAGATATATTAGGGTTGCACTGATACTGTTTTTTTATTTTATTGATACTTTCGGTTAAGTACTCACCGATACCGAGTACCAATACTTTGCAGCGCAATTTGTGTCAATACAAAAAGAATTGGCGCAAATCACACTGCAAAGAATCGCAGGAATGTGGTGCAATTCCTATGCAAATCGCATGCAATTTCCCCCCACTGTTTGTGTGTGTGTGTGTATAGAAAGGGATTAAAGCGCCATCTAGTGGGCAGTTTAAAAAATGTTAGAACAGTACATATCTGGCCACATGCAAAATAATCTACATAGGTGTCCCGGTCCCACCGATGTTAGCAAATTAGGGCCGCTGGAGGTGCTCACAGGGCTGGAGGAGAAGTTCAAGGACCCTGTGTGTATAGGACACAAGTGATGTCAGCTTGGGGATTTACTAATATCGGCGGGATCGGGACACCTATGTCGATTATTTTGCATGTGGCCAGATATGTACTGAGTTCTAAAAAATGTGAAACTGCCCACTAGATAGCGCTTTAATCCCTTTTTATATACACACACACAGGAGCAGTGGGGGAAATCGCATTTGATTCGGACAGGAATCACAGCGTATTCCTGTTCAAATCGCATGCCATTCTTTGCAGTGCGATTTGCGCCCATTCATTTTGTATTGACACAAATCGCACCACAAAGTATCTGTTTCTGTATCGGAAGCATTTGGGCGAGTACCAATACACACTCAAATGCTTGGTATCGGCATTGATACCGACACCGGTATTGGTGCATCCCTAGTATATATATATATATATAATGAACACATACACATGTTGCACATCCTTGATTGTTTGATATTTTTATATTTAAAGCTACAAAGGCAGGAAGGGGCCAAGTCTATTTGTGCCTCCAGCTTGGATTATGCCTGTGTTTTGTACATAGCTCCAGCAAGTATAAGCAGCCTGAATTCCTCCAGTTTTGGAGATAGGTGACGTCAATGTTACATGTAAATTGCATAATGTAATGACCTAGATGCAGGTTTAACCATTTCTTTTCTGCAAAAGACAATCGTGTTCTCAGTAATTGTTATGACTGTAAACAAGACTGGTTCATCTAAATAATTGAAAAATACATTTTGTGCTGAGGCTGAATATTTTACTCCTTTCAATGTTTACTTCAATCCATCGTGTTATTTTGTCACGTTTACACATATTCAGTAATCAGCGATCTGCATTGTGTTTCGTCTCCTAGAATTAAGTCACCACTGTCAAGATCCAGGTCTGCCAGTATATTGCCTTACACTATATGCAACAACTCAAGCCATGGCCCACACTATACATCTACAATACACTGTATATTAATTGTAATGCCTAAAAGAAGCTTGTGCTGAGAAAAGTACCAAGTTTGCCAGTGCTGACCACCCTCTAAAAATGCTAGCTGCCTGGCTGTCTCCATTGCTTTCTGAGATACTGATCTGAAAAGTGACTAAATTAAGAGCCTCTGATCTGGAAACCTGTTATAGGTTTTGATTCATAAAGTTAAAGAGGAGGTCCAGCCCCCCCCCCCCCCCCCCCCATGAAATACTGTAGCTGCTGACTTTTAATATTAGGACACTTATGGAACTGTTGGCACCCCAGCCGAGGTTACCTTCTGCTCTCGGGTGCTGCCATTGCCTATACGGGAAACCTGTAGTGAAGCCTTGCAGCTTCACATACGGTTCATTACTGCGCAGGCGCAAAGCGCACTGCGCTTTGTGAATGGCCCGGCGGCAGGGGAAGGAGGAGGGAGACCAAACTTCCGGGGGACATCACTGCATCTCGCAGCAGCCAGGAAGTGGGGACAGGTACCTGTCAAATCCAGGTATCTGTTACCCTGTCCCCAAGAAAAGTGCCAAATATGGCACCAGAGGGGGGGAGGAAGCAGATAAGTGGAGCTTCCACTTTTTGGGATCAACCTGACAACCAAGGAAAACAGGTGTATAGGCGCTGCAACCTTCCTACATAAAAGCTCCCCTCCGGTGCTCAGACACCTCCAACTTACCAGAGTAAGGAAAGGAATGGTCCAAAATAGTATTTCCTTATTAAATACATGTACAAAGCTGTAAAACCACAAAAAAATCACAGCAGAGCCAGGTTGCCGAGGGCACGTGCTGGCGCCCCCTACCTGGAAGTGGCACATCACGTATTGGGTAGGTGATCTGGTGCAGCAGAGCAGCCTTGCCACCATATATCTATGTTATACAGTTGGCAAGCGGTTAAGTAGCAAGATCATGCGGGAGAAGCTATTTACTGTATGCTCAATAAAAGTAATTTATAAAAATGTGGGGCATTGTAAAACAAGCCATATGTCACTTAAAAAAAGGCAATGTTGTGCTTTTAAGATCACAAATAGCAGTAACACAGAATAGCTGATTCTGTAGTAAGATATACTGTATATGTTGAACATATTTTGTACACCTTAGGTCAGCACAATTTACAGCAGTGGTCCCCAAACTGTGGGCTGGAGGTGGCCCTTTGCTTGCCTCTATCCGGCCCTTGGGGCACTATTCCATACACACTGCCACTACTGATGGGGTGCTATTCCTCCCATTGACACCAATGATGGGGTGCTATGGTGCTATTCCTCTCACTACTATCAACAATGGGGCACTATTATTACCACTGATACCAACAATAGGGGAACTATTCCTTCCACTAAAAGCAATGATAGGGCATTTTCTACTCCCACTGACCACAGTCCGGCCCCCCCCCTAAAGTCTGAAGAAACTGGCCCTTTGTTTAAAATGTTTGGAGGCCACTAATATACAGTATTATTTGAAGCTGATTCCAAACATTTATATAGGTGCTCTCTTTATTTAGTTCTCTGCCTCGTTAACGTATTTCTCATGAACTTGTGTTCTATGGAACACACAAACTCACAGTACACACTGGAATCCAAAATGCAGAAATGGTAAACTGATCACCAGCAGAAAACACAGCTTAAAGGTAACCTGTTAGAAGCACTGCCACCTATGATAGCCGATGTTCCATCCCAGAGTGGGAGGCTGCCATTGCCTGACTCCTGGATGCTGCATTCGTTTTTTGCAAAACACATCACTAAGGGTGCAGATGTATGCCCTGCCTTGGCACTAGCACATATAATATCAGGCCTCAGTATTGAATGGGAGTTTCAGCTGTAACAGATAACATCCATTTTGCAAGGTTCCCTTTAAATCTGTAAAGATTATGCATATCCAGAGACATCCATGCTGTAGACTAGATACAGTTTAGGGAGCATTTTCTCCATAGCCCCAGTGGCAGTCAGTAAGATGGAGGTACTTCTATTTACTAGGCACTGCTACCTATGGACATATGGCATCCATAGGGAGGGTAATACCTGCAAATTAAATATAGCTTGTATAAATGTTTTCTGACTAGACCTTCTGTATGTTCTGTATGGGGTCAACGTTACAATTCAACAAGGAGTTAAATTTGTTTACCTTTATTTGTTCTATACTATGTGGTGCTGCCACTTTGTGAACAAGATAACACTTGATGACAAGAGTTAGGATAGTGCTGTGTGTTGCTGGAGTCTGTTGAGAATTCGGGCTGCCATACACAACTCGAATGTCTGCCAATTTCTACTGAATCAGCTGATTTTACAATAGTCGATTGTTTGGTCAACTTTTGTCAAAGGAGCCAGGTGGAAAATTGTCATGCAAACAGCATCTGTAGCCAATCAGATGCAATCGCTGTTCAGGTATTCGGACAGCTGCGATTGCAGGAGAGATTGGTCCATCCACACTGTTTAGCATGCATAGAGGAAATCTATTGGATTTCTTTTGTGTAGCTCATGCAATCTTTGAGAGTATGGCCAGTGTAAGCTGTATTTTGTTCTGATCCTGGGGATGCTTTCAGAAAAGCAATGTATTAAGCTTCATCTTCTTCATTATCTTTATACTACCAGTCTTTAGCCCTGCAAGAACACTCCGATCAGCGCTCTCTGCCATTGGCTGAGAGCGCTGATCGGGAGTCGGTCAGTTGTTGGTTTTCCAGCATGCATGTCTGACAGAACCTGGCCACGACAGACCGATGTATATACGGGCTGAATGTCGGCTGTTTTTTTTTTAACCTGCCTTTGTCTCCCGACATTCGGCCCGTGTGTACGGGGCTTAATGCAAGTTCATTAGATCTGTGAATGAAGCCTATGCAGTGTTCGAACGTGAGATATTTCAGGATATTATTTTCAAGACAAGCTGGGCTTAAATAAAAATGCTTTGTTCAAATTTCCAGTTTTTGACTGCAGTTTCTCAAAGGCTGTCAAATATGTCAGTTTTGGGATGCTCTGGTACCTATGCTCTGTGGATTTCTGGGTTCAGCATTAACATTGTTTTTAAAGACAGTATTTTAAGATACTGTAGATTCTAGGGTCCGCCAGGGCAAGAGGATATACTTGTATTTGATGATTTTTCTGGAAGCTTTCCAGGAACAGAACAACTAGACATAAAATGGCAGCGCACAGATGTTAGCAGCACACAATGTTGCAACTACAAAATATGAGCCTTAGGGTGGTTGTGAACCCTCCCATATACCCAGTGAAGTGAACAGCCTCAGATGATACACAGAGATTAAACAAATCCTCCTACATAAGCTTTACCTGTTTATCTGCAGTCTTCTCTTCCCTTAAAAAGGACAGACTTGTACTAAAATCCTTCTCCATTTGTCGGTATCACAGAGCAGGGGGCAGAGAGCTGCAGTTAGAGTGTGTAAGAGCTGATTGGAGGAAAGGCACACACCCCCTCCACACAGCAAACAGGAGTGAAGGAAGGATACAGTGCTGTGTTCTGAATAGACAAGCTGTGTGCTGAGCTCTCTCCCCAGCACAGATTTATCTCCTGTCAGGAAAACTTTGCAGAAGTGACACACATTGATAACAGAGGAGCAAAGCACCAGAGAGAAACGACACTTAGAGCTTTGGGGAGAGACAACTACAAACACTACAGATATACAGTATGTATACTATACAGTATAATCACACCTTATTGAGGTGAGTCAGCTATTTGAGGGACACTGTGCTCTCATACAGAGACTTCCCAGCCCATACACCCCAATGAGCTACTGGCTATCCCCTGATTTTCTTTCCAGATATACAGTATGCGCTTTGTTCAGATTTCATGATTGACGTTTACAACCACTTTAAGCTACCTGAAGCTTAAAGTGGGCAATACACCTGCCACATTATTGCATTATACATTACATTACCTGCCACCGTAGCTAAGCTGAAAGTGGCAATCTGTGATACCAACCGGCTACCTCCCAACCTCTAGCACTAACACCAGGATGATTAAACCTACAAATATTTACATAATCTTTAGGAATTCTTTTGATTTAGTATTGACTTATCTAGAGGTATCTGCAAAGACATGATGATGATGAGCCTTTCGCTGTATTATATACTGTATCTCTCTGACCTGTATTTTCTTATTTGATTGAAAGTCTGTAAGACAAGTGACAAATCTTTTCTCATGGTCGCACTATGGTCTTGAAATAAAAACAAATGGAACAACTAAATATTTGTTATTTTCCTGCCCAAGACACACTGTATAAATCTCTTGCAATCCTTTAGATTCTTTGCAAACAGTGTTACGTTTTATTGCTAAGGTTGTCATTTTTGTAGCATAACAAATAAATATAAATATATACAATAATTGACATTCTTGCTATATTTGCCTGTACTTCTGGGTAATTTTTCTCCTGAAAGTTCTTGTAGTTTTCTGCGCTCTGGAATTCTAGTGCATACATCATGTGGTGGATTTACTGGCAAAGGACAAAGTACTACCGATAATATTTGTTTACTGTTCTAACTTTTAAAGAATTTGGAGTTCCAGACACCGTTGGCCAGCGAGGATCCCTCTGCTTCTTACAAATCAATTACTGCTTCCTGGGTCAGCTTCCTGCTCATTGCACAGAGGTGATGATTCAGTGTCCAATGAGGGGGCTGTAGGCGAAAAGGGGACATAGGAAGCTGACATTTTTTAACCAGTAAGGCCTCCATCCCATGGAGCATAATATACTGTGGAGGGCCGTGCTTAGGCACACAGAGATGCTCAGGTGTTCCATGCTTTCCCATGCAGGAAGTCCTATTGATGTCAATTGAGACACAACCACTGCTCACAATCTGACATCCATGTGATGTGGGTGCTTGTCTCCGAACTCACACTGTCTGTATTTGGCCACTCGCACAGATATCATATTGGGAACAGCAACTGTATCCCAACTGACATCAATGGGACTGCCTGCACTGGCAATCTGTGCATACAGTGCCTTGAAGAAGTATTCATACCCCTTGAAATTTTTCACATTTTTTCATGTTACAACCAAAAACGTTAATGTATTTTATTGGGATTTTATGTGATAGACCAACACTAAGTGGCACATAATTGTGAAGTGGAAAGAAAATGATAAATGGTTTTCTAAATTTTTTCAAATAAATATCTGAAAAGTGTGGCGTGCATTTGTATTCAGCCCCCTTTACCTTCAGAAGTCACCTAATTAGTAAATAGAGTCCACATGTCTGTAATTTAATCTCAGTATAAATACAACTGTTCTGTAAAGCCCTCAAATGTTTGTTAGAGAACCTTAGTGAACAAACAGCATCATAAAGGCCAAGGAACACACCAGACATGTCAGGGATAAAGTTGTGGAGAATTTTAAAGCAGGGTTAGGTTATAAAAAATATCCCAAGCTTTGAACATCTCATGGAGCACTGTTCAATCCATCATCTGAAAATGGAAAGAATATGGCACAACTGAAAACCTTCCAAGACATGGCCGTCCACCTAAACTGACAGACCGGGCAAGGAGAGCATTAATCAGAGAACCAGCCAAGAGGCCCATGGAAACTCTATAGAATC
Source organism: Lithobates sylvaticus (assembly GCA_028564925.1). NCBI lineage: Eukaryota > Metazoa > Chordata > Amphibia > Anura > Ranidae > Lithobates > Lithobates sylvaticus. Next base: position 408,253,838 of record CM053030.1, read on the forward strand.
TGCAGATCCACAGCTCAGGTAGGAGAATCTATCTACAGGACAACTATTAGTCGTGCACTCCACAAATCTGGCCTTTATGGAAGAGTGGCAAGAAGAAAGCCATTGTTTAATGAAAACCATAAGAAGTCGGTTTGCAGTTTGTGAGAAGCCATATGGGGGACACAGCAAACATGTGGAAGTAGGTGCTCTAGTCAGATGAGACCAAAATTTAACTTTTTGGCCTAAAAGCAAAATGCTATGTGTGGCAAAATAACACTGCACATCACTCTGAACACACCATCCCTGCTATAAAACATGGTGGTGGCAGCATCGTGTTGTGGGGATGCTTTTCTTCAGCATGGACAGGGAAGCTGGTCAGAGTTGATGGGAAGATGGTTGGAGCCAAATAAAGGGCAATCTTAGAAGAAAACCTGAAAAAGACTTGAGACTGGGGTAGAGGTTCGCCTTCCAGCAGGACAACGACCCTAAACATACAGCCAGAGCTACAATGGAATGGTTTAGATCAAAGCATATTCATGTGTTAGAATGGCCCAGCCAAAGTCCAGACCTAAATCCAATTTAGAATCTGTGGCAAGACTTGAAAATTGCTGTTCAAGTACACAAAAGGGAAATTGGGACTTTAGATTAGGTTATTGACTAGTGGATAAATAAAATTATTTCATTTATATACACATGGACATAGGGCATGGACATCAAGAATAAAATAGCATTCATATTGGATTCACAGCATGAAATTAATTAATACATGTTTTCCATAAATTCATATATATACAGACATGTCACCTGAGCTGCACATTGCAATATTATAAAAGATATACAAATTATGTCAATATCATTGGTTGTCGATAGTGGATCTAGATTGTTTTCTATTAGCAGGCATAGGACTGCATCCTAGATTTTCAACACGTTTCGTGTATAGCAAACTTCATCAGGGCGGATGCTCAAACGTATATACTAAATGTAAGATATAGTTAGTCTAATATGGCACTGGGAATAACAGAAACAGGCAAATTGCCAGTACTGGGTACTTACATGAAATGAAGTACATTGATGTAAGGTGAGAACTGTGTCTGGAGAGATGCTAAATATGCACCCCAACAAGCACGCAGACCACCACCAGTGTCACGCTGTCACGGCATGTGCAGGGAGGGGCCACCGATCCAGGTGGTAATCACCGCCATAACCGACGCCCATGTGTACCAGCTGTGCCAGCTATGATGGAAAAATTCGTGCTGCGGCCATGACGCCTGAAATTGACGTCACGCAGCAGACACGGTACATAGCGCTGATGCGCTGAAGGAACCTGTCCAATCCCCCAAGCTTCCCCGCCCAAAGGGGGCAGGAGGAGAGGGGAGGGAGGGCACACAGAGCACATCGCAGCTCCCAGGCATGAGACATAGAAAGATCTGGGATTTAAGCAACCATAACTTACCAACAAATTAGTGCAACGCAAATAGTGTCATGAGATAACATGTTATAGCAATGTATTGTCCTGAATATGTGGACCCCAAATCTAGAACATTTTCTATTAGCAGGCATATGACTGCATCCTAGATGACCAGTGCATTTTGTGTATACCACACTTCATCAGGGTTGGATGCTCAAAAGTATCTATAAAATATAAGATATAATTATTCTAATATGGCACTGGGAATAACAGGAACATGCAAATTGCCAGTCCTGGGTACTTACATGAAATGAAATACATTGATGTAAGGTGAGTATGGAGCCAGGGTCAGAGAGGTTTGTCTCTCCCGGGAGCTGAGGTAGTCTAAGGCCGCGCACCAATGGGGCACACACACAGGGTCCCCAGAACACAGATCACCAGTCCTCATAGTGTGTGAAGGTGAGCAGGAATGAGAATATTCAACAGGTCTATGTTAAATAAAAATAATATCCATGAATAATATCGTATTCAAATATAGTGAGTTGAAATTAAATAGTTAAATAAGACCATAGTAACAATAAAACCAGGTGCAAGTTGAGTTATAGTAGAGAACCATAAAACCAGGGACACAAGAATAAGAAGAGAAATATGCAGAAACCATGACCAGTTTAAAGGCATTAAGACACAGTAAGAAAAAAATGACTAATTGGAAAAGGCATTGTCAAGGGATAGTATGGTAATTACCTGGAATGTGTGCATAAGAGCGCAGGGCACCTGAAGTACAGCGGACGGGGGGGGGGGGGTTGAAGCACCTGATTAGAGCCATAGGCTCTAATAGGCGTCAAAAAAGGTGACCTGCGAGTGCATGCTGGGTGCTCGCAGGTCACCCAGCTGTGTTAGAAAAGCGAATGACTATTCGCTTTCCTAACACTAAACCGCCTCTCCGCCAATCAGGTGCTCGGATCTGTTACCCATCACCTGATTGGCTGAAATAACAAGCGCTGTGATTGGAAGCCAGGCGTCCAATTATAGCAGAGGACAGGAAGAAGGGACGGGAGAAGACATCGAGGAGCTGTCCCGCCGAGACAGGTAAGTGCAGACAGTGGGCCGGCGGGGGGCACACTGACAGCATTTTTTTATAGAACACAGTGGCTGAGTTTAATGGGGCACAGTGGGAGCAATTGATGGGCACAGAGGCGGCAATTGATGGGCACAGTGGCTGCATTTTATGGGGCACAGTGGCTGCATTTTATGGGGCACAGTGGCGGCAATTGATGGGCACAATGGCTGCGTTTGATGGGCACCATGGCTGCATTTTATGGCACAGTGGCTGTGTTTGATGGCACAGTGACTGCATTGTATGGGGCACAGTGGCAGAAATTGATGGGCACAGTGGCTGCATTTGATGGCACAGTGGCTGCGTTTGATGGCACAGTGGCAGCAATTGATGGGCACAGTGGCTGTGTTTGATGGCACATTGGCTATGATTGATGGGCACAGTGGCAGCATTTGATGGGCACAGTGGCTGCGTTTGATGGCACAGTGGCTGCGTTTGATGGCACAGTGGCAGCAATTCATGGTCACAGTGGCTGCGATTGATGGCACAGTGGCGGCAATTGATGGGCACATTAGCTGCGATTGATGGCGCAGTGGTGGCAATTGATGGGCACAGTGGCTGCCTTTGATGGCACAGTGGTGGCAATTGATGGGCACAGTGGCTGCGATTGATGGCACAGTGGCTGAGATTGATGGTACAGTGGCTACGATTGATGGTACAGTGAGGCTGCAATTGATGGGGGTTTTTTTCAGAATTCTTCAGTTTGTGTGCACCCCCCCTCCCCCCCCCCAAAAAAAAATTTGAGCAGCAGCCACCACTGGTGTAGTAGGGGGAACTATGTCTGGGGAGGTGCTATATATGCGCACCAAGCACGCGGGAACATCACCAGCGTCACTGCATGTGCGGGGAGGGTCACCGATCTGGGCGGTAATCACCACTGTAACCAACGCCCATGTGTCCAAGCTGTGCCGGCTACTATTGAAGAACTCGTGCTGCCGCCATGATGCCTGAAATTGACGTCACGCAGCAAACACGGTACATGGTGCCGATGAGCTGAGGGAACCTGCCCAATCCCCTAAGCCTCAAGCTGTGCACATGATGCTTTCCATCCAATCTGACAGAGCTTGAGATATTTTGCAAAGAAGAATGGGCAAAAATGTCACTCTCCAGATCTGCAAAGCTATTAGAGACCAAAAAGACTTGCAGCTGTAAATGTCGCAAAAGGTGGTTCTACAAGGTATTGACTTTGCAGGTCACACTTTTCAGATATTTATTTGTAAAACATTTTGAAAACCATTTATCATTTTCTTTCCACGTTTATGTGGCACTTTGTGTTGGTCTATCACATAAAATCCCAATAAAATATATTTATGTTTTTGGTTGTAACATGACAAAATTAATGAATACTTTTTTAAGGCACTGTATCTGTGCGGGTAAACATGCCACTGCAAGGGCTCTAGCTTTCCCCACAAGCATACGACAACAGGAAAAAGAATGGTTGCTGTAGCAAGAGTATATGGCTAAGTCACCTGGGTGTACTAATGGTGGGTACGCTAAGCCTAGGCTCTAGTAGCAAAATGGAAAAAGTTTGCATATACTAAACCAGATGAATAAACTGTGTAGCCCTTAATTTTGATATTTGCATGCCAGCAATGTTGGAGCCCTGGTGGGCTTGGCGTTCTTGAGAAGGGTTAATCACCCTGCCCACAAAGCAGTAGTAGTAGTAGTCAGTTGTATACTGTACTTACGGTGTACTTTATATTTGAGCAAACGTAAAGTGAGAGAAGCGGATCCAGGCAACCTAGGAGGAGAATTTCTGGTGGAATATATTGAGCCACTTGGAACTGATTAGAATCTGAAGACCATTCACATACATATATTAAAACTAATTTTTTATTTTATTTTTTGTCATTATGATCGCACCAGATGTGGACAATATACACATTTTTGAAGAATTTGTGGAAAGTGCTATAATATGTGCTATGTTGTCACATTTATATTTTTTAAATATGTTTAGAATATATGTACTGATAAGGAATATACAGGTGTTAAACACTACTCAGAACAAGCACACCACTCAAGGGAAGCAGGCCTACCAGTACTCAATTGCCTCCAGGACTTATACACAATGCTATAGTCCCTGGCTACTGCCAGGGCATGCGAGCAAAGCAAACAGGTACTTGCTGTTGGCAGACAGGCAAAGTGGTTCAATGAGAGGCCAGGTACAAGATAGGCAAGGTTCAGAATAGTCAGGGTTAATACATAGTCAAAAGGTTGGCAGAATTCAGAGAATAGTAGATATCCGATCCGAGGTCTTCAACGAGGGAATCCAATCTAGCAGAGTAGGGAAGACAAACATGGTGCTTGGAACATGTATTACACACCCTATCACAAGCATGAGACTGCAGGCTTGGCTGGCTTAAATCAGGTTTGGTCTCCACCCAGAGACTGGCTATATCAATTACCTTGCAGGTGGACAGGCATAGAGAATGTGTCACAACCAAAAATAGGATGCTGGAATGAGACCAACAGCTGTCAAACAACAGGAGTATTTGCCGTGTACTCCAGACAGGTACACTGCAGGTCACCCTCCTTTCTTCTCTGGCGGGTTCTGTGTCACTGAACTGGTGCAGTGTATGATGTGCATTGTGTTTTAGTGTTTAGTGCATACATTTTTACCTTTCTGGCGGTTGTTAGAAGAGCAGAGAAACCCGGAACAACGATGTGGAGTACAGGTTTTTCCAGCGAAAAATCCATTTCGCTGGATTTTTGTATCTCCTCCCTGTATGGGGCTTGTAGTTCCAGCCTCAGCTAATGCAGTGTGTCGATTGCAGCCCAAAAACTACAGTTCACAGCATTTTTTGTGCTCCATAGTAGCTTGGAAAGTCAGCATAGTCATCATTCCCATCTTACATAGTTACATAGTAGGTGAGGTTGAAAAAAGACACAAGTCCATCAAGTCCAACCTATGTGTGTGATTATATATCAGTATTACATTGTATATTCCTGTATGTTGCAGTCCTTCAGGTGCTTATCTAATAGTTTTTTCAAACTATCAATGCCCCCCGCTGAAACCACGGCCTGTGGAAGGGAATTCCACATCCTTGCCACTCTTACAGTAAAGAACCCTCTACGCAGTTTAAGGTTAAACCTCTTTTCTTCTAATTTTATTAAACTCCCTTCTGCAAAAAAGTTTTGTCCCTATTGTGGGGTCACCACCAGTATGGTATTTGTAAACTGAAATCATATCCCCTCTCAAGCGTCTCTTCTCCAGAGAGATCAAGTTCAGTGCTCGTAGCCTTTCTTCATAACTAATATCCTCCAGACCCTTTATTAGCTTTGTTGCCCTTCTTTGTACTCGCTCCATTACCAGTACATCCTTCCAGAGGACTGGTGCCCAGAACTCAACAGCATACTCCAGGTGAGGCCGGACCAGAGTCTTGTAGAGTGGGAGAATTATTGCTTCATCCCTGGAGTTAATCCCCTCTTTAATGCATATTCTGTTTGCTATGTTAGCAGCAGCTTGGCATTGCATGCTATTGCTGAGCTTATAATCTACTAGGACCCCCAGGTCCTTTTCCATCCTCGATTCCTCCAGAGGTTTACCCCCTAGTTAGTAGATTGCATTCATATTTTTGCCACCCAAATGCATTATTTGGCAGATCTTGTGGCAGAAAAGCGAATTGTTTAACTTAACATTTAAATTACAGCCAATGAATGTCCTGCAAAACTTCAATAACAGAAGACCTGGTTACACTAGAAATAATTAAAATATAATGTAGAAATTAATATATATATTTTAATTTAGACCATAGATACACATTAGGTGGATCCACGTTTAATAAAATATACATTTTAGGATTGGTAGAGATTATTGTGACAGGAGTCAATTTGGGCGGGGGGCTTGTGGAACCCAGCTTACCTCGAAGAGCACTGGAAGCTCCTTGTTCAGCTCCCCCAGCCTCTCCTATGTGTAAGTGACCCTGTGTCTATTAGGGGCACAGGGTGACCGAGAACCTTAGTTGGGTCTGTTTAACCCGACTCACAGTACAACCACACCGGACTCAGAATTTCCATTTACCCCTGTTATCCAGGGTCTTATATGTGTGGTTTGTGTTGAAGGAATGAAGGGGCTCTTTCTCTCTGGACAGTAATATTTCCCTCAAGATAAAGCATCAGAAACCATTGCTAGATGATTTGAGGTGGGGTGGGGGTTGCTATGGGGTTGTAAAGTGCCTGTATACCATTGTTCTATTGTGTCTGTCTGCCTTGGGAGAAAAGTATTATGGGATGTATATGTGTATGTGTATGTGGATTAGCTGTGAGGAGGGAGGGGGGAATTCCTCCAACAGCTCTTCCTGCTGATAGGATAGTTTACTGATGAGAAGTTTGAATACACCTGTGTGTCAGTTACTGAATATAGTCTACCCAGCCCTGTATCATTATGCAAAGGAGGGAGGATTGTCCCCCGAGTGTATATCTCTGTGTGCCTCTGTTCAAATAAACAGTTCATATTCCAGCTTTGCAGCCAAACAATTCCTGCCTAGTTCTTGGTTGTAATATGCAGCTATAATATCTAATATCTATATTCAGACTGGAGGAATCGGTATATATCGGAAGCACTCAAGCGGAGCGTGGGAAGCGGTTCCGTTACAATTATCACCCCAAACTATTTAAAAGAGTTAACTATCTTAATGGATGTGGCAGATCTGGATAGAGGGGATTTCAATCATCAATAGGTAACAATACTGACTTCAATTTTATTAATAGTCCTGAACAGTGACCAATATTAGAAATTATAGGCATAGCATCTTATAAAAAGTGGAAAGCGGTAGCCTTATTCACAGCACAACACACAATATCAAACTACACATATATATCTACATATACAATTAAAAGATGGTACAATCCACTCCCTCTAATTAGATAACTTCATCAAGGTGAAATGGGAAACACTGCTGCTGGTGTACACCCCCTGTTAAGAGTGAAGCACATAATGAGAGAAAGAATTATAAAAATATTCTGGGTAAGCAAGCTGGAATCACATAAAGTAAAATTAAATGCATTTCAATTCATAAATGAATCAAGACACAAAGATGTCAAAATGATGGATATTCAACCTCCATACCAGGACATCTGGTATGAACTTTAGATATGATGTAGATATTTTACTCAGATGATTGTTTACATGTTTTGACATCTTTGTGTCTTGATTAATTTATGAATTGGAATGCATTTGCTTTTATTGTATGTGATTCCAGCTTGCTTACCTAGTATATTTTTATAATTCTTTCTCTTGTTAAGTGCTTCACTCTTAACAGGGGGGTGTACACCAGCAGCGTTGTTTCCCATTTCACCTTGATGAAGTCATCTAATTAGAGGGAGTGGATTTTACAATCTTTTAATTGTATATGTAAATATATATATGTATAGTTTGATATTGTGTGTAGTGCTGTGAACAAGGCTCCCGCCGAAACGCGTTAGCCCTCACCGTTTTGTACATGGTCATATAGGAATAAACATTATCAACATTATACTTCTCCAGAAGTGCCATTATGCTTTGATTTTGTTTTTTTCTGTTTGGGCTGTTGAAAGGATGTCCTAAGCCAAAGCATCTGGACTGGGTGTGTCGTTTACTATCCTCCTAGCAGCTGCACTGATTAGAGTGGTGTTTTCTCTGAGCTCTATATCTTATAAAGTGTGGCTTGTATCACCTTAAAATAGCAAAACATCTTCTATAAGACCTCGTTTAAAGCCAATAATGTCTGAGGAAGGTCTGATTGTTTCTTCACATGGTTGAATAGCTAGTGCAAATAATAGTGGAAAAAAAAGGCATAATCGATGAGTGCTGCAATCATTAAAGAGACAGTATGTATGTTTTTTTTTTTTTTTTATTCCCATGCTTCTCCTTTAAGGCTCATGAAATAGCTTCTATTGTGTAATAGACCTGACTGCCTGGTAAATCAGATTACACATATTGCAGAATTACTTACCTAAAGGGACACACCTCATCACACACTGGATCACAAAGCACGTAAGTATACCATGTTTATTATTTTAATAAAAACTATCCTTTACAACCACTTTAAATGTAGTTCTTATACAAGGATCCTGATATAGAATTGAAACTCATTTAATACAATGACATTTTTTTCATTACTGCCCACAAGTAAAGCCATTCAATACGATCAAAGGCAATTGTTGATTTTAGAGATAATGTCACTCTAGTTCACATATTTTTCAAAGGTATTTGTACATTTAAAGCGGTTGTAAAGGAAAGTTTTTCTTAAAATAATAAACATGGTAAGCTTACCTGCTCTGTGTTCCAGACAGTGTGTGATGAGGTGTGTCTCTTTTAGGTAAGTAATTCTGCAATATGTGTAATCTGATTTACCCATCAGTCAGGTCTATTTCACAATAGAAGCAATTTTATGAGCCTTAGGCCCCTTTTACACAATCGGACCATCTATCCGTTTTTCATCCATCCGTCAACGAACGACAATGCATTTCTATGGGCAAACGGATGACCATCTGTTACCATCCATCACACCCTTCACACCCGCTCTTGTCTTTTTTTTTTAACGTACACGGCTAGGTCAAGATCTATCAAAACGTTTATTAACTGACGTTAACGGACCATGTCCGTCAACGCCCAATCAGTTAAGATCCATTTTAAAGAAATTAATTTTTTTTGTTTATATGTGAACTCAACCTATGACCCAGGCAGTAGTTGGACAATAGGAAGTACATTTGAAGTACATCCCCAAGGAGAAACATGGCCAGAGATGTCTCCCAGGAGCAACGAATAAACCTGGTGCATGAAAGGCCAGGCTTGTGGGACTCAACATGTTGGCAAATCCACATATAGGCACATATGACAATGTCACGCTATTCCAAAAATTGTTGGAATCCATCGCACTACACAGATAGCACACACAAGGACAAGGGCAAGTCACTTGCTGAAAACTGCAATGCATCATGGGAGGAGCAATGCTTTCTGGGTAATGTCATCAAAGCCACAGAAACTTCTGTAAATGGATCAATACGGATGCAAAAACAGATGCGTAAATGGGTAAACTAATGGATTTAAATGGATGTTAACGGAAGACAGTTGAAAAGAACTTACGACGGATGAAGACGGATGAAGCAACGGATAATAACTGATACGTTTTTAATGTGACTAAACTGATGGTGCCCGTGTGAATGAGGCGTTAGGCCCCTTTCACACATGCCTTCTGTTTGTTTCATCAGTTCAGTCACGTTTTTGCAAAGAAAAAAACGGATCAGTTGACATCAGTTTTTCATCAGTTTATCGGTTATTTTTATTTTTATTATTTTTATTTATGATTTTATTGCTATCACATAGGGGACCAATAGTCCCCTATGTGATTGCAGATAAGTGGCAGGTCCTCTTTGAGGGGGGCAGTGTGTGCAAGGATAGGGGCAGGACAGGAGAAGAGCAGTATACATGGTGAGGGGCTGACTGTTCAGACAGGCTCCCTCACTTGCTAGTGCTGACTATAATTGTTGGCTTTTTTCCTTTATTCTGGAACTGTCATTTTTTTTTTTTTGTGGGGGGGGGGGGGGGGGGTTGTGGCAAGAAAGGCAGGAGAGGTGAAGAGATGTACATATATTCTTCTATACTTCATAGCACCGGGAAGGAGCTGTCATTCGTTCCCACCACTAAATTAAACAAAGGGGTGGGGTCATCCAGTGATGTCCCATCTTTCTCTGCCCAAACCCCCCCCCCCCCCAAAAAAAAATTACAGCTCCAGAATAAAGAAAAAAAGCCGACAATTACATTTAAAAGCTGACAGTCAGCGTCGGCAAGTGGGGGAGCCCATCTGTGCAGACTGCTCACTCACTGTATATACTGCTCTCCTGCCTTTCTCCACCACAAACCCCACATTGACAAGTTGCCCCTAACAAACAATGCAAAAACGGATGAAAAACTGAACATTAGTCAGTTTACATCCGTTTTTCGTCTGCTCCGTTTTTTGGACGGATAAAAAATAGGGCTTTAATCTGTTAAAAAAAAACGAATGTTGACGGAAGCGGATGAAAACGGATGAAAATAGATGATCATCCATTGTCAACCGTTTTTACATTTTTCATCCGTCAACGGATGGCTGAAAAACTGACAAACGATCCATAAGTGTGAAAGGGGCCTTAAAGATAAAGCATGGGAATAAAAAAAACATGTATTCACCTCTATTCTGCAGCATTGGTGTGATGCTGCAGCTATCCCATGTTGGCTCTAGGACTGAGAACTGAGCGTTCACATGACCGCTGATCGCTCAGGTCTCGGTCTTTTCAGATTGGAAAGCAGTGACCGTCAGTCACCATTCTTCGCTCTACCCCTCCAGTGCTCACTGGAGCACTGCAGCTCTACAACGTCCGCTGAGAGTGGGCAAAAGCTTGCTTTAAGTCAACTGTGGGTCACAGGAGCAGAAAGGTAAATGCACTCCTGTGACCCAGAAGAGAAGTATTACCAAAAAAGCTTTGGGATACTTCTCTTTTAAGAAAGTATCATTTTTTTTTATATTTATTTATGTTCAATAAATAAAAAAACTTTAAGAAATACTATATATTTCACTAGGTTAAATACTAGGATAGATGACCCCTCCCTCCCAGGTTATTTTTTTCACAACATATATAAGTGTGAGTTTCAGAAAATTCAGTTATCTAAGTAAGTTTAATGCAACAGACTTCTACCTGTGGAGTTCAGTTGTGTTCTTTTAAGGGCATTATCTAAAAGCATGTTAAAGCCTAATTTCAGCTTCAGATCTTTCTTTCTTAACATGCCTTAAGCTATGCTAAGAATAAAATACCAACTTTAACTGCCCTGTTCACCCTCTCCTCCCTGCTGTGTTGCACAGAAAATTCTATTCTGATGTCTAGCCACTGCCACACTTATGGGTCGAATGATGCTCAGAGTCATCCAACCCTTTCCTCCCTTTAATTGGCAATCATTTTTGAGGAAAAAAAAAAAAAAAAGTGTCTGTATGTCATTCTGACATCAGTGGCTTCAAATCTTTGCATCATTGACCTTGAGAAGGGTGGCAGGATATCAAACCTATTTTTGGATGTCCTGATATACTCTGTGGCACAGGAAGTACCCAAGCCCGTAGGATAGCATAACAGCCAGGATACCAGCATTTCTTCTGTAGTGGCAGCTGCTGTGTTGGCCTCTAGATAGATTTACAATGTAATAGTTTCTTGTGAGTAAACCTTAAGGCCCAACTATGGAAAACGTGAAAATTCTGCTTGTTTAGGTTAAGGGGGCATAGAACTGATTTACTATCCCGATCCTCCACTCCTCCACCCCTGCATGCTACTAGACCAGTCGCCACAGTGTCTTTCACCCCATGCTCCAGTGGTCTAAGGTCCTAATATCATCTAGACTGAAGCAGGGTCCTGTATTGGATGTGAAATCACAGAGTGACAGTCCACCACAGCATATGGGAGCCCTATCTACCAGGGAACAGGCGATAGGGTAAGTAAAAGTGCATTCACTTTCCCCTGGAATAACAGAACAGTTAACTGTGGTTGAAGCCCTTCTGCAAGAGAGAATTTTCAGTTTTTCCAGAGTTGGGCTTTAAGTGTAAGTACATACAATAACCTAAAACCTGCCTTGATATTTAAAAGGCTTCCCTTGCAAATTACACTCATCAATTGTCACTAATAACAATCTGTTTTCCATCTCAACAGTTGTTAAAGGCAGTGTTGCTTCAGAAGTGACATGCTGATTATAAACATAAACTCCATCAAACAGAAATTACAGTTTAAATAACATGAAAAATAGGATTTCACTTTACTTCACTAGTACTAGAGCAAAATACAGTACATTTTAAGTAATGAAAAACCATTCAAGTTGTATTAACAACTCCAATTTTCTGAGCTATGTAAATGAACAATGTCCAGAAAACAATGGTGCATGCAAATTACAAACATAGCAAACCATCAAGCTCAAGATAAAAAAAAGGTTGCCTACAGCAGTGGTTCTGAACCTCAGTCCTCAAGTTCCCCCAACAGCCATGTTTTCATGCTTTCCTTTACTTTGTACTGCTTATTTAAATCAATATCAATGACATGGTATTGATAAGAGCTATTTTATCTAAGACCCCTTTCACACTGAGAGCGTTTTACAGGCGTTTTAGCACTAAAAATAACACCTGAAAAGCGCTTTAAAAATGCTCCCCATGCATGTCAATGGATGCTTTCACACAGAGGCGTTGCGCTGGCGGGGCGTTGACAAAAGTCCTGCAAGCAGAATTTTTGGAGCATGTTTGGGGCGCTGAAAAAAGCGCTTAAAAAAGCCCCTAGTCCATTGAAATAAATTGGAAGCGCTTTAAAAGCACCTGAAAACCGCCCTGAAGCTGTAGGAAGGTCACATGACCGCAGTGAAGTGAGAGGTGGAGAGGAGCAGAGAGAAAATGGAGGCTGAAAATGAGCAACCATTGCAGGCCAGAGCTGAAGAAGTGGGCAGACAAACAAGAGCCAGAAGTGTTAATACACACAATGCGGGCCCACCCTGAATTGTGGGATCTAAATAATGCATATTATGCCAAACGGAGCAGGAATACAATGGCATGGAACGCTATTGGTGAAAAGCACATACCAGACTGGAGTGACCTCAACAGGAAGCAAAGATTCAGCAAAGTGAGTTTCAATTCCCTAATCCCATTCCCCTAACCCTAATCCCACTCCTACTAGTCCCAAATCCCTAATCCTAATCCCACTCCCACCAGTCCCAAAATCTCTAACCCTAATCCAACTCCCAATAGTCCCAAATCCCCCACTCTCACTAGTCCCAAATCCCCAGCCCTAACCCTAATTCCACGCCCACTAGTCCCAATTCCAAATCCCTAATCCCACTCCCACTAGTCCCAAATACCTAAACCTAATCCCACTCCCACTAGTCCCAAGTCCCTAACCCTAATCCCACTCCCACTAGTCCCAAATCCCTAACCCTAACCTTAATCCCACTCACACTAGTCCCAAAACCCTAACCCTAATCCCACCCCCACTAGTCCCAATTCCCTAAACCCTAATCCCACTCCCACTAGTCCCAATTCCCTAACCCTAATCCCACTAGTCCCAAATCCCTTAACTCTAACCCTAATCCCACTCCCACTAGTCCCAGTTCCCTAACCTTAATCCCACTCCTACTATTCCCAAATCACTAACCCTAACCCTATACCACTCCCACTAGTCCCAAATCCCTAACCCTAATCCCACTCCCACTAGTCCCAAAACCCTAATTCCACACCCACTAGTCCCAAATCCCCTAACCATAACCCTAATCCCACTAGTGCCAAATCCCTAACCCCACTCCCACTAGTCCCAAATCCCTAATCCCACTCCCACTAGTCCCAAATCGCTAACCCTAACCCGAATCCCACTCCCACTAATCCCAAATTCTCTGACCCCAAACCTAATCCCACTCCCACTAGTCGCAAATCCCTAACCCTAATCCCACTCCCATTAGTCCCAAATTTCCTAACTCTAATCCCACTCCCACTAGTCCCAAATCCCTAATCCCACTAGTCCCAATTTCCTAACCCTAATCCTGCTCCCACTAGTCCCAATTTCCTAACCCTAATCCTGCTCCCACTAGTCCCAAATCCCTAACCCTAATCCCACTACTCCCAAATTCCTAACCCTAATCCCACTCCCACTAGTCCCAAATCACTAACCCTAATCCCACTCCCACTAGTCCCAATTCTCTAACCCTAATCCCACTGCCACTAGTCCCAAATTGCTAACCCTAACCCTAATCCCACTGCCACTAGTCCCAATTCCCTAACCCCTATTCCATAGCCCTAAACCCATAATCCTTAACCAATAGTCATTATGAGTATTGGTATTATAATTATTGTTATATTGATAAAAGACAAACTGTCTCATAATAAGCATTTGTATTTTTATTACATGACAGATATAATCGCCAAATATCTAGATATGGTATTGTTCAAAGTATATTCTAGAACACATTAAACAGATTATGGTCCTCCTTCCTCACAAAGATAACCAAACATGTAGTTTACTAAATAGGTACAATGTTAGGTTCAAACAAGGTTTAAAATGACAAAAGAATGTTAACTCAAAAACAGGTTATGATAGTTTAACAAACATGGGCTCTTTACAGCAACATCTCTGTGGCTCATAACAGTAACATGGCTGCAGAGTGTAGTCTTTAAAATACTCAAATTTTATTTGAGAATAATAACTTTGTTAAACACAAGCTTAGTTTTTGAGAAATTATTTGTGTTAATTTGGATTTGGGAAAGGGTTAAATCATATCACCTTGCCAACTAAGTGCACCAGCAGGGCTCAGAAAATAGCTAGCCAACTGATACCTTATTGTAAAACCCACTGTTGGACCATGAACATGAGAGAAATCCAGGGGTTCAAAATTGTTTGCCAATGTGTCCTCGAAATTCACGCCATCTCTCTCCCGTACCAGATTATGTAGCACACATGCTGCCTTAATTTGCTTGCATTTTCGATCTTCAGGTTTATTGGTTTGTGGAAAATTTGCCATTTGTTGGCAAGTATTCCAAAAGCACATTTAACTAGCCTGCGTGCCCAACATAGACGGTAGTTGAATATTCTCTTCCGGAAGTCAAGATTCCTCTGTGAGTATGGCTTCATTAGGTGTTCATTGATAGCGAATGCCTCATCAGCCACAAAAAAAAGGCATATCTGGATTTTCAGTCCCAGGTAATGGTCGGTTCTCAGGCAAATCAAGTTGATTTTAAGCAAGCCGTTTTCCGAATTTAGAACTCTGGAAGACAGTTGACTCCCAAATGCTCCTATTTCAACAAAGAGGAACTTGTAGTCTGCATCTACAATAGCCATCAGCACAATCGAAAAATATTTTTTGTAGTTATAATATCTGCTTCCACTGTGACAGGGTTTTATAACCCTAATGTGTTTGCCATCAATAGCTCCTAGGCAGTTAGGAAAGTTGGTTTTACTCCAGAAACGCTGGGCAACATCATCCCATTTCTCTTTATTTGGAATAGGCATGAATTCATTCTTTAGATTCCAGATAGCATTACACGTTAGCTTCACAATCTCACTAATGGTAGATATTCCTGTGCGAAATTCATATTGTAGTGATGTGTATCTATTTCCTGTGGCAAGATATCTGTAAATGAAAAGAACAATTTGATATCTTCCAGTAAAACAACTTAAAACACGTTGAAAAACGTTAAAGGACAATTTCAGAAGGGAATATAAGAGGCAGAAGACATCCAAACGTGGCTCTGGAGGGAAGACAGTACAGATGTACAGCCATTATCTGGGTTTTTAAATGTGATGGAGCTGAAGGAGTAAGGGTAACAACTTGTATAGATAAATTAGTAATTATTAAGAATTATATAATTAGTTCTTTTTTTTATTTGTTTTTGTAGGACTGAGAGCAATATGAACTCTGTGACTGAGGAGGAGCAGGATGGCACACCATATGAGGATCCTGATATTGCTCCAGAGTCACAATTATTATTCCATGACACAGAATCGGAAAGCCCTGTTGATACATGCCCTGAGCCTCAATTATTAGAGAACACTCTTAAAAAGAGAACCAAAAAACAGCAATCCGATGATTTTATTGATGTTGGCAGCCCAGAAACAAATTCAGGGTGAAAATGCAGCATTTGCTAGAAATATAATTCCTGATTCCAGAAGCCCTGATGCCAGTAGGTTAATTTCCTTTTGCTGGGGCATTATAATAACCTTCCTAATTGGTCCTCTGATATGAAACCCAATATACTCCCCTCTGGGTTTTTGAAGAATTCTCCCATTACACCAATCCTGGTCTATGTTGTCTTCACTGAGGACTTTTACAGAACCATTGACTACTTTTGAATTACTACGCACTGGAAAGGGTCTTGTTATATACACTTTATCTTCATTAAATGCAATGCTTATACAGGGGGGCTTGAATCAACCACTATCATATATCCAAAAATGGGCAGAGGTCCTACAAATAACTTTCACACAAGACCAAGAAAATCATATATTTATTTTACACATGCCACCAGAAGCGCACTGGCCATAGCGCAGCTGAAGTCCCCAGGTGTACGCAAATGCACAGGCGCGGCCCTGTGAGTACCCATTTTGGTGTGTACGGACACACGAATATGCGCACGTGCGCTATTATGTGCAGGCGCGGGCTTTCACCATTGATACTGGCACCAAGTGGCCTATATACAGTGCATGAGCTGCCCTAGTTCATTGCTGTCTGATCTGCAGCAGTACCCGTGTTCCTGTATCTGATTCTACTAACTTCTGTGATTTACCTGGCTTACTCCTAACCTTACTTGAATGCTACCTGCCCCAACCTTGGCTTGTCTCTGTACTTTGTTCTGCCTTCTGCTAATCTACCTGATCTTGTGTTGCTGACCTCTGCCTGTATGCTGATGATTCTCTGCTTGCCATCCATGCCTGTACCTGAGCATTTGTTGCTGACCTGGCTTGTCGGACCTAGCATCCACTTGTTCATCTGTCCTGCTTGCACCCTGCCTTGTTCCCGCTGGTGCTTCTTCTGCTGTGAGCCGCCAGTCTTCCTTCACCTGCAATCAGTCACTGTTTACTCCTGCTTGTTGCCATCTGCTGTTCCAGCTATCCAGCCAACGCTGGTGATGCACCTTATGGTGATGGACCAACATCAGTGGTCCCCGGGCCGGGGCTGAACAAGAGGCCTTCCTCTGCATGACAGGCTCAGTGGCAAGGTGCATGACAGTATTTCTTATCAAGAAACAAACTCTCTTTGCCTGGCCTGTCAGTTTAGGTGTATGGCCATATCTTGGTAGGTTTGCAGTTGTGCCATACTTCATACTTTCCATTTTCGGATGATGGATTAAACAGTGCTCTGGGAGATGTTCAAAGCTTGGGATATTTTTTAAAACCTAGCCCTGCTTTAAAGTTCTCCACAACTTAATCCCTGACCTGTCTGGTGTGTTCCTTGGCCTTCATAACGCTGTTTGTTCACTAAGGTTCTCCAACAAACCTCGGAGGGCTTCACAGAACAGCTGTATTTATACTGAGATTAAATTACACACAGGTGGACTCTATTTACTAATAAGGTGACTTTTGAAGGCCGTCGGTTCCACTATGTTTTAGTTAGGGGTATCAGAGTAAAGGGGGCTGAATACAAATGCATGCCACACTTTTCAGATATTTATTAATTTTGAAAACCATTTATCATTTTCCTTCCACTTCACAATTGTGTGCTACTTTGTGTTGGTCTACCACATAAAATCAAAAAATAATACATTTACATTTTTGGTTGTAACATGAAAAAGTGTGGAAAATTTCAAGGGGTAGGAATACTTTTCAAGGCAACAAAGACGATCGCGGGTGTCCCCGCGGCGATCGAGTCCGCGGGACCCGCGACCGGCCTCACGGGGGTCCCGACCGGCGTGAGCGTGCGACGCTCGCGGTGTGCGCCCGATGGCACGGCGGCATCTTAAAGGGGACGTATATATACATGGTCGTGCGCCGGTCGGGAAGAGGTTACGTTTATAGGATTTATATAGCGCCAACCGTTTGTGCAGTACTTTACAACATGAGGGCAGACGGTACAGTTACAAAACAATTCAATACAGGAGGAATCAAAGGGCCCTGCTTGTTAGAGCTTACAATCTAAAGCCCCATACACACGGTCGGACAATCCGCGGACCAGGTCCGTCGGACCATGTCCGTCATACTTTGTCCGATGTTGGTTTTGCGTACACACGGTCGGACAAAGTTGTCGGAAAATCCGATCATTCTGAACGTGGTGACGTTTGTTGCGTACGACGGGACTACGTAGAGGCTAGTAGCCAATAGCTTTGGTCTTGTAATGTGATCTGAGCATGCGTAGCACTTTGTCCGGTTGGACAACCGTACACACGATCGGATTTGGTGTGATCGGACCGTGTTGTCGGCAAATCTTTCCAGCAGGAGATAAGACTTTGTCCGTCGGACAATCCGACGTACACTGTCCGATGGTGCATACACACGGTCTGATTTTTCAACAACATTGTCCGATCGGACAGAATCCATGAAAAAGTCCGACCGTGTGTATGGGGCTTAAGAGGGAGGGTCAAGTGATACAAAATGTAATAACTGTGTAATAAAATGAGTATGAGCTGGTGGTAGGATAAAAGTACAATAGTACACATGGCAATGAATGCAGGGCCGGACTGGCCTACCGGGATACTGGGAAATTTCCAGGTAGGCCGGTAAGGCCACCTGCCCTGGGGCCACTTCGAGGGCAGCAGCAACATAAAAAATATGGCTGCGGGCCCAGGCCGGCATGTCAACTGCGCATTTGCCATCGCCGCTCGGAAAATCCCGTACACGCTTGGGAAATCCCGTACATGCTCTGCATTTTCCGGCAGGCGGGCACATGCGTAGTGACGTAATGGCGCTGGGCGGCCTCATTTTTAAATGTAAGCCGGCAGTGGCACTCTTCTCTGTGAGTGTGTCAGCAGTGGCGTGCGCCTCATCACAGCCTGGTAAGACCCCTCTGCAGCCTCTGACCACCTCCTGTTATTGCTTTCCTGTACCATGTCCACAGCCTCTGCATCTCTTGTACCATGTCCACAGCCTCTGCATCTCCTGTAGTATGTCCACAGCCTCTACATCTCCTGTACCATGTCTGCAGCCTCTGCATCTCCTGTACCATGTCTGCAGCCTCTGCATCTCCTGTACCATGTCCGCAGCCTCTGACATGTCCTCCTGTACCATGTCCACACCCTCTGACATCTCCTGTACCATGTCAGCAGCCTCTGACATGTCCTCCTGTACCATGTCCACAGCCTCTGACATGTCCTCCTGGACCATGTCCACAGCCTATGACATGTCCTCTTGTACCACGTCCACAGCCTCTGGCATGTTCTTCTGTACCATGTCCGCAGCCTCTGACTTGTCGTCCTGTACCATGTCCACAGCCTCTGACATGTTCTCCTGTACCATGTCTGCAGCCTCTGACATATCCCTCTGTACCATGTCCACATAGGCTATGACCACCTCCTGTACCATGTCCACACTTTTGCCACTTTTAATCGGAATTTGTTCTTATATATATATATATATATATATATATATGTGCTTTCATATCTGTCTTATCTATATATAATACACTCTTCAAATGTGCTTTAAAATGCATGGTTTTCCATTTTATGAACAAGAAAATAATGACGTTATGCTGTTGGGCTGGTATAATAATGCTATGGGCCTGGTATGAAATTATTTCTAGAGCTGGTTTTTATTCCCAGTCCGGTCCTGAATGAATGGATGCAATTCATAAAAATGATTGCTTAGAACAGTGATCAGTGGGGAAAAAATTCCTGATAACCCCCACCCCCCAGAGCAGTACAGTGTCACTGTGGTAACACTGTACTGCTCTGGTGATGGTATGTAAAAAATAAAATAAAAATTGTAACAAAAGGAAAAAAAAAATGGAAAAAAAAAAAAAAAAAATGTAACAAAATTATTATTTTTTTTTTTTTTACATACTGTCACCAGTCAGTAACCCTGATCACTTTTACACCAGTCATATGATGACGCTGTACTGCTTTAACCGCTAGCCGACCAGCCGCTGCAGTTATAATTTGGCAGGTTGGCACGGCTGCGCAAATCATCGTAGCTGTATGTCTATCCTAAGACGTCATAGCAGTCGCCCGCCATGCGTCCCTGATGTTGATGCGCGTGCTTGGTGGGCGTGATGTCCGCCAGGCACCCGCAATCGCTCGTGACAGAACAAGAACGGGGATGTGTGTAAACACACAAATCACGGTTCTCTCAGGGGAGAAGAGACAGATCGTGTGTTCATACTAAGTATGAACACTGATCGGTCTCCTCCCCTAATCAGTCCCATCTACCCTACAGTTAGAACACACCTAGGGAACATAGTTAACCCCTTGATCGCCCCCTAGTGTTAACCCCTTCCCTGCCAATGACATTTATACAGTAATCAGTGACTATTTTTAGCTCTGATCGCTGTATAAATGTCAATGGTCCCAAAATAGTGTCAAAAGTGTCCGATCTGTCCGCTGCAATGTCGCAGTCCTGATAAAAATTGCAGATTGCCACAATTACTAGTAGAAAAATAAAAAAGACATAAATCTATCCCCTATTTTGTAGACGATATAACTTTTGCACAAACCAATCAATATATTCTTATTGCGATTTTTCGGGTTAAACTGATGAAGAATTTTTTTTTATTTCTTTTTTGGATATTATAGCAAAATGTACAAAATATTGTGTTTTTTTCAAAATTGTCGGTCTTTTTTTGTTTATAGCGAAAAAAAATAAAAACCACAGAGGTGATCAAATACCACCAAAAGAAAGCTCTATTTGTGGGAAAAAAAGAACATATATTTTGTTTGGGTAAAATGTTGCACGACCGCGCAATTGTCAGTTAAAGCGACGCAGTGCCGTATCGCAAAAAATGGCCTGGTCAGGAAGGGGGCAAATCCTTCCGGGGTTAATGACAGTATGTAAAAAAAAAAAATGTGAAAGAATCCCCAAAGTGTTATTTCATTTCTTTCAAAGTATGACAGCTCTGAAAACTGAAAATTGGACTGGGCAGGAAGGGAGTAATAGTGTCCAGTACTGAACTGCTTAAAGAAGTGAAAGTTAACCGAAAGTTTATTAGTCCATTTATTTATGCAGATTTCTGAAGGGACATTTGAGGAGGAATTAGGGACAGAGGGATTTGATTCCAAATGAGGGGCAGTTAGGGGGTACAGTGTAATGTCTTGTCTCTGCCAGCTCAACTCCACAGGGCTCATAGCAGCTGCATGGGCTGCTATAGTGGTAATATCCTGTTAGTGCATTTAGGATCGTCTTTTTTAAGTTTCAGGACTGTCAGTCTATACCACTGAGACTTTCTTGATTTTGAGCAGGACTTTCCCTTCAAAAATGATTACCAACCCATACTAAACTACCTGTGTAGTCATAAAGTCACAAGTTGTATTTGTGCACCTTTGAAATATTGACATCAAGTACTGTAAGAGTGACATCTAGTGGTCATTATCAAGTATCACAGTGAAAATGTTAAACCCCAAACATAAATGTAATAGATTGCAGCCTATCATTCTTATAATGTGGAGGCTGAATTATTATTTATTGTCACCTGGTGATAAGGCCAGTAAGTCTGTTATTTTTCAACTTTCTTCAACAGGCCACGTTGTCCAGCAAAAGTGGCAGTTAGATGGTTGAGACAAACCATATAATTCTGTGAGGGGTGCTTACAATGGTCAAGCCATTTATGGGCACCACAACTGTCTATACATTCTGCAGAGAGATAAAATGACACACAGTACATTTTTCTCAGGCTTCAGATGGGGTTTTGGGTACTTGTGTACTCCCAGTACACGGAAAATCTCAGCTCTGATTAATAAAAGCCAATATTGCTGTGTACACAGAGCAGCTCTCTGCAGCTGCCACTGTCAAAAAAGCAACCTGGCTCACTGTTTATCAATAACACTGCTCAGATACTATATAGAAAGAAAAAATTCTGTTTATTCATCTGCAGATTAAAGGAAATAACTTTGATCTGCAGATTATGTCGGGTTATATACAGTATGTTATGATTCCTGACAAGTATTTTTTTTTTTTTAATGTTCCTGTTTATCCCCTTATTATAGAATATGTAAACTCAACATTCCTATTCCTATTTTTATACAGTGGGGCAAAAAAATATTTAGTCAGCCACCAATTGTGCAAGTTCTCCCACTTAAAAAGATGAGAGAGGCCTGTAATTGTCATCATAGGTATACCTCAACTATGAGAGACAAAATGTGGAAACAAATCCAGATAATCACATTGTCTGATTTCTGAAAGAATTTATTTGCAAATTATGGTGGGAAATAAGTATTTTGGCAATATCAAAAGTTATTCTCAATACTTTGTTATATATCCTTTGTTGGCAATGACAGAGGTCAAACATTTTCTGTAAGTCTTCACAAGGTTGTCACACACTGTTGCTGGTATGTTGGCCCGTTCCTCCATGCAGATCTCCTCTAGAGCAGTGATGTTTTGGGGGTGTCGCTGGGCAACACAGACTTTCAACTCCCTCCAAAGGTTTTCTATGGGGTTGAGATCTGGAGACTGGCTAGGCCACTCCAGGACCTTGAAATGCTTCTTACGAAGCCACTCCCTCGTTGCCCGGGTGGTGTGTTTGGAATCATTGTCATGCTGAAAGACCCAGCCACGTTTCATCCTCAATGCCCTTGCTGGTGGGAGGAAGTTTGCACTCAAAATCTCACGATACATGGCCTCATTCATTCTTTCATGTACACGGATCAGTCGTTCTGTTCCCTTTGCAGATAAACAGCCCCAAAGCATGATGTTGCCACCCCCATGATTTTACAGTAGCTATGGTGTTCTTTGGTTGCAACTCAGCATTCTCTCTCCTCCAAACATGACGAGTTGTGTTTCTACCAAACAGTTCTACTTTGGTTTCATCTGACCATATGACATTCTCCCAATCCTCTTCTGGATCATCCAAATGCTCTCTAGCAAACCTCAGACGGGCCCGGACATGAACTGGCTTAACCACTTCAATACAGGGCACTTAAACACCTTCCTGCCCAGACCAATTTTGAGCTTTCAGCGCTCTCACACTTTGAATGACAATTGCGCGGTCATGCAACACTGTACCCAGATGAAATTTTTATCATTTTTCCCCCACAAATAGAGCTTTCTTTTGGTGGTATTTGATCACCTCTGCGGTTTTTATTTTTTGCTAAACAAATAAAAAAAGACCGAAAATTTTGAAAAAAAAATGTTTTCTTTTTGTTTCAGTTTCAAACTTTGTAAATAAGTAAGTTTTCTCCCTTCACTGATGGGCACTGATAGGTCTGCACTGATGGGCACTGATAAGGCGGCACCGACGGGCACCGATGAAGTGGCACTGAGGTGGCATTGATGGGCACTGATAGGCGGCACTGATAGGCGGCACTGATGGGCGGCACGGGTGGGCACTGATGGGCGACATGGATGGGCACTGATGGGTGGCACAAATTGGCACTGATGGCTGGCACAGATTGGCACGGATAGGCGGCACAGATTGGCACGGATAGGCGGCACGGATTGGCGGCACGGATGGGCACGGATAGGCGGCACGGATGGGCACTGATAGGCGGCACGGATGGGCACTGATAGGCGGCATGGATGGGCACTGATAGGCGGCATGAATGGACACTGATAGGTGGCATGGATAGGCACTGATAGGCGGCATTGTTTTTTACTGATGGATGCCAATCAGTGCCAAACAATAATGCATGCCAATCAGTGATGCCCATTGTGGGCACTGATTGGCATCCATTGTGGGCACTGATTGGCATCCATTGGGGGCACTGTGTGTCATCCCTGGTGGTCTAGGGTGGCATACCTTTTGATGGGCATCCCTGGTGGTCTGGTGGCGTCCCTGGTGGTCCAGTGTGGGCATCCTCGGGGGGGCTGCGCTGATCGATCAGCACAGACCCCCCCCTGTCAGAGGAGCAGCCGATCGGCTCTCCTCTACTCGCGTCTGACAGACGCGAGTGAGGAAAAGCCGATTACCGGCTTTTCCTATTTACACTGTGATCAGCCGTGATTGGACACGGCTGATCACGTGGTAAAGAGTCTCTGTCGGAGACTCTTTACCAAGATCGTAGTTGCGGGGTGTCAGACTGACACCCCGCAACAACGATCGCCGCGATGCGCGCCCCCGGGGGCGCGCAGCGGCTCAAAATCCTGAGGACGTCATATGACGTCCTGTCAGGATTTTACAACCACTTTGCCGACGTCATTTGACAATGGACGGGCGGCAAGTGGTTAAGCATGAGAACACGTCTGGCACTGCAGGATCTGAGTCCCTGGTGGCGTAGTGTGTTACTGATGGTAGCCTTTGTTACGTTGATCCAAGCTCTCTGCAGGTCATTCACTAGGTCCCCCGTGTGGTTCACTAGGGCTCACCGTTCTTGTGATCATTTTGACCCCACGGGGTGAGATCTTGCGTGGAGCCCCAAATCGAGGGAGATTATCAGTGGTCTTGTATGTCTTCCATTTTCTAATTATTGCTCCCACAGTTGATTTCTTCACACCAAGCTGCTTGCCTATTTCAGATTCAGTCTTCCCAGCCTGGTGCAGGTCTACAATTTTGTTGCTGGTGTCCTTCGACAGCTCTTTGGTCTTCCCCATAGTGGAGTTTGGAGTGTGACTGAGGTTGTGGACAGATGTCTTTTATACTGATAACAAGTTCAAACAGGTGCCATTGATACAGGTAATGAGTGGCGGACAAAGGAGCCTCTTAAAGAAGAAGATACAGGTCTGTGAGAGCCAGAAATCTTGCTTGTTTGTAGGTGACCAAATACTTATTTTCCACCATAATTTGCAAATAAATTCTTTCAAAAATCAGACAATGTGATTGTCTGGATTTGTTTCCACATTTTGTCTCTAAGCCACCGGTCACACCTATGCGAATTAGATGCGGCTTACAGCGCATCCAATTCGCAGGACATTTCAAAATACATTAATTTTAATGAGGCTGGTTCACATATCTGCGGTGCATTTGCACTGCGCATTGCAGAAAAAAACGTGTGCGTTTTTTAGGCAGTGCGGTCCGGCTCAGGTGCGAATTCAAGCCCATTATCTTCTATATGCACGCATCTGATTTGCACCTAAAACGCTGACAAATCGCTGAACAACTGACTTTTTTGTGCGCAGTTAACCCGAACATTCAATTCGCAACGCACTGGTGTGAATCTGGGCTCATAGTTGAGGTATACCTATGATGACAATTACAGGCCTCTCTCATCTTTTTAAGTGGGAGAACTTGCACAATTGGTGGCTGACTAAATACTTTTTTGCCCCACTGTATTTCATATTCCTGGTATGTGCCTGCTGTACCATGTACTTATATGAAAAAGAATCCCGTATACTTTGTTTTGCTTCCTTTGCTTGAAATCCTTGGTGTTCCTGACAGTTTGCCTGCTTTCCTAATAAAAACTGACCACAATAGGCATGAGAGCACAGTGTGGTCAGTTCTTTACCTGTGCTGATAACTCAGCCTGCTCTCCTCCAATGATCAGACTTGTCCTGACACACCCCTCCTGCACAGCCTTTCACTGGGAAGATGCAGCTGAGAACAGAGGGTATGTGATCACGTTATAAAGAGGTATTTATAATGTTTTTTTTATATGTATACAAAAACTTTTGCCTTTTATTTCTATTTTAAACTGAATGGGTTGTTTTACAAGGTGAGGGTTTACATATACTTTAACCCTTAGTTTACTCTAATCAGCCCTAATTAATTCCTTATTCTCCATCCATTTAACTATTATTTTCCTGCTGATTTTTTTGTTTGTTTCTAATTCATTAACCACTTGCCGACCGGCGCACACAGATGTATGTCGACAGAATGGCACGTACAGGCAGGAGGGCGTATATATAAGTCCCTCCTTTCTGCCTGTCCGTGCCATCGGGAGCGGCGCGCTCCCGCGCCGGTCGGGACCCCCGTGAGTCCGATCGCGGTCCCCGCGGACTCGATCGCCGCGGGGACATCCGCGATCGTCTCACGGGACGGCTGAACGGGGAGATGCCGAGATAAACAGCATCTCCCCGTTCTGCCTAGCAACTAGTGACGCCGATCTCTGCTCCCTGTGATTGGAGCAGAGATCAGCATTCACTAGCTGACAGCCACGCCCCCCCACAGTAAGAAACACACCCCTAGGCCTACTTAACCCCTACACTGCCCCCTTGTGGTTAACCCCTTCACTGCCAGTGTCATTTTTACAGGAATCAATGCATTTAAATAGCATTAATTGCTGTAAAAATGACAATGGTCCCAAAAATGTGTCAAAAATGTCCGATGTGTCCGCCATAATGTCGCAGTCACAAAAAAAATAGCAGATCTCCGCCATTACTAATAAAAACAAAATTATTAATAAAAATGCTATAAAACTATCCCCTATCTTGTAAACGCTATAACTTCTGCGCAAAAACCGATCAATAATCGCTTATTGCATTTTTTTTTACCAAAAATATGTAGAAGAATACGTATCGGCCTAAACTGAGGAAAAAAAATGTTTTTTAATATATTTTTTGGGGATATTTATTATAGCAAAAAGTAAAAAATAATGCATTTTTTTCAAAATTGTCGCTCTATTTTTGTTTATAGCGCAAAAAATAAAAACCGCAGGGGCGATCAAATACCACCAAAAGAAAGCTCTATTTGTGGGAAAAAAAGGACGTCAATTTTGTTTGGGAGCCACGTTGCACGACCGTGCAATTGTCAGTTAAAGCGACGCAGTGCCGAATCGCAAAAAGGGGCCTGGTCCTTTGGCTGCAAATTGGTCCGGTCTGAAAGTGGTTAAGCATTGACATTTAAACTTTTTTTTGTTTGTTAATATTTTTACACATTTAACCACTTTCTGCTCTACCACAGTGTATTTACTGTGGCGGGGCGGCATGGGGCAGGCTCAGTGATGTATATATACAAGATTGTGCCTCTCCTGAGTTAGGACACAGTGGATCACTGTTACCTGTAACTGGGTATTATGTGATCGCTATAATTGGTCATAGCGATCACATGATAACAATGTAAACAACCTGTCATGAATGGCTTTCCATTCATGAACAGCTTGCTTACTGTTGGATCTGTGATTGGCCCAAAGCAATCAAATGGTACCTGGCTACCTGTACCCTGTGATTAACTGTAGCCAATCACAGATGAATGGTTAACCCATTTATGCCAGCTAAAACTATTGCATATACAGTGTTCACCACTGCATAAGCAATAACAGTGTAAACAAAAAATCCCTGATCAACCCCTAGAGAACACACCCCATTCCCGATCAGGGTAAAGAGCCAATGAAATTGGTTCTTTACCACGTGACCAGCTGTGTCCAATCACAGCCGGTCACAAATGTCAACAAACGGCTGTAGTGCCATTTCTGGGTTCTCCTCCTCAGTGTGTGAAGAGGAGACCCGGGAGAAAAAATGTGCTACAGTACAGCGATCTTCCCCCCCAAATAAAGAGGACCTGTCACCAGCCCCAGAGTACCTGTCACAGCCCATCTGAGTACCTGTCACAGCCCATCCGAGTACCTGTCACCAGCCCATCAGAGTACCCGTGTACCAATCTCCAGCCCATCAGAGTACCAGAGTACCTGTCACCAGTCCATGCCTCATAGAATATACGTTGAAGTGTTTGCTTTTCAAAATGGGGTCATTTTGTGGGCATTTCCATTGTCCTGGTGCTCCAGGACCTTCAAAAGTGTGATAGGTTGTTAGGAAGCTAAATGTGTAATTTATGCTCCTAGAATGCGTGACGGTGCTCCCTGCATATTGGGCCTCTCTGTGGCCTGGCTGTGTAAGCCTGGGTTCACACTAGTGCGAATTGGATGCTGGTTTCCCCACATCCAATTCGCACAGCAGGAGATTGTGACCGGCTCTCTATGGAGCCGGTTCACATATCTCTACAGTGGCTCCGATACGATTTGGAGCCCTGTGCGTCTTTTGGTCCATTTCAGGTCAAAATTCAGCCAAAATTTTGGGCTAAAATCAGACCTGAAACAGTGAACGAGGACGCACCGGACTCCTGCTGTGAGCCGCTGTGTGCTCATATTTGAAGCCAGCCTAAATGTCTCACACATGGTATCCCCATACTCAGGACGAGTAGCAGAATATATTTTAGAGGGTCATTTTTGCTATGTACTTGCTGTGTTAGAAAAATCGTATAATCTACTTTGTGTAAAAAAAAAAATAAGTTTTCATTTTCTTTCCACGTTTTCCAATAACTTTTGGGGAAAAAAATGATATTCTAAAAAGTCTCATTATGCCTCATAAAATATACCTTGGGGTGTTTGCTTTCCAAAATGGGGTCATTTTGTGGGTAATTCCATTCTCCTGGTGCTCCAGGACTTTCAAAGATGTGATAGGTCATTAGGAAATTAGATGTGTAATTTATTCTCCTAGAAAGCCTGATGGTGCTCCCTGCATGTTGGGCCTCTGTATGTGGCCATGCTGTGTAAAAGTCTCATGCTGGTTTCACACATGTGCGGTGCGAATTGCAGGTCCGGTTTTCCAGCGAAGATAAAAATTATTAATTCAGCGCTTCCTCTCCATTGTAACTGCGGATCAGCTGACCAGGGAGAGGGGGGAGGTGTAGGAGGAGGGGGGAGAGAATTTGTGTTTAGAACAAAACACATCTGCGAATCAAATGCGTTGCCATTGAAGATTATGTGCCTGCAATTCGCACCGCACTGCCTAGAAAAGACACGTTTTTTGTGCAATGCGGAGTGTGGATGCAGCACACATATATGAACCAGACCCATTGAAAATAACATATTTTCAAATGTTCTTCGAATTGGATGCGGTGTAGCCGCATACAAATCACATTGATCCAGCCCCACACATGTGGTATCACCATACTCGGGAGGAGTAGCAGAATGTATTTTGGGGTGTAATTTTTGCTATGTACACTCTATGTGTTAGAAAAATCTTATAAATCGACAACTTTGTGCAAGAAAAAATATGTTTTCATTTTCTTTACACATTTTCCAAAACTTGTGTTCAAAAGACTCATAATGCCTCATAGATTTTATATTGGGGTGTTTGCTTTCCAAATGGGGTAATTTTGTGGGCAATTCCACTGTCCTGGTGCTCCAGGATCTTCAAAAGTGTGATAGGTATAATGTCATTCCTATGTGTAATTTATGCTCCTAAAACGCCTGATAGTGCTCCCTGTTGGGCCTCTCTATGTGGCCAGGCTGTGAAAATGTGTCACACATGTGGTATCACCATACTCAGGAGGAGTAGCATAATGTATTTTGGGGTGTAATTGGAAGTATGCTTATGCTGTGTGTGAGAAATAACGTATTATGACAATTTTGTGTAAAAAATAAATAAATAAATAAATAAAAATAAAAAAAAAATCTTATTTTCCCCAAGAATTGTGGGAAAAAAAATTACAACTTCAAAAAACTCACCACGCCTCTTACTAAATACCTTGGACTGTCTACTTTCCAAAAAAGGGGTCATTTGGGGGGTATTTGTACTGTCCTGACATTTCAGGCCCTCAAGAAATGAGATAGGCTGTCAGTACACCAGGTGTGATAAATTTTAAAATGATTTGCACCATAGCAAGTAGTATACACTAATTTGGGTTATTTTTACCAAAGATATGTAGCAGTTTGCATCCCTAGGATCACTGTTAGGCAAGTCACAGACGGTATAAATTTCATTCCTGCAACCATGGGTTGCAGGAAAGAAATTCACACATGTTCCCTATCTACACAGATATTGTTGACAGGGGAATCCCTCCTGACGAGAAATTGTCTTCTCCTGGTGGGGGAAGCCATCCCCGCTTGGAGAAGAGAGTGATAATCGCAAGCGAATACAGCAGGCTGTTTGTACCCAAGTTGATTGATCAATCAACTTGATACATTCAGCCTGCCCACTGATAGTTCGAAACTCAGCTGTTTCCTGCTGAACCGTCCGAGATTTGAATCGTCAATGGCTGGCCTTAGAAGATACAGTATGCCATTCACAGAGAGGGTGGGCAGATACAAGACCAAATTGCCCTGCAAAAGAAGAGAGAGCAGCATTGACTAGTCTTTATTACAGGAAACTGGATTACTGCACAGAAACACTCAAAGGACACCAAGATTCAAGAGGTTGTGTTTGTACTGAAAACTGCTGTTCTTTATGCATTTGAGTTACTAGATTTCATTTTTTTTTGCCCACTTCTATTTTTTTTATTCCTTTTTTACAAAAACATGATGGAGAAAGAACGAAAGATAGGACATCTCCATGTTCACTGGGGATGATTTACTAAAACTTGAGTGCAAAATCTTGTGCAGCTGTGCATAGAAGACAATCAGCTTCCAGGTTTTTCTTTTTTTGTTAAGCCCCAGTTCACACTGCCACGACTTGTCATGTGAATTTGAACTCTCAAGTCGCATGACAAGTCACGCCCCATTAACTGCCATTAAGGTTCCTGCACTACTTTTGGTGCGACTTAAATACAACTTGCATTGACTTCTGTTAAAGAAGTCATATGCAGGCCGTGATGAAGTCACGCAGGAATGTCGGATTCAAAGTTGCGTGACTTTGAAGTCACGGCAGTGTGAACCCAGGCTAAAGCTTAAATTGATATAAAAAATTAAATATTCTGCGCTTACCCAAAATAGTGAGGTGATAAATAATTGATTATAAAAATAATTGTATAAAAATGAATAAATATATATGTGTGGGTGCTACTACTCCAAAGAATTTAATACTATATTTACCAATATGTATACAGTATATAAAGGAATTGCGCAATCCGACACATATACATTTCCAAATCACTGTGAAAAACCAGAAGAAGTGATAAACAATCAACCAACAAGTGAAAAAATAAATTTTTTAAATATATAAAATTTAAGAAAAAAAACCTTGATTTTAAAGTCCAAAATAAATAAATAATTGAATTAACATAAATTTAAATATGACTAGTGTCTATGTATAATTCCAGTGCTATACATGGATATCCACTATATTCATCGGTGGGCTCTTTTACATCCCAACGGAGAAAGATTAAAACAATTGGCCTCTTACCAGACGAGATGGACCCCAGATTATAGGGATCAGACACGCTTGAGTAACACAGTAATCTCCTGAGATATTCCACTCTGTTGGCTCCAATGTTAAACTCTCCTTCCGCTGATACAATTCATCCACCAGAAAACAAGGATTTCAAGCAATCCCAAAGCTTCCAATCAATCTGCTATATTGCTCTCCAGCATGTATGAAAATACAAAGAGGAAACTTCATGGTGCAGTAGAAATGGTTATTTTATTCCAAGTATTGCACATGAACAAACTAAGAAATCCATACAAACACAGTCGCAGATTTTCAAACTGCAGGCCGGTGCATGGTGATGTCACAGAAAGCCCACCCCCCCCCCCCCCCCATGAGTTTCCCTGTAAGAAGCATCTCCTTTCCCAGTCAATGCTTCTTACATCGAGACTTTGTGATGTCACCATGTACCAGTCTGCAGTTTGAAAATCTGTGTATGGATTTCTTAGTTTGTTCATGTGCAATACTTGGAATAAAATAACCATTTCTACTGCACTATGAAATTCTTTGAATTGTTATAGATGCTGGAGAGCAATATAGCAGATCGATTGAAAGCTTTGGAATTGTTTGAAATCCATGTTCTCTGGTGGATCAATTGTATCAGCGAGAGGAGTTTAACATTGGAGCCGACAGAGTGGAATATCGCAGGTGATTACTGTGTTAATCAAGGGTGTCTGAGCCCTATAATCTGGGGTCCATCTTGTCTGGTAAGAGGCCAATTATTTTAATCTTTCTCCGTTGGGATGTAAAAGAGCCTACCGCTGAATATAGTGGATATCCATACATTGCACTGGAATTAAACATGGACACACACCATATTTAAATTTATGTTAAATTAAAAAAAAAATTTGGACTTTAAAATCAAAAGGTTTTTTTCTTTAATTTTATATTTTTTTTTCCAATCATTTTTTCACTGGTTGGTTGGTTATCACTTCTGGTTTTTCACAGCGATTTGTAAATGTATATGGTAAAAGCATAATTGAACAAGCTGAGTAGTTTTAGTAAATCAACCCCTAAGCCTAGTGTTGGTTAAACTCAAATATTAATAAGCAAAATGATACAATTAGCATTTTTAAGGTTAGATAGTTTGATACCTATGACTATTGAGTTTGAGTTGAGTTTGAGTTTGGGCTAACAAAGTAAAACAAGGCCAACTCTTTTATTGTGTAAAGTTGTTTATTTGAAAAGTCTAGCAACATATACTGTGTACAGACATCTCTGTGCAGCAGGAAGTTACAGCTAATGGTTCACAGGTCCAGGTCAAAAATAAAATAAAATAAAAATTGCACCTTTTTTTTTGCCTCATTTATTCTTTCCACATTGATAGAAAAAGTGGTTTAATTCAGACAGATATCATCTATTACTTAAAACAATGCTATCATTATTTTTTTAGGTGCCATTCATCAGTTATCACAGACACATCAACAACCTTGTAGAAAAAAGTCCTCTCAGCATGTCTTAAAATAAAACCACCTATATTACATTTTCAAATTCTACATGTATACATTCAGTAAAGTTTAAGCAGAGAGTCGAAAGTGAATTTTCTAGTTTCTAAAGAATCGCAGACGAGAATACAGGCTCCTATAAATGCTAGGCTCACTTTACCGTACGATTTACTCTATATAGAGAAGTCATCTTCTGTTGTATCTTTGCAGGCAAAAAATGGTCATCTTACTCTATTATAGTACATTGTTTTCAGAGTATTTCATTGAACCGAATAAGCAGAAATCACATAGTATAGAACATACAAATGCATACAGATGAACCCAAAGCTGAGGAGGAGTTTAGTCATAGTTAGACCTAGAGCCTTGACACCTTATCAAACATAAATTTTTTTTTCTTGGACACTTAGCAATGTAATACATAGCTAAAGACTTACGTTGTCCCTAATGGATACTTTAGTATCCAACAAACATTGCCAGGTTGAAGCACAACAGAACTACTACTACCCTTAGACTCCACAAATAGGATCTCTCTGGCTGAGCCCTTGTTCCCTCATCTTGTTGAAGTAGTCAACCCCCATAAAGGTATTGATGAAATATACTAGTGAGTGTGACTAAATCAAATGTTAGAAAATGTTAAACAGATGGGGTTAATGGCAAATTCAAAGCATATCACTGGAACACTGCAGATAAATATGTAGTTGATCAGTGCTTCAACCCACCAATCTCCTTGTATTGATGGACTTAGGGTTTTGACTACAGGTTTGCCCTATAAGTGTCCGATAAAAGGTAAATCTATAGGTTAGCCTAGGCCATTGATGGTGAACCTTGGCACCCTAGATGTTTTGGAACTATATTTCCCATGATGCCCATGCACTCTGCAGTGTAGTTGAGCATCATGGGAAATGCAGTTCCAAAACATCTGGGGTGCCAAGGTTCACCATCACTGGCCTAGGCTATATGCAGTTGGTCATAGCATTTGTAAATAAGTGATTCTCCCTGTTCATTTAAGTTATTTCCTACTACAATATACACAATTACAGACAACAGTAACATGAAAAACATAATGTAGTAGAGTCGCATGATTGGTTAATGCCCAAAAATCAGTGTTCATTGTTTTACAAAAGCATCACAATTCACTGGTAATTTTAGTCTCTTTTCTTATTTTAAAAATAATAATTATTAGGGGATGTTAGATGACAGATGCTGCAGAAACAATGATAGATGCATTTCATAGAAATAGCAGCATCACCCTCAGAAATCGATTTGATTGATACATTTAAACTTGCGCTTGAAAATGTTAACAGAAATATGGTTGGCAGCTATGGGTGTCAACACGTCTGCTTCTTCACCTTCTTAGAGAATGGCCCGATTCATTAAAGGGGTTGTAAACCCTCAAGGTTTTTTCACCTTAATTCTATGCATTACGATGAAAAAAACCTCCTGTGATGCAGCAGCCCCCCCTTTTACTTACCTGAACCCAGTCTTGCCAGCGACAGGGGGGCGAGCACACCAGCTCCAGCCAGGGTCTTGGGTCCTGACTGGATAGATTGATAGCAGTACAGCCATTGGCTCCCACGGCTGTCAATCAAATCCAATGACGCCGGGGCCGAGTCCTGCTGTCTGTGTCAATGGATGCAGCAGCAGGATTCTGGAGAGCGCCCGCACAAGTGCCCTGAGGGCGAGCGGCTCTCCAACAGGGCACTCGAGAAGAGGAGGAGCCAGGAGCGACACTGAGGGACCCCAGAAGAGGAGGATAAGAGCCACTCTACCCAGAGGAAACCCACACAGGCACAGGGAGAACATGCAAACCTCAGGCAGATGGTGTCGTGGTCAGGATTCAAACTAGCGACCCTTTTCTGCTAGGTGAAAGTGCTAACCAGTACACCACTGTGCTGTCAATTCTGCCAGTCTCCCATTCTGTGCTGCCCCTCTGTTTATTTTATACGTAATTTCAGCATGCCTTAATTGCCGTTTAGCACACCCCAAGCGCCACGGTAGCTTAATAAATAATTAAGGGTAATTCCTGTAAGACAAAAACAGACAGCAGCTGATATATACTTTGACTAATTTTCTTCAAGGATAGACAACATTAGACTTCATGTACACCCTGCCTACATTTACTGAGGCAAACCCGCAATTTTGCATCTTCCCGTGACCAGCAGTGAAAATGTTCCTATAATGAATGTGATTCTTCCGTGTTCAGGAGAGGGAGGTTGAACCTCCAACTGCAGCATCTCCTAAACTCTGCTAAAAGCCTATGTGTACATGGACACATAGGGGGTTATTTACCAAAACTGGAACGTGCAAAATCGAGTGCAGCTCTGCATAGAAACCTATCAGCTTCAAGGCTTTATTGCCAAAGTTTGATTGAACAAGCTGAAGTTAGAAGCAGATTAGCTACCGTGCAATGCTGCACCAGATTCTGAGTGCACCAGTGTTTGTAAATACCCATAGGCTTTTATGGGGTTGAGTGGGGCAAAGAAAATGCCAAAAGCTCCTAAACTCAAGTTTAGGGGCTGCTAGTGTGCATGAAGCCTTATTGCACCAATTAGGTTATATGTTGCTTTTATTAAGGGTTTCAAACTAAAACTTGTGAGCAAAACATATAGGTTTTATCATGAATCTTTAGATTGGTGCAATAATGTGAGCTATATACAACGTTAGCATTATGAAAGTGTTTCCCCAGCCTGCTATAGACTTCACTCACCAACAGATAAACTGTCTCTTGAAAAAAATGTGAAGTTATCTAATACTGACTCTTTCAATGTCCACTAAAAGCCTTGTCAATAACTATCATGTGTAACAAGCAACACAGACAGCAGGTCACAGAGAAGAACGAGAGGAGTCAACTGCATTTTACATATAGTTGTCAGTGGGGGTTATTTACTAAACCTGGAAAGTACAAAATCTGGTGCAACTCAGCATAGAAACTAACCAGCTTCCAGGATTTATTGCCAAAGCTTGCGCGAACAAGCTGAATTTTAGAAGCTGATTGGCTACTATGCACAGCTGCACCATAATCTGAGTGCACCAGTTTTAGTAAATCTCCAATGTGCAACTTACAATTGCTTCAAGAGACAAATTAGCTAAAAAAAAAAAGAGAACTACTGCCTTCGAGAGGAACCACTTACATATATATCAAAGTCTGATAATATACTGTATTTTTAAAGCTGCATGTGTGTAGCTCTTACCAATAAATAAAATCAATATAAAAATATTGTAATAAAAATGTAAAACACAATCCAGTTTCTGGTTTAAAACGGTCTGTTACTTTAAAACATAATGGTATACTCTTTTGGAGCCCTTGGTGTTTGGTTCAACAAATCACAACTTAACACACAAATATCCTTAAAGTATCATAGCACAACGACTTACACGCACTAAAACTGTCTTAAGGTCTTGTATATAAAAAAAAACAAAAAAACAAAAAAGGATTCACATCGTGAAAAGCATCCGCATTTCATTAATGCCTTTGAGAGACTAAGCAGAAAGCAATCTAACACCACTTTTCAGCATATAATAATTTACTCTATGGGAGGAGGTGGAGAACAGAGTGTACAACATACTAGGATCCACAGGAGAAAGATTTGGAGTACAGAATAATACTGAAATAGGTGAAAAATTGAAATAAAATAAAAAAAGAAACAGGTGAAATAGAACCAGGATAGTAGTAGACATCTTTTTCTGTACAAGGTCAATTGGGAACCAGGGATAAAGGCTATTGATTTGGTTAGGGAACGCAGCAAATGTGGTAGGTATAGTTAATAAAGTGTAACAATGTAATGTTTAGCAGCACCTACTCATGGCTGATTACTTCAGTCCGGCAGACAATCCCGCGGGGAAAGTCCGCTCGTGTGTACGCCACATTAGTGTATATTTCCTGAGATATAGCTCTGAGCTAAATGCTAAAGCGTTGGGTTGTGCTAAACGAGATCATACTATGGCAATGTCTGACTTGCCTGAGAGTATGGCAGAACAGGGACAAGTGAGACAGCCTCAAAATGGATACATCAAAGATAGGTACAGTATAAATCCAGAAGCAGCTGTAGACCTGAAAGTTGGCTGACTGGCACATGACCATCATTATCATCAGCAGCTCCATAATCTACAGAAATATACATCAGACGTTGCTGTCATTAAAAAATACCTATGTATCCCTATACACAATAGAATGATGAGTAGCTGAATGCAGCACATTATTTTGGGTTAGCAGCCATTGTAGCTTATGGAGAAGTATACCTTTGGACCTGTTTGATTGCATAGTGTATGGCCATCTTTAAGTACATGGGAAGGAGTGGATGGAGACACTCAGCTGTCATTGCTCTTGTATAAACACACTGGTTTATTTTGCTTTTAGGCCCCATTCACACCTAGCGTAGAGGGAGTGCATATTTCTGGCACGATGATGTGCATAGGAAAGCCAATTTTTTTTTTAAGGGGCTGCCCTAAACTCAATAAATGCGGCAAAGTAGCTCATGGAGCATTTTGCTGCGTTGCGGTTTGCGCATTTTGCAAAGTTTACTTTAGTGTTTGGGGTGCCATTAACAATTAATGGTATCGAGAGCGCTACAAGTTCACTTTAGGTGTATAAAGATAGCCATACACTATATAATTTGATTATACGATCTCCTTTAGATTTATTAAACCTTTATAATAGGAGGACACATCTATTTATCCAACTCACTGTATCCAATCAGGCAGGCCCTTGCACTTAACTCACAATATTTTCATGTAACTACAGAGAGGGGTGGGAGCAAACTCCTGGAGGGAGAGGGCAAGTACAGGGTGTGCGTTAGTAAGATCAGCTGCTTAAGTACTTCCTTCTAATGGTTTTCATGTCCAAAAGACCAGGACGAATACCAGGAAGTCATGGAGCAGTTTTCTATCAGAGACACTGGAGGCTGGAGTATGCATGCTCTAGAACAGTGGTCTCCAAACTGCGGCCCGGATGTGGCCCTTTGGTTGCCTTTATCTGGCCCTTGGGACACTATTCCACCAACTGACCCCAATGATGGGGCACCATTCCCCTAACTGACACCATCAATGGGGCACTATTTCTTCCATTAACACGAATGATGGGGAATTCATACTGGGGCATTTTCTACACCCCTAGCCACAGTCGGGCCCCCCCTAAAGCCTGAAAGACAGTAAACTGGCCCTTGGCCTAGAAAGTTTGGAGACCCTTTTTTAGAATATAGAGAAAGCATTTTATATTCTGCAGTAGAGGTACATTAATGGTATATTGGTACATAGGGAAGCTGGAATTTAGGGGAAAAAAAGTTGAACTTAGCCTTTAACCTTTATAAACTACAAAAGCTTTTACTGTGCTACTGCTTTACCTCTCTGATTTAAGCTCACTTGCTGAAGCCCTACGTTTCCTGACTTCATTCAAAAGCTCTGCAAACTGCTATTCGCAATCTAATTAGGCAAACACAGTTTCCAGTAAGATAACTCTCATCAGACAGGGGGTGGCAGTTGGTGGAGTTTAGTCATACAAGCAACAAAAGTCCAACACCAGTGACATAGTGAAACTCAGAGAGAGAGAGAGGCACCAAAAATGCTTGCAGCACAGGGCAGACTCAACCCCCTCCAACCTTCTGGCCCATAGAAATAACAAAAGGCATTATGGTTGATTTACTAAAGGCAAATAGGCTGTTTACTTTGTAAAGGAATTTTCACTTGGCAAGGGAATTTTTTGATTTGCTTAGTGTATGAAGTGAACCTCTGCTGACATCTATAATCCAACAATGTGTATATGTATATATATACGAACATACATACACATATATATATATATATATATATATATATATACACACACACACACACACACACACACACTATATTACCAAATGTATTGAAACACCTGCCCTTACACGCACATGAAATTTAATGGCATCCCAGTCTTCGTCCGTAGGGTTCAATATTGAATTGACCCACTCTTCGCAGTTATAACAACTTCAACTGTTCTGGGAAGGCTATCCACAGGGTTTAGGGGTGTGTCTATGGGAATGTTTGACCGTTCTTCCAGAAGCGCATTTGTGAGGTCTCGCAGTCTCCACTCAAATTCATCCCAAAGATGGTCTATCGGTTTGAGGTCAGGACTCTCTGCAGGCCTGTCAAGTTCCTCCACCCCAAACTCGCTCATCCATGTCTTTATGAACCTTGCTTTGTGCACTGTTCCAAATAATTTGGTGGAGGGGGGATTATGGTTTGGAGTTGTTTTTCATGTGTTGGGCTTGGCCCCTTAGTTCCAGTGAAGGGAACTCGTAAGGTGTCAGCATACCAAGACATTTTGGACAATTTCATGCTCCCAACTTTGTGAAACAATTAAGGGATGGCCCCTTCCTGTTCCAGCATGACTGCGCATCAGTGAACAAAGTCCATAAAGACACGGATGAGCGAGTTTGGCATGGAGGAACTTAGGGATAAATTAAAGCAGACTGAGAGCCAGACCTTCTCCTCCACATCAGTCCCTGACCTCACAAATGTGCTTCTGGAAGAATGGTCAAACATTCCCATAGACAGACTCCTAAACCTTGTGGACAGCCTTCCCAGAAAAGTTGAAGCTGTTATAGCTGCAAAGGGTGGGCCAACTCAACATTGAACCCTATGGAATAAGACTGGGATGCCATTAAAGTTCATTTGTGTCCCACTACTTTTGGTAACATACGTACGTACGTGTGTGTGCGTGTATTAGTTTTGTTTTTTCCTTGTAAGTGATTCTTTACAAAGTGAATTTTCACTGCATTAAATAGGTTAAGGGAAACTTTCTTTGCAAAGTGATAACTGTGAACAGCCTATTAAATCACCCTCTGTGATGTGTGTTCTTTGGCAGGACATTTGTTTGTGGATGGAGTACAGGTTAGTTAATACAGTAGCATTAAGCTAAATCACTTTGTTATAAGGCTATAGGGGCTTGGCTCTTGATCAGCATTCTGATATGAATGTTTTGCTATGAAATTAGTTGCCAACTAGACATATTTACGCAAGTAGTGGTAATGTAAAATTTTCTGTCTAGAATTGAAGATGCAGGTCTTAAATACTTCTAAAATGATATATAAGCACATGCTGTTCTGTATGAGTTTCAGGAGCAATTGAAGAAGCATTTAAACTGAGAAATCAGGGCAGGGATTTCATCTATAAAGGAACAATTCTGTCCACGGCAGGTAAAAACAAATATAAGAGAACTGTATAAAATAGACAGAAATATTATCAGTTCTGCAAAAACATAGATAAAGAAATAGTTAAATCCGCTAGAAGAAAAGCCCATTTTTTTTTAGGCATCAGTGACAGGAAGGAAATATATTATGTTGATTGAGACCTAGGTATAGCAAATAATTTCAACAATTACTTTGACCGGGAAGCTGCTGTGGACATGGCCCATCTCCATTTCAGCACAGAATTTGATATGGTTGCACAAAATGAGCGAAGACGCAAAGCAAAGCAAAATTGCATCACTCAAGATATCACCAGCAGTAGGAAGAACGACCTTCCTACTGATAGATCTTAGCTAGACCTCATTTAGAATACAGCATCCAGTTCTGGAAATCTGACTTACAAAAAGATATTAATAATGGACAGAATGAGTCCAAAGATGAACAAAAATGGTGAAAGTTTTGAGGCATAAAACATACCAGGAGAAACTGGTGACCTAATTTGTTAAGGAAAGTATGGAAAGGGGTGACATGAGGGAAACCTATAAATACATTAAGGCCCCATGCACACGAGACGCAGTTAAACGCGTGTTCAGAGGCAGTTGGACACTTTTTTCAACTGCACCTGAACGCATGCAATGTTATCCTATGTGTCCATGCACACAGTCTAGTTTTTTCCCGTTTTTATGCAGTTGCGTTTAACCTCGTTTTTCCAGAAGCAAAAAAATGCGTTCAGACACTTTGCTTTTCCACGTTTCAGACGCAAAACGCATCTAAACGCGTCTAAACGCAGGCACCTGCATTTAGCCGCGTTTGCGTTTATAAGCCTTTTTAAAGGAACCCAATTTTTTGGACCAGAAAACTCAGAAATATGATGGTAAACCATAAAAAATACTAGAAAAAAATTGTTTAAAATGTCGTAATTAGTTTAGATAGTTCATAGAGCATATATACTCACTGATGTATACATGTTTGTGAAATGCATACATGTTTGTGAAATATCCAACGGACATTCGCTGTGCCATCAACGGATGGGTCCAATATCGACAAGCTCTGATTCTGGACCTCTCATACAAATTTGCGATGATATTGCTGCCTCATGAAGAGAACATCAGGAGCATTTCCTGACATATAATCAATATGGGATCCATTTAAAAAAAAAAAAAAAAACACAGAAAGAGAGGCAAATGCAAGTGTACAACTGCTCTCTCTGCTGCTCACTCTGATCAGAATGGCAGAAATAGTTAATAATACATGCTTTCTGAGCTTGGGGAGGGTCTGTATGATGTTATCTTTACAAATGCTTATAGACGCAAACGCGTCTAAATGCGTCTAAACGCGACATGAAAACACAGCCAAACGCGCGTTTTTAAACGCAGGTTTCTGCTTTTTAAAACACGCGTTCAGCAGAGTTTGCATCTGCGTCTCGTGTGCATGGGGCCTTAATGTGTATAATAAGGTTCAGGGGGGCAGTATTTTCCATATGAAGCGAAGATCAAAAACACGGGGACATGACCTCAAACTAGCAGGAGGAAAGTTCAAATTAACCTTAGAAATGATTTTACTGAAAGCATAGTTGGTGCTTAAAACAGATTTAACAGAGCTAGTGAGCTGGTCAACAGTAAGTGGATTTAAATATGCTTGGGACAAACACGGATCTGTAAACTCAGCCAAAAAGGTTAAAAGAAAAATGAAAAAAAGGGGCAGATTTGATAGACTACTTAGACTTTTTCTGCTTCTCTACATTTCTTTATTGCCATGTTCTTGAACATTTGAGTGAGAACATCCTAACTAAATCAAAAAACTATTCCAGCTTAACCTTTTTTTAAAGATTGATCAAAATTTGTCAAAAGCAACCTGTCAAATTATGACAAAGTGAAAATAAAAAATAAAAATTACAGAGCTGTTGCCCACTCTCTAACCATTGTACCCTGTAATGCCGCGTACACACGGTCGGAATTTCCGATGGAAACAGTGCGATGGGAGCTTTTCATCTGATTTTCCGACCGTGTGTATGCCCATCCGTTTTTTTCTGTCAGAATTTCCAACGGACTTTGGATTGAGAACCTGTTCTTAATTTTTCCAACGGAAAACCTTTCTATTGGATTTTCCGATCGTGTGTATGCAATTTCGACACGCAAAATTCCGACGCATGCTCGGAAACAGTTCGACACGTGCTCAGAAGCATTAAACTTCCCTTTTATAGTGCAGTCGAACGTGTTGTATGCCGTGGTGTTAGTGACCGTCGGAATTTGGTGTGACCGTGTGTAGGCAAGACCGTTTGAGTGAAATTCCGTCGGAATTCCGACGGGGAAAACCATCAGAGCTTTTTCCGACGAGAATTCCAACCGTGTGTACGCGGCATAACAGTTTACTAATCTTTCAAACATATTTGTGTACTACTTAGCTCATGCAGGTTTCTAAGAAATGAGCAGATGTAACTTTGGCGGTTTTCCTCTTAAAAAATTATTTATAATAAAAAAAAAAAAAAATTAACAAAATCACAAAGGAATAAGCATGTTTATAGTTGCAAATTGTCCGAGGGATGTCTGTTTTCGTGCAAAATAGTGGAGGAATTCTGATTAACTTTGGCTCAACATGAAAAACTTATTGCAATTACTTTTTTATTTAATTTCAGCTCTTTTGGTATGATGCAGTAGATTTTTACTTGACTTAAGTGTGCCATTGTATTCAAATATACATAGTATCTTTTTTTTAAAGCATTGGAAGGGTTTTAATAAAAAAAGAATAGCTGAATGTTTATGGCACATGAATGAAGCAGGGTAAACCCAATGTAATACAATAAATAAATAGGAAAAGATGAATAAGAAATAGCTTTCTCCCAAACTGAAAGAATTATTGATCAGTTAAATATCACACAACGTTTTATCAAATGCAAAGTTTTAAAATCTATTTTTAAAAATATAAAAAATATTAGATATTTTTTTCCGGTGCAAAGGGTCAGTGTACTAAAGGTCATTTTTTTTCAACTCGTGTATATAGGTTAAAGACCAACAGGGGAGATCAATCCACATTTAAAATGAAGCCTACAAGATTTTACACTATTATTTTGCAGCAAGGGTATCACAATTATTTTTTTTTATTTTTTTTATTTTACATAACATTAAAATGCAGCCACTTAGCAGAGAATGCCTGGAAATGGCTTGGTAAAATACATCACCAAGACAGGATAGCCCTCTAAAATGGGTAGTCTGGTAACCCAATGGATGAAAAGGACTTGTGCAATAAGATGACTTTTAAAAGCCTTATACATCACAGCCAGATACCTAAAGATTTACATAAAAAGCTGAACTAACTTTGTAGTCACACTGGGCCTTGTGCACAAAAATTATCTAAAAAGAAGTGTTTGTAACGTCCATAACAACCAGATTTTTTCCAAAGCAGATCTGAAAATAAAAGCAATGATTAATTTCCATTAGAAATGCAAACACTCACCTTTCAGATAGTTTTCATATCCAAGACCTAAAGCTAGAGATACACTAATGATATTTAGGTCATT
Source organism: Lithobates sylvaticus (assembly GCA_028564925.1). Taxonomy (NCBI): domain Eukaryota; kingdom Metazoa; phylum Chordata; class Amphibia; order Anura; family Ranidae; genus Lithobates; species Lithobates sylvaticus. The sequence goes on from CM053030.1 coordinate 408,297,015, forward strand.
ATACTAAAATTGATAGTAATTAATGACTACACAGATAGAACAATGGTTGCTTGTGATATAAGCCACAAACTGATCATGTATTAGTGATTAATCTGTCCCTAGTTTTGGTTGAATGAACACTACTTCAGGGCACTTGTATAATTTACACAATTGGGAACCATTTGTTCCATCTGTTTAGCTACTACACACTAGTGATTTTAATATCAAAACTGAGTTACTAAAAGTCATGCATGTAGCTCTAGCCTAATTGTTACTTCTTGGTTGCATAAACCTCATGTCTTACTAATATTGCATGATGTTCTTTTTGCTTGTTCTTATTTAGCAGCAAAGCAATAAAATACATATATATGCAAGGGTCAGACCTTCAAAAAAAGACCAACCCCACTTTAAGGTAAGCACAGTGATTTTAATATTTTTCCCTTTTCTAGATATAAAGCGCATACCTTATCTACTCCATTTCAAAACCTGACACACTGGGTGCCTCGTGTATAAAAATGTGGAAATTAAGCATGTGGCCCATAGCAACCAGATTTTTAAAGTGTATCAAAACCCAAAACATAATATAGCACAGCTTAGCAGTCCTTAGATACTGTGACTGTATCAGTTTTCTTTCTTCAGGTATTTTTTTTACTTTATTCTGGTAATGCTGAAAATAACACGCTTCCTGTCACTGGGTGGCTACACTTACTCCTCCACTGTATCTTTGAAGGGAACTGTGGTTGTCACCCAGGATTAACTTCAAGTGTGTTTTCCTTTCTTCGTCTCTGACAAGTTGGCTGGGGCGGTCAGTTGTTTACAGAGAGAAGATTCCATTTCATCTCACAAAAAGTAATAAGGACACTGCATTTCCGGCAACATCAACAAGGCATTTCTGTACTTGCCTAAAATGTTCTTAGTCTGCAAAAAGAAAACTAACGTAGCCATTACATCTAAGTTATGGTAAACTGCAATAGATGAAATGTTTGCTCTTGGATATAAACATCCTTTCATTTTATCTGTAGCTTGTACTAGATAAGCAGCAAGATTAATTGCTATGAGAACACCTCCATTTTCTCTCTTTTATTTCTTTAGATTTCATACATTTATTGTAAAAAAAAAAAAAAAAAAAAATCAACAAATAGATTCTGCACATATCTGAAAGTAGTAATACAACAGGGCATTACTGTTGTTTTTCGCCTGGACTTGCCATAGCTGTCACCTGCCCAACAATTTTTTTTTTTTTTTTTCAATATTTTAAGTACATTTACATTTAAGTCACTGAGTTTGACTAGCAATAAGCCAATTCCATGGTGGGAGGAGGCTTCAATGTAATAAATGTTTGCAGCATAAGTTTTTTTTTTTTATATATATCATTTTCAAAAATATAATCCATTAGTAAATGTACCAGTAGCTCTGGGTATGTTATACATATTATAAATCTTTTATACTATCTGTTTCAGCTCCCTTCACAGGTTAAAATATTGCGAGAAAGCTGATATATATATATTTTTTTTTTTCTTCTGTAATGCTCTAACTAGGAATATTTACAATCTCCAAACACTTTACGTGTTAGTAAAACATGATATCATATACACATAAATACAGAAAGAATAAGAGAAAATACACTCAACACACACGCTAAGAATCTGTGTGACAGACAACAATTCAGATCTTGGCAGAGGCACATATCGATTCCATGAAGGATTAAGAAATGATGATAAGATACGTGCTTCTTCTAAGTGACCAGTGTCTACATATCTACTTCACACACACTTATATAGCTACATAGCACAAGGATAAGGACCTTTATTTTAGTCATGAAACTGCCATTTTCAAATCTCTTTGGACTTTATATGGATAACACTTTATAAAAAAAAGTATCATTATCCTTGTGTTAGCTTTGTGAATTGCTCCTTACGTCTAATTTGTTTGGTTATGTAAACCTATTATATTATCTTGTATCTTACAGAGTCTCCTAGTCATTTGATTTGTGCTCAACAACAACATTTTGCGGCACACCAGAGAAATGTGGAGTTTTAGTATTTTGTGCAAAATGCTACTTGTCTGCAGTACAGGGGATTTTTTTTATATAGCTGAGGCAGTTTTTTTTTTTTGTCGAGGGGAGGTCAACTAAAATGAGAGAATTCATTAAAAAAATTATTTGTTAATGCAGAACTTTCAATTAGTGTTATCCATTATGTCTGCATGTCTTCAAATCTAAACAATTTTAAAGTTCACACAACTGATATCACTGTACAGGCAGTGTCCCCGGGTTACAAACATCTGACTTACAAACGGAGGGAGACAACAGGAAGCGAGAGGAAATTTACCCCTAGGAAGGGAAATTCACTCCTGTAAAAGTTATTATGGAAAAAAAAGGGGGTCTCCACTGGAGCTTTATCACCAATCCTTGTTTCCCCAACAACCCAAAATTTTCAAAATCCAATTGCCACAGGGACAGAAAGTGAGGTGAAATCTTCTGAACAGGGGCACATACAGCAAAACAAATGTTACAGGGGTGTTAACCCTTCCCAATGCTACCCAAAAAAACTTAAAAATTATTATTTTGCCTGGAGTTACACTTAGAAAATTTACCTGTTTTGACTTGCATACAAATTCAACTTGTTTGTAACCCGGGGACTGCCTGTATATAGTAGTTTGAATGAGGTATGGAAAGGATAGTTTTTTTTTTGTTTTTTTTTTTACCTCAGGCAGCTGAGTGTAAGTAAACCCCTGACTTCATTGCACCAGTTCCCTGCACACAACTGTCCATTTTGTGGACTAAGGCAACATTCATGACAATGAAGCCACCCAACTGTTTAAATCCTTCCTTCTAAAGTATTGAGGCTGCAGTTTCGTGAATATAAGATAGACCCACAAAATGGAAGGCAGCAACGGTGCACATTTAAACAACTACTAATATTTATCTTGTGCCACAAATACCAGTAAAAACACCTCATCTGTCAGACAATATACAGTAGACATTACACACAATAGTTTTTATAGGCCTATGGGTGAATCTTGAAAGCCAGAAGCTCCTCGGAGTGCATGTTATTTAGAGAACGCAGGTCCGCTAACTTCAGGAGGAGTCTGGTAAAAGTGGAGGCCTCATTAGGATGGTTTTTCATGATTAAAGTCCTCAGGGCTCGGATCAGAGTCTCTTGCAAAGCTTCAACAGAGTTTACATTTTCAATACCAGAGCGATCTGAAGAAAGAGGACAAATATCTCCATCCTTTTAAAACCTATTTTAAAAATATCTATACGTATTTTAAAATAATGAACCAAATTAAATTACAATCCAGGGTATAATGTGGAAGAAAGTGATTCATACACATGAAATAGTGCATAACATTATTGTTAAATGTTCTAATAACCCATGCAAACATGTAGGGGCTTAATTAAAACAGAGAGCGGATATTGCTATTTGTGGGATGCTGCAGTTTTTACTCCACACACCACTTTAAGTCATCCTTAAATTGGAGGCAATGGTGGAGGATTGGGGAGCCTATTGTGTCTTACATAAAGCTGCAGAGAACACTGCCTATCAGGGGATGAGGCCAGTCAAATGACATGTCACATGTATGATCTCTGTCCTAAATCCAGCCTGAATTCTCACATAACAAAAGGTGCTGTAAAAAATACAAGAAACTAAAGGCCAGTTCACACCACATGCAGTCCATTTTTTTTTTCTGCATCAGAAACACACTGATAGTAGGTCATGCGGTTTCCAATGGCATCGTTTACACCAGTACGGTCAGTTCCAGTGCGTTTCAGTAAAAAAAAAGTAGAATGTGCTGCATTTTTTCTGCACTGAACTGTACGTGGTACAGAACGTGGTAAAATGCATCAAAAACGCACCGGAACACAAATGTCCCCATTTAAGGTAAAGGGAAATAAAAAGGAGATGGGGAAAATGCACTGGAAAGCATAAAAACGCACAGGAAACGCATTAAAAACACGCTTCCAGAACACATCTGGACTGCGTTTCTATGGTGTGAACTGGCCCTAAAGGCATGGAGGTTGATTTACTAATGGCAAATATACTGTGCACTGCAGTTGCTCTAGATCTGAGGGGAAACTCTAAAATGAGGTGAAGCTCTGCTGATTTCTATCATCCAATCATGCAAGCAAAAATGAAGTTCTGATTTACTAAAACTGGAGGATGCAAAATCTAGTGCACTGTGCATGCTAGCCAATCAGCTTCTTCAGCTTGTTCAATTAAGTTTTGACAAAAAAAAAAAAAAAAAAAAACCATGTAAGCTGATTAGTTTCTATGCAGAGCTGCACCAGATTTTGCACTCTCCAGTCTTAGTAAATCTCCCCAAGGGTGACAACTACAGAAGAGAACACACACAATAATACCTGAGAACTAAGACTAGACCATTATAACAACTTAAAAGCAGACATTTGAATTCCTAAAAACCATCTGCTCCTCCTCTCTTAGGCTGGATTCACACCTATGCATTTTTAGTGCTTTTTGCAGATTTGCACTACAGAACGTGTTCCACAGAAAACCATGTTAAATGGGCTGTAGTGCAAATCTGCAAAATGCACTAAAACTGCATAGGTGTGAATCCAGCCTTAAGCCCCATACACACGGTCGGATTTTCCGATGGATTCTGTCCTATCGGACAATGTTGTCGGAAATTCCGACCGTGTGTAGGCACCATCGGACATTTTCCATCGGATTGTCCGACGGACAAAGTTGTATCTCCTGCTCTAAAAAATTTCCGATAACAAAGTCCGATCACACCAATTCCGATCGTGTGTACCGAATTCCGACGGACAAAGTGCCACGCATGCTCAGATCACATTACAAGACCAAAGCTATTGGCTACTAGCCTCTACGTAGTCCCGTCGTAGGCAACAAACGTCACCACGTTCAGAATGATCGGATTTTCCGACAACTTTGTCCGACCGTGTGTATGCAACACCAGTGTCGGACTAAATCCGTCGGACAAAATCCGATGGATTTTGTGGTCGGATTTTCCGACCGAGTGTATGGGGCATTTAAGTGATATTAAAGGCTGATTTATTTATTTATTTATTTTTTTACATAACAAACATGTCATACTTACCTGCTCTGTGCAGCGGTTTTGCACAGAGCAACCCCGATCCTCCTCTTCTGTTGTACTCCACCGCCACTCCTGGCCCCTCCCTCCTGCCAAGAGCAAGCTGCTTGCTATGGGGGAACCCAAGCAGGCTTCATTCAGACACAGCATGCAGCTCGACCCCTGCTCTCTCCTCATTGGCTCACTGGCTATGATTAACAGCAGCGGGAGTCAATAACTCCCACTGCTTTCTCAGCCAATGAGGAGAGAAAAAACCCCCAGAGAGCCGAGGCATATGTCGCGCACATCGCTGGATTGAAATGGGGCTCAGGTAAGTATAAGGAGGGCTGTTGCACATAGATTTTTTTCCCCTTATGCATAAGGATAAAAAAATCCTTGAGTCTTTACAACCACTTTAAATATCTGTGAGTTTGTTGCTTTACTGGCTACAACATCCTAGTTTATGCTGGATTATGTGGTTCACATTAGTGCATAATGGTCAGGACCATCAGTGTTATTTTACTTTCCTGTGCAGTACACTGGCTCTTTCATGTTCATAGAAATAGATTTTTCCACTACATTTCCATTCCAGCCAAATTGTTCAGAATAAGTTTCAGGGTTAGAACAAATTATAGCACTACTAAGCTTGTGCTTTAACAGGTATATCTACAGTTTTTTCTGAGCCATTGTGATAACTTGTGCCAACCCCTGTGTCTTTCCCTGCCTAGATTGGACTGGATGTAAATATGGATAAAAATATAATTAAAATAAAATATAAAACTGTCATGGGAAAGAAAAAGGAGGAATGCATCGGACAGTGATTTCTATTCTATTCCTTATCTATGGTTATGAAAATATAGGATTTTTCACAACACTGGTCCTTTAAGATTGCTAATTTTGGCAATCTAAAATATTGGTGGAGGTTCAAGGTTTACAAAGGATGGATGACATAAGAAATAGTACTTCTCTCTTACCCGCAGAGACGAGGACAACTGCTGTAAACAAACTCATCTCCTCCTCACTAAGATGCAGTGCTTTAAGCTTCTCGCTGAATTCAAACACAGAGTTCAGCAGCTCGCCAGCTCCCATAAAGCGCAGCTCATCCACATTGTACTTGCTCCCACTTAGAAAGGTGACAGTACGCTCCTTCGCATCAAACAGTGATGCAAACCGAACCATCAAAACCTGGCAAAAGAAAAACACTAAATAGTAGCATTGTTGTTTTATAGAAGAAAGAGGCCTTTAATTACTGTTCCAGAAAAATACAGACATAATTCATCTCCTCCCTAATGCTGTTGTGCTTGATCTAAAATAATACTTGAAATCAGTCTATGAATTTTTTGATGCTGTCTCAGCAATCTGGCGATGATAGGAGTCCATTCATAAAAATCCTAATGTGCGGATGTCTGAGCATTTGCACAGCCATAATGACTAATTTCTGTAATATGTAATTTCTTATGTAATGTAATGTCATTTCTGTAATGTGTCCAATACGTTTAATTTTCTATGATGGTCAGCTCCATCCAGTGGCCATAATGTAGTATTTTCCTGGATTGAGGTATTTCAGTAAATGATGGCATTATGGGGACTAGATGGAGCTGACAAATCACAAGAAATAAACATATTAGACACATTATGTGTATTATTCGTGCAGCTGTGAGAATGCACAGACACTCAAACAGAGAATTTGTTTTATTAACAGAACCCATACTGTTAACCACCGGAAATGTTAGGAGATTGTTAACACCTTCACTTGAACTACAGCTGGTTAACACAAAATAGCTAAGCATGTCTGATTATTCTTTTTAAAGAAACCTGTAATAAAAAAAAAGTCTTTAGGTTGGTGTTGCAGACCTCTTGAAATATTAGAATAGTGCATCCTTACCTCTCAGGGATTACCCTCAACCTCCCTGGCGGTATGATTAGGTCAGATTTTTGCGTCTCAAAGCGGTACAATGTTTCGCATGGAAATTTGGCATTTTATATTGTAGGCCTGTAATTCTTAGGAATAACACTCTTAAATCTGTCCAAACAAGAGTCTAGTAGACATCCCGGTTATGATAAAGTTTGAAACATGAAATCATAAATTATAATATAATAGATAACTATAAATAATTATAACAGATAATAATAATAAAATGTAATCAAAAACACTGACAATTGCTCAGTTGCAGAACTTTCGCTGTCATTACTTTCAGTGTTTTATGATGGATTTCCCCACAAAATCACTATCGCTCAATTCTGCAAGTGATTCTAATTTATTATCGCTGTTTTCTAGCTGGTCTAAAACCGCTTTTGACGTAAAGGGACACTTTTTGGTTGCCATGGACAATCTCAAGTTTCCAGGCAGAAAGAACAATATATGGAATATAAAACTGCAGGCACGGCATTGGAGAAAGCACTAGGGACAAAAGGGAAGTTAAATGATTTGAAACAGTAATGTAATCTGTAAGATTACAGTGCACTGTATGTTTTTTGCACTTTTTGAATTTTTGCGCCATTCTCCGTCCCTGTGCGTTGCGACGCTCGCAGGGAACGGAGCCCGGCACACAGAGCATCGAGAGGAGTACACATCCCGGGGACACAAGAGTGGGACATCGCAGGATACTGTGATGCAATCCCGAGTGTGGCTCAGGGGGTTACCGCTTTTGGTAATGAAAATTCCCCCCCAAGCCACACTCGGGATTACCGCCAGGGAGGTTAAACTGGGTTCAGGGACAGAAGCCAATGCAAGAGATGGTTGGGAGTCAAGTAGGAAGGGATCAACAGTACTCAGAGTATGCATGTATATCATATATACAGAAGGTTTAACTATTGCTAGCAGAGGGGGGGGGGGGGGCTTTTGATTAAAGAAGACTTTACGGGTCTCTTTTGGCAAATCTAACTGGTTGCCCTTTTTACAGCGGGATTTTAGTTCTGCTTTATTATTTGCATCTGGGTTCAATTTTTTCTCAATTACCAATAAGAAGAACACATTTCCAGAGCAATTACTTGAGCCAGCTAAAGCCATTTTTTTATTGGACGTGTTGCAGATGTAGTTTGTGAACAAGGTTTAATCAACTGCTACTGCAAAGAGTATTAACAGCAGTTTTGAGCAAACCGATAATTGCCAGGTTTACAAATAACAGCGGAGAGAGAGCTGGAGGTAGCAGAATAGAGTTCCGCCATGTTCCCGGCTGCAAAGCTGGGTGTGAGGGCCACATGACAAGCCCTAGCAGGCTGGATTCGGCCCACAGGCCTTGTGTTTGACATATGTGCTTTAGAGGTAGCATATGACAAGATTCTTCCATCTGTCACTACAGCATGGCAATGCAGAATCTGCATCACTTTATTTTTCTGAAATGTCAATAATTGCAAAATCAAGAATGAGTGTCAAAAGAGACTACAGCTCAGGTATCACTACCCACCCATAGCAATGCTCCTGCACTGTAAAACAATCAGGCGTAGATTGGTAACTCAGACATTGGTGAGCAGAACTAGCGGGCCTGAGTGTAGTCAGTCAGTCTACAGTACATGGCCAATTCTCTGTATCTTATGCACATTTACCTCTTGCCTCCTGTATTCTAAAAAGACGAATGTAGTGTCAGTATTAAGTTGCTGCATTGCCCTAAGCAAAGATTTATTTAACATAAAGAAGCATAGGTGGTATGTCTCCTGAGCCTGAACTTATAATAAATAATAATAAAATCTCACCTCAAACGTTCCAGCTTTCAGCAAGTTAACCTGGTCATACTGTGAAAGGTCCCTAAATCCTGGAATGCGCTTGGCAAATTCCACCACTTCTTTCACCGCCGGTGTAAAACTCATGGAGAACTCTTCCCAGATTTGAGGTCCAGATTTATTTGGGTCCATGTAAGGAGACACGCTCATTGGACAAACCTGCAAAGTGTAACACCTAGTAAGTATACAAGTAACACAAAACATAAAGGCTGTGGGGGTTGATTTACTAAAACGAGTGTAAAATCTGGTGCAGATGTGCATGGTAGCCAATCAGCTTCTAACTCCAGCTTGTTCAAATAAGCTTTGACAAAAAACCTGGTTTCTATGCACAGCTGCACTAGATGTCAGGCTCTTCAATTTTAGTAAATCAACCTATGTATATTGTCTGAGTTAGATGCAAAGATGCCCTCCAATTCTGCATTTAAAAAACATAACCACCATAACAATTTACACAGGTATTTAAAAAAAAAAACATACATGAAGGCTAGTGTATGCAAATACCGGGGGTTATTTACTAAAGGCAAATCCACTTTGCACTACAAGTACACTTAAAATTGCACTGAAAGTGCACTTGGAAGTGCAGTCACTGTAGATCCGAGGGGGACATGCAAGGAAAATAAAAAACAGCATTTTAGCTTGCACATGATTGGATAATAAAATCAGCAGAGCTTCCCCTAATTTCAGATCTTCCCCTCAGAATTACAGCAACTGCACTTCCAAGTGCAATTTCAAGTGCACTTTGCACTTGTAGTGTAAAGTGGATTTGCCTGTCATAAATAACCCCCACTGTGTCACATGTTGAAAGTACACGCCAATCAAATATGAAAATGAAGCCTTGGGATGCATACATGAACACAGTGCCCCACTCAGGGCTTTAGTTTCCAGGTATTGCTGAAGTATCCCAGCACACTCCCTTTTGGGAATAATCTGGTAACCTCTTTCAAACCTGTATAATGCAGGAGAGCGATTTCCAGATACACCCACTGTAGGCTTCTTGCGGTCTCTCCTACAGAAAACCTGATGTATTAAAGTCCCCATCACAAAAGTCCTAGTATTATTTTCCCAGAATGCAAGGCATTCTATGAATGGAGGAGAGCAGTCCTTCATCCACCCCACCCGCATTCACAGAATGCCTTGCTTTGTGGGAAAATACTAGGAGTTTTGTGAATGGCCAAGAGGACATGAAAAGGAGGGCAAACAGAGCGATCCTGCACAGTTACAGCCTCTCATCCCGCAGCACCAGAAGATCACCGCAATGGGGAGTATCTGGCATCATCAAGACAAGAATCATCCAGCAGCACCCAAGATACTGTATGCTTCATTAGAGGTGTAATCTGTCTGCAAAGGATTACATACAACTCATATTATAGGAAAGAGAGTGGACTTCTTGACTTAAAGCAAACATATTTTGCCCAAACCCAACAAAGCGTTTACTTTGATTCCCCTCTCACCAGAAGAACGTTTGCCTTTCCCTCACTCCTCCGATCCATTCAGTTGCTGGGGAAAAGGAGGCCTTATATAAGCTTTAGACCACTCTATTCAGAGCTTACACCCCACTAAAGGCTCTCTCCCTACCCCTAAAAGAATTGACCAATCACCACGCATCTGCATTATAAGGGGAGAAGTACCAGGTACTCAACCTAAAGGAAGCATGCATTACTGACGATGTCTTTTTTGTTTTGTCCCAAAAAATTGGGTTATCGAAGAATTCTATACTGTTGGGTGGCCTGCATGATAAAAAAAAAAAAAACCTTGGTAGGCATGTTGTTGCCCATTTAAAGCTGACCTCCATGTTTCATTTAACTTTAAATAATTCATTTGTACCAAACTTGTCCAAACAGACTATTTCCTTACTTAACAGTTGCAGTGGTTGATGATGTCCTCAGCTCGCTTTTTTCACCTCTGCCAGAGGAAGCTTTGTATTCATTCATAGAATGCAAAGCTTCAAAAGCTGAACGCTGCTCAGCCCACCTACATTTTCTTCCAGGAGTGGAATGGGAAGTTCTTGTCCTGCTGTATACCAGGGGTCCCCAAACTTTCTAAACAAGGGGCCAGTTTACTGCCCCTTGGGCTTTAGGGGGGCCAGACTGTGGTCAGTGGAAGTAGAAAATGCAACAGCATCAGTACCCCATCAATGATTTTAGTGGGAGGAATAGTGTCTGATTGATGGTGTCAGTAGGGGGAATGGTGCCCTATCATTGGTGTCAGTTGGTGGAATAGTTCCCCAAGGGTTCACACCACAAATGGTTCATATATCAAGCACTAATAAGTATTTTTTTGAGTGGTTTGTACAATATTTTCACAGTGGAAACCCAACATATCTGTGAGTACTTCTAAACAATAGGTAAACCAAAAAAGTTTGTACCAAATACATTCTTTTTCCTCTATTGCACGGATAGCCATTCATGCGCTCAGCCTGAGATACGTCAATCGTGGGTGTTTTACCGAACTCCTTGTGGGAATAGCTATTGGAAATGTTTATGTTCTGTTCATTAGAGTAGTAAACGGCATGGGCATAGGGACAACCCATGTTGTTTTTGCCCCTATGTTGTCCATTCATGTAGTTCTGGCTTTCACCAACAGGACAGCGAGCAACATTGACAACACTATTGAATTGAATATTGTTACCATTACTGTATTTAACATTGTTCATCCTTTCTTCCCTGTGGTGGCTGGCTTCGCCTTTAAATTCAGAAGTCTCCTGATTGTACATGAAGGTCTCTCTGTGAGCTCTAGTAACTGTACCAATGACGTCCTCCTTACTAATGTCTGAAGATGGAGGAGCTGGATTAAGTGAAGATAAGGAGGGTGGCGTGGGGCTTTTTTCAGGATATTGCTGAGCCTTGATGTCTAGGTTTTCTTGAACAGGGTGCGGCACAGGTGGCAAAACTGATGGTGAAGCTTGGTAATCTGGCAGTGCTTCTTGAGGTCCCGAGCTACCGAACTGACTGTTCATCATAGTCTTCATGGCAGACTGCATTTCCATCAGCATTCTTTGTTTTTCACGCTTTGGGATGCGACCAAAACGAACAGCTGTCGAAGAAAGACAAAGTGAGAAGAGAAATGAAAGACAGATCATCCTAATTCACTCCCATCACAATGTTGTGAGCAAGCACGGTATACCCGTGTGAAATGTCAACCTTGGTCCTGTATTGTCTGTCTGGCATACGACAATAAAGATTTCTTCTAAGCAAACATCTCGTTCCAGTGTGCAGCCACTCTCTTCTTTCTACATAACCAATAAAGGAACCGCCATGATTCTGTCTTTGGATGATGCATCAGAGATGATCTCAAAGAGGATAGGAAACTTAGGAGGGGCCATTTATGAACAAATGAAAGAAAGCAATCAGGAACACAAGTGGAAATGTTGCCCATAACGATCAAATTCCTTATTCAAATTTTCCCAGACAATTCACCACTTCCCGCCTGTAGGACACCCTGAACTTTTAGTGTTTGTACCGGATGATGCTTGCAGCCACAGGCATCATCCCAGTATCTTTTTTCAGGCAATGGGAAGGGACATCCCCAATCCACCAGCACCGCCGTGGGCTCTCCCATGTGATCGGGGAGCCGTTATTTGACCCAGCAGTGCCGCCGTGTTATCATAGAGCTGGCCATGGACTGGATGTTCCCCGGCCATCTCTATGGTCCTGGAAGGCCAAAAGTGATGTCATAACTTCACGTCTGGTTCTGGCAGATGTAAACACTGCAATTTTGTGGAGATCAATGTTTTTGGGTAGAGGAATGTTCTGGGGTCTTTTAGACCCCAGATGTCTCCAGAAAGAGGACCTGTCATGCCATATTTCTATCACAAGGGATATTTACATTTCTTGCGAAAGAAATAAAATTATCCAAACACATACATAGGTTGCAGCTGCATAGGTAAACGGCATTTGCACCACACATATGAGGTATCGCCGCAAAGCTATAGTGAGAGCAATAATTCTTGCGCTAGACCTTCTATAACTCTAATTTGGTAAGCTGTAAAAAAAGTTTTAAAAGTGTCGTCTATGGAGAATTATTTTAAGCACTGTAGTTTGGCGCCATTCCACAAGCGTGCGCAATTTTAAAGTGGCACATGTTAGGTAACTATTTACTGAACATAACATCATCTTTCATAATTTACCAAAATATATTGTGTTTTTTTTGCATTAAAAGGGTAACCCCCCCCCAAAAAATAAAAAAAAGTTGCTGCATAAATACCGTGTGACATTGCAACATCCACCATTTTATTCTCTAGGGGCTCTGCTTCAAAAATATACATACTGTTTGGGTTCCGAGTCATTTTCTAGCAAAATAATTAAATGATGGTTTTTACATGTAGCAGGGAAAAGTCAGAATTGGCCTGGGAGGGAAGTAATTAAACAAGACGGCTGACTGGACACTATAGGCAACAATACTTCTTTTGTTCTCATCTTATTTTCTCCATAAAGGCCTCCCTTAATAGAAATATATAAAATAAATGTGTATTAACTTTAGAAAATCTCATGCTGTTGGAGAGAGGAGGTTGCATGTAGCAGATCTGGACAGTAGATGGCAGATATGGTTCAAGCACATGCGTTTATTGGGGTAGTTTTGTACAATCTTTTTAGTCTATAAATATGTACATTGTCAGGAGTCAAAGGGATTTTCTGGCCTATAGAGAAAAAGAGGTGCACTTGGGCACTGGCTTAGCATGGTGGAACAAAACAAAATCTCGCCAACACCACAAGACTCTGCTGATGACATTGCTTCCTGAGAAAGCTTGGCCTGGGCTTGATGCCTACACATATATGATCATTGCCCAGTCCAACTCTAATGGACAGGTTTATTTAAAAATGTTCTCTTATGTCTGTAGGCACCTAGTCCAACTGCAACCAGCCAGATCAGGGGAGGGGCATTCTCTAAATCTGTAGGAACCATTACTCAGCTTCATTAATTTTTCACGTCCTATCCCTGGTTCACACCAGGGTGGCTTTGATATCAAGCTACTTAAGTGCGATTTCAAAGCCACAGATCAGTGCACTTTGCACCTCCAATTTAATTGCGGCTTGCAACTTCATTTAACAGAAGTCTATGCAAGTGGCAATGAAAAAATAAAATAAAAAAATGTTCTCTATGTTCACACCACAACACTGGTATCACGTGCAGATTTTTTTTCTGTGCAGGAATTTGCAATATGTATGCAGTTTTCTGCACAGGAAAAATTTGACATGATATCAACATTGATGTGAATAGGGCACATAACTGACGTGCATGAAAACTGATGTGAAACGGATGTCTCTGCAAGTGAAATCTGCAGTTTTCCCATCAGTTTACATGCACCTATGATGTGAACGAGCCCTTTGTTTTTTTGTTTTTTTTAAGAGTGCCCTTGACGTTTTAAAAAATAAAACTTGTCACTTTGTCCATTTATGGAAAAGTGGCATGTTGTCTAAGAGCATTTGCTGACAGACTTTTGCATGCGGAGTCTTGCATTCCTATATAAGTCAATAGGTATGCAAAACCAATTTGAAGCAGGTCAAATGCAGGTTTAAATACACCAGTTACTAAATTCTGATTGATCTCAAAAGTGTGTCAAATTAATGTCATCAACACAGGCCCCAAGAAATACAGGATCTTTGCTGAGCTTCCCCACTGCTCCGTTCACCTGTAGGAAGCCTTGGAAATAACCAGAACATCTGCGTATGCGGAAGCATGTGACCTTCTTTTCCTACCACGATGTAGTGATCTGTGGCCAATTATCAGGCCCGACATCATATAAAGCTGTAGAGGGGAGAAGGTCATGGACCCTCCAACACAGATTGACATGAAGCTTACACAGGTATTAGACACAGGGCTCCAGCAGGCTAACAGAGAGATGAGGAGCGGCAATGTGAACTATAAAGAGAACCTGTCACGTTAACCTGAATGGGCAAAGTGACAAGTTTTGTTTATAAGTAAACAAGAATAGGAGGAGATCATGTATTTACTGTTGAAATAAACTGCTTTTCAACCTGTAGCTGCTTTCACTGAGAATATAAATAATAGAACGCAAACACGGTTACCCCCTTGTGAGAATCTCACCCCATAGGCCCATTGGCCAGTTTACTTCCAGCAATGATAAATGTTCACATACCATCCCTGGACATGCCGACAGACAAACATTTCTTGAAGCGGCATTGCTGGCAGCGATTTCGGTTCATCCTCATGATAGAACAGCTCTCATTCTTGAGGCACTTTTTGTACTGGATGTTTTGTTGTATGCTTCTTCTGAAAAAGCCCTAGAAACACACAACAACCCCTTAACCAATAGATATAGATAGATATATATAAATATATCTGAGTGCATGTGTTTATCATTTATTGTAAAGAAAATCAGAGTGCAGAATTATCTGGCAAAGAGAGATCTGAGAGATAATAAAATACATTAAAGAAAAATAAGTCTATTGATCCTCAATTCTATTAAATATAATATTATATTAAATAATAAATCAAAATTGATTTAATAGTATTCTGCACTGGAGTGACTGATCCAATCATGAAGTCAATCACCACCATAATAAAATAATTACCAGGTTCCTCACAAGTTGTGTTTACCATCATTTGGATCAACACTACTAGAGTTAGTAACGGCCTGCCTCAAACTTTTTAACCCAGAGGAACCCTTAAAATAATTCAGGTCTCGTGGAGTAATTTAATGGGGGTCATTGGAGAAAATGCCTCCCTTACAGGGGTGGTCAAAATGCCACACTTAAAGACAAATAAAAAGATGATTGGTGTCATGGCACTGGCTCTGCCAAGTGGCATTGGCCCTGCAACTTTGAAGACACCATCAAAATGGCCACAGCTTAAGGGACATATTGACCTGTTTAAAGACACGAAGACATGTCTGAGCATAGTGGACTCTTACCTTTATTCAATTGTAATTACTGTACTAAAGAGCTGATTTTCATTTGTGAAGCACAGAACCAAAGCTGCAATGTTCCTGTATGTGTAAGTGAACAGTACTGCGAAATGAAAGGACCCCATCACAAAAATATTGCATCCTTACAACCGTATGCTCTTAACACAGGTAATGTTGGCATTCTTAGATACATTTTTTATATAGGCCATTTTTTTGGACAGCTTGAGCTGCATGTAATTTCACAGAAAAATTGTAATAAAAGAAATAAAATACTAAAAAAGAATTTATATATGAATTTCTACTATTAAAAGTACTAATAGCATACAGTTGAAAGAATACAGTCTTATTTAAAGTAGAACTATAGGCAAAAACGTTTTTTTTTTGCATTTTGGATAGAGCAAGGGAGGGTCATAACCTGTCAGATTGTTTTCCGTCATCTATGTCCCATTGTGGAGATTTCCCTTCACTTCCTGTCCCAAAGCCAAAACAGGAAGTAAGGGTAAAACTCTGCAAATTAATGGAATTCCTTGGGGACCCCCAGGTCACCAGAACTAGTGAATAGAAGATTCCCCTTCTATTACTTTTCTGGGGACAACCCAAAAGTTGGGATTTTCTTTACTTTCAATGATAATGGTAAACAGGACACAGAGAGGGTGCATCTCCTGAACAGGGGCACAGACAGCAATAAAAACTGACATGCATTATAATCCCTCTCCACACTATGCAAAACAAAAATAAAAAAAAAGTTTTGCCTTTAAGTATACTTTAATCTCATTTTTAGAGGTTACATCTGTAACCCTCATTTATTATGCCTAGAAGGACTCATTTACATTAACGGCAGCCCCTGCCACCCCTCTGCAAACACATCCACAGTGAACCGCTTTTCGACAGCCCGTTAGGCGGTTGGTCGCCTCCTCAACACCTCTTTTATCCCTGAAAAGCCTGCAACACTCCGCCGCAACCATGTGTATTGCACGAGATTGCAAGATGGTTGCGGCACAGCCCCATTTGACAACAGGGTCAATTGTTTTTCTGTAGCAGGTGTACTACCCTCTCCGGCCAGTGTGTTGGGTTAAGATGGGCACTCGGGACCACGGTTCAAAAGCCTATTTTTTCTGTCCCCCTGGCTGCAAATGTGAACGAGCTCTAAATCCTAATCCTTTCGAACCCAGTGGCTATGTATGCCACCTCATAATGACTAATATCTTTACAGATATTATATATATTTTACAGCAGTGTCATTTCTCCAACTTCACCAGGTTCAAAGCATGGGTACACAGTATCAGAGGAAAGTTTGCAATCAGTTTTTGAATTACTAAACATAAAAACTATTTTCAAGGAATAGTCCTGAGACCAACTGTATATCACACAGAAGAAGACATAAACCGTACACTGAATAGCTACTATTACTTTTTTTTACGAATGACAATTTATAAGCCAAACCAGCTGTGTGAATTGACGGATTAAATAGTAGCTGGATAAAAGCCAACCGTATATACTCAATCTGTGTATATGAAACACATAAACAGTTGTGGATAAAGCTGATCAGAGAAGAACAGATAAACAGATCCTTCCTATAAGACCTCACATTTTGCTCTCCTTTTGTAAAATATTTCCAGATCTGGAGGATCTTGCAGAACAAATATGAAGTCTCTTAAAAGGTATAGAAGTTGGTATGTGATGGAGGAAATCTTTACCTTACATCCCTCACAGGCGTGGACTCCATAGTGAAATCCAGAGGCTACATCTCCGCATACCTTACACAGAAGTATCATCCCATTGAATTCTAAAATATAAAAGTTACATTGAAGTCAGACATAGGTATACAAAAGCATAAGAAAATAAAGTAAAATAAATGTAATCAGGCATTTAATAAACCTGTTTGTGGCGTTAATCATGTGCATACTATTTACCTCATAGAAAATATCTTATCTAGGTATGTGTTAGCCCAGGTTCACATTGAGGGCGTGTTTAAAATCGTGCAAGTTCATCGGTTTTTAAACCGGCAATGCAGTCCAACTTTGGGTGCCATTTGACAGACATCTGTGTCGGTTCCTGCAAAGATGTCTATTCAAATAGCCCCCGAAGTCGCCCAAAGTAGTACAGGAACTACTTTTGGGAATTGGTGCGGCCCTGCAAAGTCGGCGTTGCACCAATTCGGATGGTGCCATTGCTGGCAATAGCCACCGATTTGGCATGCGATTTGACATGTCAAATCGCATGCCAAACGGCTCAATGTGAACGTGGGCTGAATGTCATATATATTTCTTCTCTATGGTGCAACAGCACTTTTACAAGTAATGAGTACCTGTCTCATGAAGGGAAACAATAACATTTTTACCTTTTCTATTAATATCAGCCCAGCAGGACTCATGACTGATTAGGAGAATGCTATCTGTGAGTCAGGATCTGCCTGACAGGTGCATAGTGCTAGGGGGAGGAGAGAGCAGAGTGATGATTCTATCAGTGTCCTGCCACTCCATCACTGTCCAGTCACAGGCCCAGGTGAGTTCTATAGAGAGAATTCAATTACATCAGATGTGCCCCAACTACCCAACAGCATTGGTGCCACATCCCAGAACAGAACAAAACAAATAAAAAGAGTAAATACTATGGAGAGAATTTTTAGAGGCACCTATATTATAATATAATACAAAACATTTATTGTGAAATAGCTTAAAAACCAATGTGTAGGTCAGGCTTTACTAAATGGCGGACCGTGGTCCAGATCCAGACCGAGCCAATGTCCCATCTGGACCCACCGCAGTCGCGCCCTTTAGGAGCTGGTTCTTACCCTCAGCCACCGCTAGCACTGTCTTCTTTGCAGAACTGACATGGGGAGGCAGCACAGCAATGGATGGAGGGTGGGAGTTGGTCCAGTTAACTCGCTAATTGGTTGCTAGGATGCATCACGGTCCTAGCAACCAGTTAACTGGGGCAGCTCCCGCCCTTCTGTGCCTCTCACCCTCCGACCCGGTGTAAGGTAGGACAGGGAAGAGGGCTCTGTCACTGCCATGAAGGATGGGGGAAGCCAGGGCTGATGTGAAGGGGGTCCAGAAACAAATGTAAAGGAGGAAGGGGGGTGGTATAAACAGAGGGGTCAGGAATGTTACGGGAGTGATATGACGGGGGGGGGGGGGGGGGGTTCTATAAAGGGGTGAGGACAGGAATGTGAAGGGGGGCTTGGGACTGCAATGTGAAGGGGGGGTGAGGAAAGGAATGCGAAGGGGGCAATATGATGGGGGTCTGGAACCTGCAATTTGATGTAGGGTGGTGATGTAAAGGGGAGCCAAAAGGACAAGAAGGTGAAGGGAGGGATGATGTGCCGGAGGGACTGAGAACGCCGATGTAATAACAGGATTGTGATGTGAAAGATCTGAGGCTAGGTTCACATCTGCGTGTAGGTGGCCTATTTATTTCAGTGGGCTGCCTTATACACAGAAAATGCAGAGAAAGAAGTCACTGGCGCTTTTTTAAAATTGCGCCATACTGAGTTGCATGGTATTGTGGCACCATGCGGTTTGGCACTCGCAAAAAAGAAAATGCCTTTGCCAATGCACAGAGCTGCCATTAAGAATCAAATGTGATTCGGACCTCTGCTGGAAGAAAATTTTACTGACTGGACCTTCATGAGTTTTAATTCAATACCCCTGGTGAAGGTTAAAATTCATACAGATTACACCTGCTTAACATGAGGGGGGTCCCTCTTTGTCATTCATGCTTCCTTGATGGATGGAGACTTTCTCATTATGCACATGTAATCTGTATGAATTTTACCCTACATACTGTTTTTTAAGCTATTATACAATAAATGTTTTTTTTTCCATTACAATATAAGTGCTATAGAGAGCTGTATTTCTTAACTATAGCATAGTCTACAGACAAGTCTCAGGAAACACAATTGGATTGATATGTCCCAGTTTGGCCGTCTTAACTCTACTGGGGCTTATATGGCTGGTAATGGCCCATAAACCAAATGGGGGGACTCCAAATTTCTGTGCCCAGGACTTGGGGGGAATTTTAGTGTTCTATTTGTAATTTTATTTCTGCAATTTGTATTTCTCCTTTTTCATTCAAAATAAACAAAATATGGAAAAAAAATTGTTCTGTAATATGTATTTCAGCTACGTATTTAGTGGCTTGCCTGAAAGCAGTATTGAACCCAAAAATAAACATTTATTATATTGAAGCTTACTAATTTTTAAATGTGATGGCTGTATGTTTTCTTTTTTAGGCTTTCTTTCTTCTATTTTTATTTGGTGATCTGGCCAGTAAGTCTGTTTTTCAAAAGAACAAGCTCTCTTGCAGATGTATTAGTTGCAGGGGACAAACCATTCAACATTGGCAGGAATGCTTACAGCGATCAGTTATAATTATTGAGGTAAAACCTTTATCCCAAAAGGAAAATATGTTGCTATAACTGCTTACAAAATGCGAGGAGTTCAGCTTCAATTTGTTAGTGTATTTAAATCTGCTATCTAACACTCCCCTCCCCCCAACTGACAATGCTGCTGTCCAAACATGCCCCCCCCCCCCTGCTTTTTCACCCAGAGTGGGGGCACTCTAATACAAGGTGTGTTACTGGCCAGACCACCAGGTAAAAAAAAAACGAGAGAGAAATCGAATGCGGCCACCACATCTAATGATCTGTAGGCTGCAATATATTACATTTTTGGTTTTGTGTTTAATATCACTTTAAGTACAAGGTAAATGCCATCTATCATCAGGTTTATTAACGGCAAAAGTTTAATTACAGGATACTGATTACTCACTCGAGGTGAGGCCTGCGTGGCTTTTGGTCAGGATTGCTGCACTTGTGTAGGTTGTCCTTATGCACAGTGTGTCCACCTGTTGGTTCCTCTGAGATTCCTCCATGTTGAACGGGAGGTTTCCACTGGAAAGGTCACTTCTTCTAGTGTTCCCATTGCCACTGCTGCCACTGCTGCCACTGTTACTCCCCTCAGAGGCAGAGCTGCTGGGGGAAGATGGCAGAGAGGACGAAGACTGGAAACTGCTATTGGAGCTCTCACTGTGGCAGGAGGAAGGGCTGGAGGCTGAGCTGGAGGAGCGGATGTATGCAATGACACCACCTAGACCAAACGGTGTAAAACCAATTCATTATTTAAGCAGTTACATCATGAACTCGGTTTAGATAAAACCCACATGCTTATAAAGACTTTCGGATCTCCAACCAAATGGGTCAGAGTAAAGAATGAGCTGAATAATAACTGGAAACACTACTAAACATAGACATCGTATGAGTGTATCCACCACCCTGCCTCTTCAATATCCAGTCATGGAGAAGTAGGAATTGGGTTTACCTCATACTGGGATGAGCATAAATATGTTGAAGATAGGCAGTAACCAATGTTCCTAGACTGAGAGATTTGGATGGATTTTATTTTAGTTGGAAATTAAAAAGAGGAAGTCCAATCAAAAATGCAAATTGTTTCTATTTATTATATGTAAAATCAACCAGGTGGTTGTTTATGCATGGCACTGTGATGGAAACTGTGTGCATGGTGTGGCACTGATGGCACTGTGTGCATGGTGTGGCACACGCCCAGCTGAGGGAGCTACATGTGAGTAATGAGTTTAAGGCTACGTTTCCACTGGTGCGACTTGTCATACGACTTTGGACACAAAGTCCCATGACAAGTCACAGCCAATTGATTTCAATGGCAAACATTGCCATCTATGCTCATGTGACGGCACTGGATTCTGCAAAATAATAGGTCGAAAAACTGGGCTTTTTTCATTTTGAGACATAAGGCTGAACTTAGCTCACATTAATGATTGCAGGGTGAGCTTCCACTTTAAGGCCAGGTTCACCTATCTGTGTCCCATTTTTTTTTTTTTTTTTTGGGTGCGTTTTTCTTACATCCATGGGGACATGCAATACCAAATCCTCCCTACATACGAATTCATATAGTTACACAATCCTGGACAGAATTTTTGGTACTAACGAAGCTATGGACACAAAAGATACATATGCAAAAATCAGATAAATCTATAAATTAATAAAATAAATACTCAAGCCGTCGAGACGCATGGCCTACATACTGCACGGATCCTCCAGCATCTTGTACATGTGAAAAAATTCCTTTAATTTATAATTTCTTCCAGTAATATTTGTCGTTAAATCCTTCCTCTTAACATCAACCTTTGATGTTTTGCAAGCTTTACATTTACCAAAGGCATAAAAAAACAGAAGGTAACGGAAATATTCTATTATCCTCCTTCTAGTGGGGGGGGGGGGGGGGGGGGGGGGGGGGGTCTAAAACTCCTGGTACCAAAACAAAAACGGAGAGTATGTGCTTTTTTATATACAAATCTAGAGTAATTTTTTTTTTAGACCTCCCCTACTAGAAGGAAGCATAATAGAATATTTTAGTTACTTTCTGGTTTTGTACACCAGTGGCAACATTGTAAAGTTTGCAAATCATCGAAAATGAATGTTAAAAAGGGAGGAAGGAATTTCCAGCAAATGTTACTGGAAGATATAATAAATGTACAGTGGTTCCTTTGCATGTTTGTCACACTTAAGTGTTTCGGAACATCAAACCAAATTTAAACAATAGTCAAGGACAACACAAGTAAACACAAAATGCAATTTGTAAATGAAGGTGTTTATTATTAAAGGTGAAAAAAAATCCAAACCATCATGGCCCTGTGTGAAAAAAAGTGATTGCCCCCTAAACCTAATAACTGGTTGGGCCACCCTTAGCAGCAACAACTGCAACCAAGCATTTGCGATAACGTGCAATGAGGCTTTTACAGTGTCCTGGAGGAATTTTGGCCCACTCATCTTTGCAGAATTGTCCTAATTCAGTTACATTAGAGGGTTTTCAAGCATGAACGGCCTTTTTAAGGTCATTCCACAACATCTCAATAGGATTCAGGTCTGGACTTTGGCTAGGCCACTCCAAAGTCTTCATTTTGTTTTTCTTCAGCCATTCGGTGGTGGACTTGCTGGTGTGTTTAGGATCATTGTCCTGCTGCAGAACCCAAGTTCGTTTCAGCTTGAGTACACGAACAGATGGTCGGACATTCTCCTTCAGGATCTCTTGGTAGACAGCAGAATTCATAGTTCCTTTTATCACGGCAAGTCTTCCAGGTCCTGAAGCAGCAAAACAGCCCCAGACCATCACACTACCACCACCATATTTTACTGTTGGTATAATGTTCTTTTTCTGAAATGCAGTGTTCCTTCTACGCCAGATATACTTGGACACACACCTTCCAAAGAGTTCCACTTTTGTCTCATCGGTCCACAGAATGTTGTCCCAAAAGTCTTGGGGATCATCAAGATGTGTTGTGGAGAAATTGAGACGAGCTTTGATGTTCTTTTTGCTCAGCAGTGGTTTTCTCCTTGGAACTCTGCCATGCAGGCCATTTTTGCCCAGTCTTTTCCTGATGGTGGAGGCATGAACGCTGACCTTAACTGAGGCAAGTGAGGCCTGCAGTTCCTTGGACGTTGTTGTGGGGTCTTTTGTGACCTCTTGGATGAGTCGTCGCTGCGCTCTTGGGGTAAATTTGGGCGGCCGGCCACTCCTGGGAAGGGTCACCGCTGTTCCATGTCTTCGCCATTTGTGGATAATGGCTCTCACTGTGGTTCGCTGGATTCCCAAAGCTTTGGAAATGGCTTTATAACCCTTTCCAGACTGATAGATCTCAATTGTTCCTGAATTTCTTTGGGTCTCGGCATGATGTGTAGCTTTTAAGGATCTTCTGGTGGACCTTACTGTGTCAAGCAGCTCCTATTTAAGTGATGCCTTGATTGTGAACAGGTGTGGCAATAATCAGGCCTGGGTGTGGCTACAGAAATTGAACTCAGGTGTGGACAACCACAGTTATAGTATGTTTTAACAAGGGGGGCAATCACTTTTTCACACAGGGCCATGATGGTTTGGATTTTTTTTCACCTTTAATAATAAACACCTTCATTTACAAATTGCATTTTGTGTTTACTTGTGTTGTCCTTGACTATTGTTTAAATTGGTTTGATGTTCCGAAACACTTAAGTGTGACAAACATGCAAAGGAACAGGAAATGAGGAAGGGGGCAAACACTTTTTCACACCACTGTAAGGAATGTATTACATGTACAACGGAAGGGGTTGTCTATATTCTGGAGTGTCCGTGCAGCCTGCAGTATGCAGGCCGCATGTCTTAACAGCTCCAGGTGCGATTAAGGGTGGTAAAATACTGGAGAGGGAGAGAATTTTTATAAGGCAGCTTATAAAGAGATTTGTGTTGGATATACAAGACAAAAGCACTTGCTTCTGCTGGCCTTCAAGGGGTTGTAAACCCTTGTTCTTTTTTTTTTAAATAACAAACATATCATACTTACCTCCACTGTGCAGTTAGTTTTGCACAGAGTGGTCCCGATCATCGTCTTTTGGGGTCCCCCAATGGCGCTCGCGGCTCCTCCCGCATCGGAAAACCTCCTAGGAGAAGCGCTCTCCCTGGGGGACTCGGCCCAGATCGGCTCTTGATTGGATTTGATTCACAGCAGCATGAGCCAATTGCTGCGCTGCTATCAATCTATCCAATCAAGAGCCGAGACAACGAGCAGATAGGATGAGCGCATCTCCGGAGTGGGAATTACGGGACTAAAGCTGGCCATACACCTATAGATTATCTGCAGATTTTCTATGGTTAGATGGAAAAAGTGCAACAGATTTCTCCATGTTCGCTAAACTGTGTGGATGGAGGAATATCCCACTTTTTCCATCTAACCATAGAAAATCTGCAGATAATCTATAGGTGTATGGCCAGCTTTAGGTGAGTAAAACGGGGGGCTGGTCAGTGATAGGATGCATTAAGGTGAAAAAACACGAGGGTTTACAACCCCTTTAATATCTAATTCAATTTAAATTGCCTCATCAGTGACCTTTGAACACCTCTCCATATTTTCTCCTTTATTTCATATACTCCCCTTTTTGTATTTTTAATATTATGAGCGTAATAAAAAGGGTATTTCTTTTAGGTTATTAATTTATATATGTGTCTATGATTTTTTTGCATATGCATGTCTTTTGTATCCATAGCTTTGGTAATATACAAAATTCTGTTCAGAATTATGCAACTATATGAGATCGTATGTGTATTCACAAATGGATATGGATGTCAGCAAAATCCGAAAGTGAAGAACCCTGGTGCACCTAATGCATATAGTTTGTTATTTGGATACTTGTTTATATGTTAAGCATCTAGGGGATTTTGTGTTGCATGTCCCCTTAACCACTTCAATACAGGACATTTTCACCCCTTCCTGCCCAGGCCAATTTTCAGTGCTGTCGCATTTTGAATGACAATTGCGCGGTCATGAAACACTGTACCCAAATTAAATTTTTATCATTTTCTCCCCACAAATATAGCTTCATTTTGGTGGTATTTGATCATCTCTGCAGTTTTTATTTTTTGCGCTATAAACAAAAGAATAGCGACAAGTTTAAAAAAACAAAAAAACAAAAACAAACAATATTTTTTCTTTTTGCTATAATAAATATCACAAACGAATTTTTCCTCAGTTTAGACCGATATGTATTCTTCTACATATTTTTGGTAAAAAAAAAATTGCAAATAAGCATATCTTGATTGGTTTGCGCAAAAGTCAGTGTCTACAAAATAGGGGATAGTTTTACGGCATTTTTATTATTTATTTTTTTCTACTAGTAATGGCGGCGATCTGCGATTTTTATTGTGACTGTGACATTGCGGCAGACATATCGGACACTTTTGACACCATTTTGGGACCATTCACATTTATACAGCGATCAGTGCTATAAAAATGCACCGATTACTGTTTAAATGTCACTGGCAGGGAAGGGGTTAACGCTAGGGGGCGATCAAGGGGTTAAATGTGTTACCTAGGGAGTGATTCTAGCTGTAGGGGGAGGAGACTCACAAGGGGAGGAGACCGATCGGTGTTCCTCTTTACTAGGAACACACCATTGGTCTCCTCTCACCTGAGAGGACGTGGATCTGTGTGTTTACACACACAGATCCAAGGTCCTGCTCTGTTATCGGGCAATTCCGTGTGCCCAGCGGACATCGCGGCCTTCGGGCACGCGCATCGGATCCCAACAACGCAGCGCGCGCCCCCCTTTTTTTCAGCACCCTCTGTGGTCTGGTTAATGTATTAGTCTCCACGAATGTCACTTCATGTTCTTGTGGTGCCGATGTGTATGTGATTTGCATGACGGTGAGAGGTTATTTAGAGGCTTAGGATATAATGGCTCTGCCCACTGATGTAATGTGTAGGGATGAAGCCATGCCAGTGACGTCATCCCGTGGCCATATTGAAGGGGGATTGACGTGGTAAGACCAGCACATAATGTTTTTAATTTTTTTGTGGACATTGCACTACATGGATCTATGCCTTCCCCTAGTAAAAGCACCTCCAACAGTACACAAACACACTATCTAGGCACACAGTTTTGATCTCCCCTGATGTTAACCCCTTCCCGGGCTGTGTCATTAATACAGTGACAGTGCATAGGTTTGGCACTGATTACTGTATTAGTGTCACTGGCCCCCAAAAAGGGTCAGGAGTGTCAGTGTTTAACTGTCGCAATATCGCAGTTCCGCTATAAGTCGCTGATCGCTGCCATTACTAGTAAAAAAAATATCCCATAGGTATGTATAGACGCTATAACTTTTGCGAAAATCAATATAAGCTTATTGGGATTTTTTTTTTACCAAAAAATTTAGCAAAATACTTATTGGCCTAAATTGATGAAGGATTTAGATTTTTTCTATTTTTAATTTGATATGTTTTAGAGCAAAAATTCAAAAAAATTACAAGTGGGAGGTGATTAAATACCACCAAAAGAAATTGTCAGTTAAAGTAACGCAGTGCCGTATCGGAAAAAAAATGGCCTGGTCATGGAGGGGGTAAATCTTCCAGAGGTCAAGTGGTTAAAATCCTGTTTGATTCTTTCCTCTCAGGCTCTTTGACTTTGTAGAATGACCAGACACATGTGTCACATAGTCAGTAAATGTTATAAAGGTATGTAGAATTTGTCTCTGAAGAAGCTCACCTACAATATGTCACCTAGGGCATAAATTGCTATTTTTAAGTAGAGTGAATAAATAACCTACTGCTATTTTTACTTCATACACTGTGTTATACTGCCTATTACCTGTCAAGAAAAATTGTATGGAATGAAACAGTTGCTTTACTGTGCCGGATTTTGCCAGAAGTAAAAATACTTAATACTAGTGTTATAGTACTGTACGTATAAATATGCTGCTTTCAAAGAAAGGCGAAACTAGGGCTATATTTTTATGCAAGTGTTTCCTATGCCAGTAAGATGTGTCAAAATGACTCTTTATTGTAGTTAAAGAGCTGTCAGTGCCACTTGTCACAGGCTCAATCACATCACAGGCCCCGCCAATTAACCCTTGATAAAGTCACGTGATCTGTGACGAAACGCATCGGTCGGAGCCTGTGACGCGATCACGCACCACCAGGAAGGAGAGTGAGATTAGCTGGTGGTTTACAGCCGAGGATACATGGACATCCAAGTAATTGCTACGGGTCTGTGTATCCTACATGTATCAAGTGCATTGCCCGAGTACACCGGAGGTTGTGCACACACAAATGTGAGTGTTTTATCATTTTTTTAATAAAAGCCTATTTTTAAATTGGTAAGCACTATACAAGTCTTTTTACCTACATGTGGCTACCGGGATTATTATAGTCTGAGATGTATCACAGTCCAAGGAGCCAGTGCCGATCCTGACCTCCCTGGGGCCCTAAGCAAAATTCTGCTAAGGGGCCCTCTACCTGACCCATGATGCCGTGAGCATAGGTCCCCAGAGAGCCTCCCTCCTTACATCAGGGTCCTCAGAGAGCCTCCCCTTACGTCAGGGCCCCTAGAAAGCCTCCCCTTACGTCAGGGTCCCCAGAGGGCTCCCCTTACATCAGTGTCCTCAGAGAGCCCCTCCTTACATCAGGGTCCCCAGAGAGCCTCCCCCTACATCAGGATCCCCAGAGAGACTTCCTTAAATCCTCACCGCGCCAATCATTGCAGCCTCACCGTGCCCATTATTGCAGCCTCACCGTGTTAATTG
Organism: Lithobates sylvaticus; assembly: GCA_028564925.1. Taxonomy (NCBI): domain Eukaryota; kingdom Metazoa; phylum Chordata; class Amphibia; order Anura; family Ranidae; genus Lithobates; species Lithobates sylvaticus. The sequence continues at coordinate 408,324,714 of CM053030.1, forward strand.
CCACCTCACCGTGCCCATCATTGCAGCCTTAGTGTGCCCATCACTGCCGCCTCACCGTGTCCATCATTGCCACCTCACCGTGCCAATCATTAAAGCCTTACCATGCCAATCATTGCAGCCTCACCGTGCCCATCATTGCCACCTCACCATGGCAATCATTGCAGCCTTACCATGCTTATCATTGCAGCCTCACCATGTTAATAATTGCCACCTCACCGTGCCCATCATTGCCATCTCACCATGCCAATCATTGCAGCCTTACCATGCTTATCATTGCAGCCTTACCATGCTTTTCATTGCAGCCTCGCCATGTTAATTGCCACCTCACCATGCCAATCATTGCCGCCTCACAATGCAAATCATTGCAGCCTTACTGTGCCCATCATTATTGCAGCCTAATGGTGCCCATCATTGCAGTCTTACTGTGGCAATCAATGTAGCCTCACCAGTCAGTGCCAGTGGATTACGCACAGCAGGCATCTCCTGCTGTGTCACGGAGCTCAATGTGAAATGTTATGCCGCACTATGACAAAAGTCCCACCCTCCTTCTAGACCAGCTCGTGTGATAGACAGAACACTGTATCTATCACACGAGCTGGTCTAGGAGGAGGGCGGGATCTTTGTCATAGCGCTGGCCGAAGGTTTCAGTCAGCTCTGAGACACAGCAGTCTTCTGACTCCCGCTGTGTGACAAGAGGAGGAGGGGGAGGAGGAGATTGGAGCTCGGGAAGCAGAGCCGATCCGCCCTTGGGGGGGCCCCCCCACAGCGGCGGGGCCCTATGCATCTTGCATAGTGAGTGTATAGGGCGGATCGGCTCTGCAAGGAGCATCTGAGCAGCAGCCATCCAGAAGGATTATACTCCTGAGAAGAAAGGTGCGAATAGACCCATTTAGGGGTCTTCAGGGGAGGTGAGCGCATAATTAGACTGGGGGAGGGACTTGTCACCTTAAAGATTTATTCACAGGTGGATTATTTTTTACAGCGATTTATAATTAATTAATCACATCATTCAGGACTTTATATTCACGCTGATTTGGCACTTTTGTTTATTTCTATACACATGTTCACAAGGACTTATATTTAATTTGTGTCAGTGCATTATATTACATTGTCTGTTCATCAGGAATTTATACACATTGCAGTGCATACAAGGATTGTTTCTAATTTACAATTAGCCACTGGGTGGCACCGTTTTAAATTATCACTGTTTTATATATGATTTTGATTTAAAAGGGAGCGCTTCACTATTTTATTATTATTTTATAGCCAATACCTGTATCAACATAGCTTCACCAAACCTTACAAGACACAGGCACGATACATAATAGGTAAAGTATCAGTTATTGCAAACAGGGTAGGTCAACAACTAGGAAACAGGTCAGAAATATGCAATATAATGTAACTTCCAATAAGTATTAAACTAAAAAAAAATAAAAAAATCCCTCCCTGGAACATCAGAGGAGTTGGCAAATCAAGCTGAATGGTAACGATGTATACAGGATCCAAGGAAGAAAAAGCCTGAGGCCAAGCAAAGGAGAGAAGTTAAAGAAGGTAAGGGTGAGAAGGCAGCCGTGTGTGGGCTGATAGGAGCGAGGAAGACCCCTACTGTTTCTGTTATGTTAATTGTAGCCAAGGACAGCATAAAATAAATTAATCTTTTCATAGGACGTGGTGTGTCCTCTGGGAGATCATTCAGCAGAGCCACAGAAGGAGATTGATCTACGGATAACCCTGTGACCTTGAGGATCATAGAAAAGACTAATAATATTCCCCACCATATGTGGAGCATCGTACCTCGTAAGGTGCATCCTCTAAAGTAGTCCGCTGAGTCGAGGGGTACATTCTGGCTAGGGACCAAATACCATCTCATTAGAACGTTCAGTATACCCCTAAATGGGGTCCTAAGCCTGGAATACCATATCTCAGGATCGAGCGAGAAGTCCAGGTCCCTCTACCAAGCCAGCATGTATAGGCGTTTCTTAGGAGCTGCAAGGAGTGATGTATAAGCCATGGAGATCTCTAGAGCCCTGATCTTTAGAACAACGATTTTCATAAGCAGAACTGTCTTTTTTTTTAACTGACCTGAATTCTGCTGTATAGTTTTCTATGGGCCCATGCACACAACTGTGTAAAGATCAATTAACATATGCTGTGTACAAATAAAAAATCTGCGTCCCTGGTCAAAAATGTACACGCATATGCATTATGTAAACATTTGTGATAATCTTTTCATATGTATTGGTATGCTAGGCGGCTCCACTTAACCATCAATGTGTGTATCTAGTAAGTACACATGAGTATATGAATGGCTGGTATTCGGAGGAAGGAGGGAAGAGGAAGAGGAAGAGGAAGAGGAAGGAGGAGGAGGAGGAGGAGGAGGAGGAGGAGGAGGAGGAGGAGGAGGAGGAGGAGGAGGAAGAAGAGGAGGAAGAGGAGGAGGAAGAGGAAGAGGAAGACCGGGCCACCACTAGTAAAAGAGCTGGAGGAAGAAAGCGGAGGCCCGGCAAGAAGAACAGGACGACAAAGGAGAAAGCCGTGCTCCTCCGCTAGTAAAAGAGCTAGCAGAAGATAGCGGAGGAGTCCGGTGAGAAGACCCCCCGGAGCTGTGCAATAAAGTTTTTAAAAAAATTGTGTTGTTTTTTTTTTTACACTTTTTTGCCTTAGGTGAATGGGTAGGGGTACATCATACCCCATACTCATTCACATATGGTGTGGGGCCGGTATTTAAGGGGGCTCCCAGATTCCGATAAGCCCCCTGCCCGCAGACCCCAACAACCAACGGCAAGGGTTGTCGGGAAGAGGCCCTTGTCCTCATCAACATGGGGGCAAGGTGCTTTGGGGTGGGGGGGGACGCAGGGCCCCCCTTTCCTCAGGGCACCCCCAATGTTGAGGGCACGCGGACTGGTACGGCTCAGGAGGGGGGGGGCGCTTGCTCATCCCCACCCCCTTTCCTGACCGGCTGGGCTGCGTGCTCGGATAAGGGTCTGATATGGATTTGGGGGGGACCTCCACTCCATTTTTTCAGCGTAGGGATTCCACTTTAAATCCATACCAGGTGACAAGGCTAGCGAGGTGTCAAGGTCGCCGATCGAGGCGGCAGCATTGACTTCCTTTGCTAGTCCCGTCTACCTTGAGTCACGTTCTAAATAGACTTTACGACGTGTGTTGGCAATTCCGTTCATTTCAAAAGTCCCACGGACTAGCACACAGACGGCGGGATTTTTAAGTCAAAACTTCTAACTAAGTCCGCCGGACTTTTGGGAAGTAAAAGTCAGTCGGAGGCCTACACACGGTTGGATTGTCCGGCGGACTCTAACCGGAGAGTCCGATCGTGTGTACGCGGCATAACAACATTTAGTGGCCAATAATGGTGCACGTGGTTAAACTTTCAAAATTTTTATGAAAAGCTGGAAGAGGAGTCCAGCTGTGTGACCTGTCAAAGTCATGTGATTGTCATGCCTTCCAATCAGAGTTTTCTCTGCAGTGTTATATACTGTAGCTTGCATTTTATAAATGAGCCATAAAATGCATGCCATGATGGGTAGAAACTTTGTAGGTCATAGCTGTATCTTCTCTACATCATAAACATCCGACTTATTGTTGAAGGCTAGCCTGCTCTTTCCTGACATCCTAGCCTTTTTTAAATTACCCATGAGGCTTCCCTTCATTGCAATAAGACAATATGGAGGTTTGAAGGGCAGAAAGAGTGGACTAACAGGAATTATCCAAACTAGCTGAGGGTCCAGGTCTTTGGCAGAATGCTGAAGGTATGTGCAGTCACCTCTAGTTGTGCCCAGGTAACTTGTCACAGACGTACTTCTCATTTGTTAAATATATTAATAAAAGTGTCTGGTTATACCTGTAGTAGATACATTGGAAAATGTCTGTGGATCCTGTCGGAAATCTTGTTACTTATTAATTCCTGTGCTCCCTTTTGCATTCTTATCAGCTACATTGTTACGGGCTATATCTAAGAACTACAGAACCCCCCCCCCATGTTATGTAAAAAATGCAAGGTGCTTGTAGTCTTGCTCTAGGGCAGTCATTGTCAACCAGAGTTATGTGGAACCCTAGGGTTCCTTGAGCTGTGGTTGACTCACCTCCTATTTAAAGATGCCTATTTAGTTCCAGAACCAACATCAATGCCACCAGAAATACACCAATTAACCTTTTAGCTACTGTCAAGGTTGTATTCTTCCTTCTGTTTGCCTCAATGTAAGAGGCATTTTGCCACTGACCCCAAAAAATAGTTTTAGTAATTGTTCAAGACCTGAAAATTATTTTGCGGGTTCATTTGGGGTAACAAAAAATTGAGAAAGGCTGCCATAGGGTGACAATGCTGCTTCTCTATAGATATGGTACATTTGAGCGAGCGTGTTGTCACCCCATAACACAAGGTGTCTTTTCTGAATAGCTCACTGATTGCTTTCACTTGTTGCCTGGAATAGTCCTTTAAAGGGGTTGTAAACCCTCGTGTTTTATCACCTTAATGTACCCCATGTATTAAGGTGAAAAAACTTCTGACACTGACTGCCCCCACTAGCCCCCCCCCCCCCCCCCCCCCCCCCGTTTTACTCACCTGAGTCAGTTTGTTCCCACAGTGGAGACGCGCTCTACCTCTCTGCCCATTGTCTTGGCTCTTGATTGGATAGATTGATAGCAGCGGGAGCCAATGGCTGCGCTGCTGTCAATCAAATCCAATGATGCGGGTGCCGGGGCAGAGTCTGGCATTCTGTGTCAATGGACGCAAATGATAGACTCGGGGGCGCACCCGCACGGTAACCCCCAAGGAGAAGAGAGCTTCTCCCAGGGGGGTTTCCTGCTGCGGAGAGGAGCCACCAGCGCCGATGTGGGACCCCAGAAGAGGAGGATCGGGGCCACTCTGCAAAAAGGAGGTAAGTATGACATGTTTGTTTTTTTTTTTTTTAAAAGAGGGTTTAGTAACCCTTTAAGCTTGTGTGAGATTCTTATTAAAAAATAAATAAATGGCCAACACACAATCGGATGACCCCAGCTACAAAAATGTGTCACACGGTGTAACATACTTGAAGACTGCCTATATACATGAGAACTATTACCGGCTGCTACTACTATTAACCACTTGCCGACCGGCTCACATCGGTATGTGGTGCGGGTGCGCAAAATCACGTACATCGCTGCGTCATCGGCGGACCGCGATCGTGGCACGGAGAGGCAGAACGGGGAGATGCCTATGTAAACAAGGCATTTCCCTGTTCTGCCTAGCAACATGACAGGGATCTACTGCTCCCAGTGATCGGGAGCAGTGATCTCCGTCATATTCCAGTGAGCCTATCCCCCCTACAGTTAGAACACGCCCAGGGACAACACTTAACCCCTTAATCGCCCCCTAGTGTTTAACCCCTTTCCTGCCAGTGACATTTACACAGTAATCAGTTCATTTTTATAGCACTGATCGCTGTATAAATGTCAATAGTCCCAAAATAGTGTCAAGTGTCCAATCTGTCTGCTGCAATGTCGCAGTCATGATAAAAATCATTATTAATAAAATAAATTTAAAAAAAATTATAATAAAATGACATAAATCTATCCCCTATTTTGTAGACGTGATAACTTTTGCGCAAACCAATCAATATACGCTTCTTGCGATTTTTTTTTTACCAAAAATATGTAGAACACGTATCGGCCAAAACTGAGGAAGAAATTTGTTTTTTTTATATTTTTGGGGGGGGGGTATTTATTATAGAAATATTGCTTTTTTTTTTTTTTTAAATGTTTGTTCTTTTTTTTGTTTATAGTGCAAAATATAAAAACCGCAGAGGTGATCAAATACGACCAAAAGAAAGCTCCATTTGTGGGAAAAAAAATGTGTTAGGGTACAACGTCGCACAACCGCGCAATTATCAATTAAACTTCTGCAGTGCCGTATTGCAAAAAAGGGCTTGGTCAGGAAGGGGGTAAATTCTTCCGGGGGCGGAAGTGGAAACTAAAAAAAAAAAAAAAAAAAAAAAAAAAACAACAAATACAATGACCGTCAAATTTACCCAATGAATAAAAATAAAACTCAACATGTACCCATCAAAGCTACTCCTGGAAAACTGGGGGCAGATAAACCAATGAAATGAGACACAGAAGTGTTCATCTATTGTCAGGAGCTGCTTGGTAATTCAGCACACAGGTTCCGATGGCTCCTAAGGTCAGATCAGATGTTACATAATATCTTAGAAGCAGTCACATTCCCTCTCCATGCTAAAAACACATGTTTAGTTAAGAATGTCCTTGTGTCTCTTTCAGGCAAGATCAAAGCAGCTGAAAACACGTGTTTGCTCCACGCTGAGCATCTCGAACAATGAAAAACGCATCTGGTGTAACAAGACAAAACATCCAAGCTCATCATAATCAATACCACATTTTCTTAGGTTTACTGTATTGTTTCCCAATGACACACTCATCTGTAAAAATGGCAAAAAAAAAAAAAATCAGACGGGAGAGGCTTCAACAGGTGCCATACTAATAATGCAATACATCATACCAGGACCTAGATTGCCCACTAAAGAATAAGCACTTGACACGTGCAGAAAATGCAACCCGATTCAGCCAATGCTTTTTACAACTGACGAAAGATGAGCATTTGACTGCCAAAAACTATCAATTGTTTGCTGAATATATCATTCAACACTATATAAAAATTCCCCAAAGGTTTAGATCAACTGTGAAGTTGACAAATAATTAAAATTAATTTAGGAGCATTAAAGCCCCATTACAGGTAAACAAAAAGAATCCATTACAATGCAACGCCCACCACTAACAGGTCAAATGCTTGTTAAAGTGTTTGTAAAAGGTTAGTTTTTGTGTTTGTTTTTTAAATAACAAACATGTCATACTTACTTACCTTCTCTGTGCAAGGGTTTTGCACAGAGCGCCCCCCGGTCCTCCTTTTCTGGGGTCCCCCGGCTGTGCTCCTGGCTCCTCTTCATCGAATGCAGGCGCGTGAGTCCATTGACACAGACAGCAGGACTTGGCCCCAGCCTCCTGCTCTTGTGTCACTGGATTTGATTGACAGTAGCGGGAGCCAATGGCTCCTGCTGCTATCAATCTGTCCAAAGAGGACCCGAGACAGCAGCTGGATCGGCTGGGCTCATGCTTGCTGCTGGGATGATCAGGTCCAGGTAAGAAGAAAAGGGGGGCTCTGGAGGGGCAGGTGCAGCACATAAGGTTTTTCACCTTAATGCATAGAATGCATTAAGGTGAGAAACCATGAGACTTTACAACTCCTTTAAGTCTAGGGGTAGAAGAATAACATGAAATACTTCCTTCCTTCTTTATCCATCACTCTGGCACTCAACTGTGCAGCTGATCCCCTAGAGCAGGGGTCTCAAACTGGCGGCCCTCCAGCTGTTGCGAAACTACAAGTCCCATCATGCCTTTGGGTGTCATGCTTGTGGCTTGTCTTGAGGCAGTCTTGCTATGCCTCATGGGACTTGTAGTTCTGCAACAGCTGGAGGGCCACCAGTTTGAGACCCCTGCCCTAGAGCCTCTTTTTGATGCAACACTTTGCCTGGCAGTTATATCAAGTATAATGAAGAACCAATAGTCCTGCATTGTGCATAAGGATCCTGAAAGCCCACCGACAACCCAGAGCATCAGAGAAAAGTGCCAGTGGCCCAGAATTAGGTAGGTATTACAGCCTTTTCTTCTACCACCTAGACTTGAGCTGGCCATAGACTGATTGAAATTTGGCCGGTTCAGCAGGGACTGCCCAAATTTTGATCAGTGTGTCGCTGTCCCTGTTCCACAGGAACTGATATCTGAACGATATCTGTGGAAGAGACATGTTGGAAGACTTCTTACAGTCAGCAGCTCCAGCCGCTGATTAGAGTATTTTGACAGCAGTGAAAGCCACTGGCAGAACCAACTGTCCTTGCGTGGGGGGGTAACCTTCATTTGCCTTGTTTCCATAGATACGGGAATCTGTAAGCTGTGTGGATGGAAAAAAAAAATACCCATCTATAGGCAGCTCTGTCGCACTTTGAATGACAATTGCACAGTCATGCAACACTGTACTCAAACAAAATTTTTATCATTTGTTTCACGCATTTAATCGAGAGGAGGGGTACTAAAAAAGTAACCACAAATTGGACTCGGGGCATGGAAACAATGAAGAATTAACAAAAATAAAATTTATTGAAAAAAGTACATGATAAATTCAGTGTTCAAAAAGTTAAAAATCATAGAAGCATGATACAATTTGTACAGCGAGCCCTTGTGCGTCTACGCGTTTCCTTTACTTGCCCACATCTCCGTGAACCTAGCCATTGAACATTTGTACATGAAGCCTAGTCCATTGTAAGATAGTGAGACTGATTCTTCCTTTCTTTTGTTATGTCTTTGAACCTTGTTCGTGTCCTGAAGGAGCCTAACGGCGAAACGCATAGACGCACAAGGGCTCACTGTATAAATTGTATCATGCTTCTATGATTTTTTTACTTTTTGAACACTGTGATTATATCATGTACTTTTTTCAATAAATATTATTTTTGTTAATTCCTCATTGTTTCCGTGCCTCTAAAGTCCGATTTGTGGTTACTTTTTTAGTACCCCTCCTCTTTGTTCTCCCATAATTTACGGATGTGGCATTGTGAGTGCTTCTTTCTCATTTTACGGTGGTATTTAATCACCACTGGGTTTTTTTATTTTTATTAATTTTCTTCCATTTTAAACAACATACACAGAAGAAATTTGACAAAGAGAAATGGATATTCTATACAACAAACATTATGTTGGAGATATCCCTTTCCATTCTCCATTTTACATTACCATATTGAATTCTTACACTGGACCAATTTCTTAAAGTTCAATGGGTTTTAAAGTTGTGCCTAAGCTTCAGCAAAATCTACTATCAAGAAATTCTATCTAAATATATAACCGTGAAGCTTATGTCTCTCTACAAACCTAAATAGGATGTCAATAATTGATACATATGTTCCAAATAATAATTATTGGAATTATCTTTACCCTAGCCTCAATCGTTGTTATCCACTTCCTAAAATGAATATCAAGTATACATATATAGACCAAGACTTTCAAATTAACACAATGAAAACCGACTAACAGAACCATCACAAAACAAAGCACAACAAAAAAATAATAAAAAAAAAGGGGCCCAAGTCAAGTTACGCTATAAATATTTTGATTATATTGCAGAGGTTCGGAAATCATCCCATTGTTGCCATATCTTAGGGATTTGTTCTTTTAAACCCTCTTCTGCCATTATCATCTGTTCCAAGGATTGCATCTCGCTCATCTCACACACCCATTCTGCTATTGAGGGACCTATCGCTTTGCGCCAGTTACGGGCTATGACCGTCCGCGCTGCAGTAAGCATATGTCGTAGGATATCTTTTTTAATGGATTTTATTGATCCAGTAATAAGACACAACAGAGATAGATATATCAGGTTGAATAGTAGATTCTGTATTTTTCAGATATATGCCAAAAATCTGACCAAAATGAAGAAAAAAAGCAAAGAAAAAAGCGGACAATAATACTAGAACTGCACGATTCTGGCTAAAAGGAGAATCACAATTTTTTTGCTTAGAAGATAGATCACGATTCTCTCATGATTCTCATGGCGTAACATCATCTTTTACATTAAAACAAAAAAAATTAGGCTAACTTTGCAGTTTCGTTTTATTTTTTATTCATTTGTGTATTTTTTCCCTAAAATTTGTCTTTGAAAGACCGCTGGGCAAATACAGTGTGACATAAAATATTGGAGTAATTGCCATTTTATTCCCTAGGGTCTCTGCTAAATTATATAGTAATTTTCTAGCAAAAAATATTGATTTTAACTAGGGCTGAAACAACTAATCGATTATGAAATTAATCGATTACTATTTTCATAATCGTTTAAATCGGCCAATAACATAATGGGGTTTAAAAAAAAAAAAAATGAGCCCTATTGCTACTGTTAATATTACTTTTACAGTAAAACATTTTTTTACCCCTTACAGTAGTGATTATCTGCTTCTTTTTTTTTTTGTACTATAAAGGGCTAATTTTTGTTGTTTTTAACCCACATTATGTTACTAAACGTCTCAGGCCTGGTTCACACCGATGTGTTTTTTTGCAGAAACGCACTGCAGTTCATTTACATTGTTTACTATGGGACACGTTCACATCTATGCTTTTTTCAACCACTGCTGTTTGGAAAGCATCAGGGACTTTTTTTTTTAACGCAAAACTGCTTTTTTGGTTTAATATACTTCAACGGAGAAGCTGCAGAAAAGCATGTATTGCGTTTTTTTCAGCAATTTGTGTTTTTTAATCTGCCCAACAACTAATTGGCCAAAAAAGGTATATCTGTTTGTTATTCTCAGAGTGGATTAAATATTTTGCTCCCTAACCATATAGTTGAATATTTATAATTTACCACTGCATAGAGATATTTAAGAATAAATTGCCTTTTTTTTTTTAAAAACTTTACATATTAACTAAATTATACACCATGCTTTTTTTTTAAGGTTATTAACCGATTAATCGATTATTCAAAACAATAATCGGCCAACTAATCGATTATGAAAATAATCGTTAGTTGCAGCCCTAATTTTAACTTAAGAAAGAAGTGTCAGAAAAAGATTTAGACTTTAAGTAGTTAAACTTCCTGAATTTACACGTTGTTAAAAACTTGGCAGACTGCCCGGATTTTTTCTTTACACACAGAAGTTTATCCCTTTGATCTAAGAAGGAAGAGTTAGTTACAATTCTTCATGGTAAAAACTTGTCAGACTGCTCGGAAGTTTTCAGGTGAGTGAGCAGATCAGTCTCTCCACTTGTTATATCGTCAGGGGGGTTGAATCAACATCACGATTTTTTAACGATTAATTGTGCAGCTCTAAGTAAAACCATATATGCGACATTGTGACTCTTACATTAAAGTGGATGCAAACCCGAAATTTATTTATTTTTTGTCATAATGTAGAGTATAAGATTTCCTATCATTTGAGCCCAGTCTTGCCACAAAGTTAATCCAGCTCTGAGCAATCCTCTTTTAGTCTTCAGTGAGATAAATCTTGACATACAGAGAAAAACTTTGTCAAATCCTCCCCCTTGCTGTGAGTGACAGGTGATTTACATAGCTCGTGCACTAGCCTAAGAGACATGCATTATTTTTTAATTCCCTCCCCCACTCCTTTCTTCTGCTGCTCTGCCAGGATTGAATGTTCCACACCTCAGCATAATTGGGCATGCTGAAGTCATGTGGTTACTTTCCTGTCTTTTCACTGGATGTTAAAGATCATAGCAGAAGTTCAGTGTAAGAAATACACAGGAGAAAATGCATATTGACAAGGGGAGTGTAGAGGTGGGAGTCTACTGACATCACGACACCACCCACCAAGCTCCAGACAACAGACCCACCCACAGAATCTGCAGTTTTTATGGTCTCATAACAGACAGAGGGGAGACATTTGACAGGTAAAGATACATGCAGGAGGCATGTATATCCTTCTAGATAACCACTATGGCAGTAGTTTAGAAAGGATGACATTGGGTTTATATCCACTTTAAGACATCTCCAACATGTCTGTTGATTATCAACATTCAATTTTATGCATATCCACCGGACATTGATGCCACCTTGCTAAAACTGTATAATTTCTTTCTTGATGTCTGGCTGATAGGGACAATTTATGTGTTAGAAGAAACGACTTTTCCCAATCTGAAATAGGAATTGTCATCTCCAATTCCTTCTTCCCATTTACCGTATATACTCGAGTATAGGCCGACCCGAATATAAGCCGAGGCCCCTAATTTACCACCAAAAAAAATGGGAAAACTTATGGACCCGAGTATAAACCGAGGGTGAGAAATGCAGCAGCTACTGTTAGTGGAAAAGGAGGGTCAAAAATGACAATCTGCAGCTGCATACCTCCCTGTGCCCTGTGCATACCTCCCTGTGCCCTGTACATACCTCCCTGTGTACAATGCAGCCTACCTGTGCCGATCTGCATCCTGTGTGTCCACCATTGCAGTCTTCCTGTGCAATCTACATCCTCTGTATCCCTGTGCAATCTGCATCCTCGTCGGCCTTTGCAGTCCCTGTATCGCTGTGCCAATCAGCGTGTAATGGAAAACAGACAGCGGCCATTCTAATGTACAAAAGCCGCGCCTCCTCCTCGTCCGTGGCAGGAGGAACACTATGTTTTCCCAGCAGTCAGTGTTCAGTGTTCCGCCTGTCACGGACATCCTCTCATCCTCGTCCATGAGATGATAATGACAGGACGTCCGTGATAGGCGGAACACTGACTCACTGCTGGGAAAATTAGTGTTCCTCCTATCACAGACGAGGAGGCGGCGTGGCTTTTTAACATTGGAATGGCCGCCGTCTGTCTGCATGACACGCTGATCATGTAGGCAGACTCGAGTATAAGCCGAGGAGGCACTTACAGTCTAAAAAAAGGGCTACCTGTAAAATACTTTTTTTTTATTTTTATTTTTTTTATTTAATACATCAATGGACACAGAGTTAGGCTAATATTCATTACCTACTGGGTTATACTTCATCTCCAGGTGAATGGACACTGGTAGACCAAAGGTATTTAGACAGGAAGTGATCCCCTATATAACCCCTCCCATACAGGAAGTACTTCGGTTTTGTAGCAAGTACTGAATCCTCAAAAGAGGGGAGGGACCTCTTTGTCCCAGGATGTATTCAAAGAAAAGGATTTTACAGGCAAGTATGACGAAAAAAAAATCATACATCACGGGACACAGAGTTAGGCTGATATTCATTACCTACTGGGACATCCCAGAGCAATAGCCTTGAGGGGAGGGAGACACCATGCCAAACAATAGCCATCAGAACTTATACGGCAACCCGCAGTACACTGCGGCCGAAAGCCGAATCCTCGGCTGCTTGAACATCAAACGCGGTAACACCCGTTTCGTTTACAGGTGTTTTTCATTTTTTGCTATTTAGAAAAAAATACATTTCAATTGCTTCTAAATGCAAATGCGGCAAGTAAATGCGTCAAAACTGACATTTTAAACGTGGGTTACTATCTGTCCAGTTAAATCTTTCAGTTGAGGTTGTAAAAACATCCTGTGTACATTAAGCCTTATAAGCATTTGGCATTGCAAATGCCTCTGAACGTCCGTTTGCGTTCCAAAAAAATGCTTTTAAACTATAAAGTACTATAAAGACCCTGTGTACATGTACTGATAAGTGACAGAGGAGAGTTCACGGGCAGCTGAAAAAAATGCCCAACTGCTCCTACCAGCAACAGTGTATGTTGTTATGTGGCCTTAACTGACACAGCCATTAATGTCTAAACCGCTGGCAACAAAAGCAAGTACACCCCTAGATGAAAATGTCCAAATTGGGCCCAAGTAGCCATTTTCCCTCCCTGGTGTTATGCGACTCGTTAGTGTTTCAGGAGGTCAGGAGTGAATGCTGGGCAAGTGTGTTAAATTTGGTGTTATCGCTCTCACTCTCTCATACTGGTCACTGGAAGTTCAACATGGCACCACATGGCAAAGAACTCTCAGGATCTGAAAAAAAGGATTGTTGCTCTACATAAAGATGGCCTAGGCCAGTGATGGCAAAGCTTAGCACCCCAGATGTTTTGGAACTACATTTCCCATGATGCTCATGCACTCTGCAGTGTAGTGGAGCATCATGGGAAATGTAGTTCCAAAACATCTGGGGTGCCCAGATTCACCATCACTGGCCTAGGCTATAAGAAGATTGCCAAGACCCTGAAACTGAGCTGCAGCACGGTGGCCAAGAGCATACAGTGGTTTAACAGGACATGTTCCACTCAGAACAGGTCTGAACAGGCCTGAAGTTGAGTGCACGTGCTCAGCATCATATCCAGAGGTTGTCTTTGGGAAATAGATGTAAGATGGCTGCCAGCATTGCTGCAGAGGTTGAAGGGGTGGGGGGGTCAGCCTGTCAGTGCTCAGACCATACGCCACACACTGCATCAAATTGGTCTGCATGGCTGTCGTCCCAGAAGGAAGCCTCTTCTAAAGATGATGAACAAGAAAGCCTGCAGTTTGCTGAAGACAAGCGTCCTAAGGACGTGTTTTACTGGAACGATGTCCTGTGGTCTGATGAGACCAAGATAAACTTATTTGGTTCAGATGGTGTCAAGTGTGTGTGCCAGCAACCAGGTGAGGAGTACAAACGCAAGTGTGTCTTGCCTACAGTCAAGCATGGTGTTGGGATTGTTTTGGTCTGGGGCTGCATGAGTGCTTCTGGCACTGGGAAACTACAGTTCATTGAGGGAACCATGAATGCCAACATGTACTGTGACATACTGAAGCAGAGCATGATCCCCTCCCTTCAGAGACTGGGCTGGAGGGCAGTGAAATGATAATGACACCAAACACACCTCCAAGACGAACACTGCCTTGCTAAAGAAGCTGAGGGTAAAGGTGATAGACTGGCCAAGCATGTCTCCAGACCTAAACCCTATTGAGCATCCTCAAACGGAAGGTGGAGAAGCGCAAGGTCTCCAATATCCACCAGCTCCATGATGTCGTCATAGGAGGAGAGGAAGAGGACTCTCCAATGGGGGTTAGGGCAGTTCTGGAAAATAAGGGTGGCCACACAAAATATTGACACTTTGGGCCCAATTTGGAAATTTTCACTTAGGGGTGCACTCACTTTTGTTGCCAGCAGTTTAGACATCAATGGCTGTGTGTTGAGTTATTTTGAGGGGGAAGCAAATTGACACTGTTATACAAGCTGTACACTCACTACTTTACATTGTAGCAAAGTGTAATTTCTTCAGTGTTGTCACATGAAAAGATATAATAAAATATTTACAAAAATGTGAGGGGTGTACTCACTTTTGTGAGATACTAATATATATATCCATCCCTGAGGAAGTCACAAGGCGTGACTAAACTAGTAGAAGGGACCTGAGAGTAGAGCTGCACAATTAATCGTTAAAAAATCTTTATCTCGATTCAACCCCCCTGACGATCTCCAATGCAGAGTTTGACGATTCTTTCATATAACAAGTGGAGAGACTTATCTGTTAAAAGAAAATATCCACAGTCTGCCAAGTTTTTAACAGGAAACATTGTAACTAATGCTTCCTTTTTAGATCAAAGGGATAAACTTCTGTGCGTGTGTAAAGAAAAAATCTGGGCAGTCTGCCAAGTTCGTAACATGAAACATTGTACCTAAGTTTCTTCTTAGATCAAACTTCTATGTGCAAATGCGTGCAATTTAAACAATTAGGTCTCATGCACACGGACGTTTTTACAGCCGCTTTTTTGAGCGTTTTTTGCAGCTTAAAAACGCCTGTCCATGTTAGTCTATGGCTTCAGGCCCACCTAGGTGTTTTTGAGCTGCAAATGGCATAGGCATTTTTAAGCTGTAAAAAAAACCCAGGACCAGTGCGTTCTGAGGCTCCAGCGTTAGAGCTGTAAAAACGTCAGGCGCCGGTAAAAAGTGTTAAACGGCAGTTAACAAGGCTTAACGCTGTGTTAAGCCTCGTCCGGCGTTTCTGTCTCTATTCAAAATCAATGGTTCCCTATGGGAGCCCATTGATTTGAATAGAAGTCGTACCAGAAGTCGGATCAAGATGATGCGACTTGTGTGCTGAGGATCTTGAAGAGGAGCTCCGCAAAAATGTAAAAAAAAAATGTTTGCGTGAGGTTCCCCCCAAGATGATACCAGGCCCTTTGGTCTGGTATGGATCTTAAGGGGAACCCCACACCGAAAATATGGCGTAGGGTCCCCCCAAAGATCCATACCAAACCCTTATCCGAGCACGCAGCCCGGTAGGTAAGGAAAGGGGGCGAACACCGCCCCCCTCCTGAACCGTACCAGGCCGCACGCCCTCAACATGGGGGGTTGGTGCTTTGGGGCAGGGGGGGCCCTGTGCCCCCCACCCCAAAGCACCTTGTCCCCATGTTGATGAGGACAAGGGCCTCTTCCCGACAACCCTTGCCCGGTGGTTGTCGGGGTCTGCCGAATCTGGGAGCCCCCTTCAACGACGCTGTCTCCCGCTGTAATGCGGTGTACGCGGTGCGTTGCGACTTATATAGGCATCCCATCATGCCCCGGGCTATGACATCATAAGAGGGCGGGATCACCGGGTGACATCATCCGGTGCCCACGCCCCCATGCCTATATAAAACGCAACACATCGAATACACCGCATTACAGCGGGAGACAGCGCCATGTCAACATTGGAAGAGAGAAGAGAACGGCGGCCGAGGAGAAGACCGGGCTGCTCCGTTAGTAAAAGAGCTGAAAGAAGATAGCGGAGGAGTCCGGCAGAAGGCACCAGAGAGTGGGAGAAGAGGCCGGAGAGCGGGAGAAGAGACCCCCGAAGTCGGACGAAGACCACCAGGGCTGCCTAATAAATTACTTTTTTTTTTATTGACACTTTTCCCCCAGGTGAATGGGTAGGGGTATGGATGTACCCCTTACTCGTTCACATAGGGTGGGGGGGCCGGGATCTGGGGGCCCCCTTATAGAAGGGGGCTCCCAGATTCCGATAAGCCCCCGCCCGCAGACCCGACAACCACCGGGCAAGGGTTGTCGGGAAGAGGCCCTTGTCCTTATCAACATGGGGACAATGTGCTTTGGGGTGGGGGGTGCAGGGCCCCCCCTGCCCCAAAGCACCAACCCCCCCATGTTGAAGGTGTGCGGCCTGGTACGGTTCAGGAGGGGGGCGGTGTTCGCCCCCTTTCCTTACCTACAGGGCTGCGTGCTCGGATAAGGGTTTGGTATGGATCTTTGGGGGGACCCTATGCCATTTTTTCAGTGTGGGGTTCTCCTTAAGGTCCATACCAGACCGAAGGGCCTGGTATCGTCTTGGGGGGGGGAACCTCACGCAAAAAATGTTTTTACATTTTTGCGGCGCTCCTCTTCAAGATCCTCAGCACACAAGTCGCACCGCAAGTCAGATCATCTTGATCCGACTTCTGGTACAACCTCTATTCAAATCAATGGGCTCCCATAGGGAACCATTAATTTTGAATAGAGACAGAGAAACGCGGCTGAAAGCTAGCACGGATTAACGTGCATTGAATTCAATGCAAAACGTGGAGAAAAAAAAAACGCGTTTTTAACGCTGCTTTTTTCCTGGCGTCTGTACTAGCACGCCGTTATTGGCCGCGCTGTCATCTGGACCTGTCATGTGTCCCAGATGACTGACAGGGGGGAGGGAGCCCTTCCTGCGCTGAGCGGAAGTGAGATCACCAGCCCAGGCACTGAAGGAGGCAGATTACGAGGGACCCCCTAGCAACAGGCATTTAGAGGTGAGTTAAAAAAAAAAAAAATCCAAAATTTTAGTTTTTAGGAATTTTAATCATTTTACTTTTTTGGGGGGGGGAGACACCACTTTAAGTTAAAAATCAATATTTTTTTGCTAGAAAATTATGTGGAACCCCCAAACATTATATATATTTTAGCAGAGACCCTAGGGAATAAAATGGCAATTGCTGCAATAGTTTATGTCACACTGCATTGGCCCAGCGGTCTTTCAAGTGCAATTTCTTGGGAAAAAAATACACTTCCATGAATAAAAAAAATAAAAAAACAGTGAATTAACTTTTTGTTTTAATGTGAAAGATGATGTTATGCCACGAGAATCGTGATCGATCTTCTAGGCAAGAAAATAAAAAATTGCTTTAGCCAGAATCGTGTAGCTCTACCTAAGACGCTGAGGAACAAGGAACCAGGAAGGATTCAGAGTGTAAGGGATGGAAGGGGCACTGTTGAGGCTGAAGAGGCGGTTGCAAGGTGATGCATTCGTCCTAGCACCGCTGGTACAAGCAAATTATACACAGGCTTGCTTACGTTTTTTAAAGTGTGAGTGCTTATTTGTAATGGCTTTATTTGAATAAAATACAAAATAAAAAAAAAAAAGGACAAAACTCTATTGTAAGAGCTGATTGCTTTGCACGTGGTCGATGTGATTGGAGTTCATGGGCAGCTTATAAGGAGAAGGAATATTATGAGGAACATTCCAAAAGGATTAAACGTTTTCAAAGGCTCATATAAAAAGCCTATAAAAGGTGAGGGCACAACCGGTGGAGGGAGCACAAAGATTATGAGAAACACATATTGGTGGATGATTGTGGAGAGATCGATTTATTCACTATTCAAATAATAGACTGGCATGATATTTTCACCCTTGTTTGATTTATAAAAGGACACTATAAGGATATAATCTGCACATTGCACTTTATTACCAACTACATTGTTTGATTTGTTTAACCCCTTCAATACCCGCCCATTGTCATATGACGCCCACAAGGTGGATCTACCATCCTGGGTGGGCGTCATATGACGTCCTCCCATTCCCGGCCGCCTGGGGGGGGGGCACGCGCGGCGTCGCTCGGGACCCGTTGCGGGTGCCCGGCGGCCTCGATGTCCGCCGGGCACCCGCGATTGCCCGTTAAAACAACGGGACCGCGGAGCTGTGTGTGTAAACACACAGCTCCACGTCCTGTCAGCGAGCAGGAGACCGATCATGTGATCCCAGCACGGAGGAACACATGATCGGTCTCCTCCCCTTGAGTCCCCTCCCCCCACAGTTAGAATCACACATTTAGGGAAAACATTAACCCCTCCCCGCCCCCTAGTGTTAACCCCTTCCCTGCCAGTCACATTTACACAGTAATCAATGCAATTTTATAGCAACGATCGCTGTGTAAATGTGAATGGTCCCAAAAATGTGTCAAAAGTGTCCGAAGTGTCCGCCGCAATGTCGCAGTCACGAAAAAAAAAAAAAAAAAAAATTAAAAAAAAAAAAAAAAAAAAAAAATCGCAGATCGCCGCCATTACTAGTAAAAAAAAAAAAATGCAATAAATCTATCCCCTATTTTGTAGACGCTATAACTTTTGCGCAAAACCGATCAATATACGCTTATTGCGATTTTTTTTACCAAAAATATGTAGAAGAATACGTATCGGCCTAAACTGAGGAAAAAAATAGTTTTTTTAAAAAAAAATGGGCTATTTATTAGAGCAAAAAGTAAAAAATAGTGTTTTTTTTTCAAAATTGTCGCTCTTCTTTTGTTTATAGCGCAAAAAATAAAAACCGCAGGGGCGATCAAATACCACCAAAAGAAAGCTCTATTTGTGGGAAAAAAAGGTCAATTTTGTTTGGGTGCAACGTCGCACGACCGCGCAATTGTCAGTTAAAGCGACGCAGTGCCGAATCGCAAAAAGTGCTCTGGTAAGGAAGGGTGAAAAATGGCCCGGTGATGAAGTGGTTAAGGACATTCTGTGTAAAATTTGCATACTGCACTTTATTCACTCATAGCGTTTGTTAATAAATCGGCATCGGCCGATTGTGCTGCTAAAAAAGGCAGATTTTAAAACTTCAGCGCCGACTTGCAAATTACTTCTGATAGAAGTCAATGCCATTTGCCTGAAGTTTTCCCACTTGTCTGGGCAGTCTGCCAAGTGTGAGAAAAAGATACAATGTTTCTTCTTATCAATGAACTCAACTCTGTGTGGAGAAGTTCTCAGTTTAACCATTTAAAGCCTAAATCTTTTCTGACACTTGTTGCTTACAAGTAAAAATCCTGTATTTTCTGCTAGAAAATCACTTAGAACCCCCAAAAAATATATATTTTTTTTAGCATAGACCCTAGGGAATAAAATAGCGGTTGTTGCAATATTTTATGTCACACAGTATTTGCGCAGCGGTCAAACGCAATTTTTTGGGAAAAAATACACTAATGAATAAAAAAAATGTAAATAAAAAAAAAACAGCAAAGTTAGCCCATTTTTTTCGTCCAAATTTTTTGATTACCTGTTTTTGTGTATTTCATATTTAAGATATCGTTTTTTTATCTAAATTATACATACAAGTGAACTGATTGGAGGTTTTGTTTAATAAAATGTAAGAAATGTTCTGTATCACTTATTACTTAAGGCTGCTTTCACACTGGAGCGGGCAGGCGCTGGCGGTAAAATGCTGCTAGTTTTAGCGGCGCTTTACTGTCATTTTAGCGGCGCTATTCGGCTGCTAGCGGGGCGCTTATAACCCAGCTAGCGGCTGAGGAAGGGGTTAAATGCGCCCATCCGGCGACGCTGACGAATCGCTTTGCAGGCACTTCGACAGCGGTGCCCATTCATTTCAATGGGCAGGAGTAGTGGAGGAACGGTGTACACCGCTCCAAAGGACTTTTTTTTAACATCCTGCCAGCGCATCGCCTCAGTGTGAAAGCAATCAGGCTTTCACACTGAGACTGCAGGGGAGACGTTTTGCAGGCACTTTACAGGCGCTATTTTTAGCCCAAAAGCACCTGAAAAACACCTCAGTGTGAAATTTGGATTTTTTTTTGATTTTATGAGATGAAGGGGGGGAATCGGCCTAACATATCAGCCCAAAAAATCATATATCGCCCATTGGCCGCCGCGATTTCTAAATATCGTCATCGGCTAGAGAAAAACCCATATCAGTCGACCTCTACTTTATACCCCTTAAGGGATATTCTTATATTTAGTGCTGAAATTATGTTATAAACAGATGAATACCATAGCTCTCCTATACAGTATATAGATGAATAGAGGTCCTATACAGTATATAGATGAATAAAGCAGCTCTAGTATAATATACAGTATATAGATGAATAGAGGAGCTCCCCTATACAGTATATAGATGAATAAAGCAGCTCTAGTATAATATACAGTATATAGATGAATAGAGGAGCTCCCCTATGCAGTATATAGATGAATAGAGCAGCTCTGCTATGGATTATACATATGGATAGAGGAGCTCTTGATTATTCCTGTATATAGATGAATGGAGGAGACTTACATTATTGTATACAGAACAATGAGTATTTAGATGAATAAAAGGAGCTCTCTATGATCATAGAGATTTCCTTTATTCATTAACTGATCAGAGTATGGCTAGAGGAGCTCTCTATGGTCAGAGTATGGCTAGAGGAGCTCTCTATGGTCAGAGTATGGCTAGAGGAGCTCTCTATGGTCAGAGTACGGCTAGAGGAGCTCTCTATGGTCAGAGTACGGCTAGAGGAGCTCTCTATGGTCAGAGTACGGCTAGAGGAGCTCTCTATGGTCAGAGTACGGCTAGAGGAGCTCTCTATGGTCAGAGTACGGCTAGAGGAGCTCTCTATGGTCAGAGTACGGCTAGAGGAGCTCTCTATGGTCAGAGTACGGCTAGAGGAGCTCTCTATGGTCAGAGTACGGCTAGAGGAGCTCTCTATGGTCAGAGTACGGCTAGAGGAGCTCTCTATGGTCAGAGTACGGCTAGAGGAGCTCTCTATGGTCAGAGTACGGCTAGAGGAGCTCTCTATGGTCAGAGTACGGCTAGAGGAGCTCTCTATGGTCAGAGTACGGCTAGAGGAGCTCTCTATGGTCAGAGTACGGCTAGAGGAGCTCTCTATGGTCAGAGTACGACTAGAGGAGCTCTCTATGGTCAGAGTACGACTAGAGGAGCTCTCTATGGTCAGAGTACGACTAGAGGAGCTCTCTATGGTCAGAGTACGACTAGAGGAGCTCTCTATGGTCAGAGTACGACTAGAGGAGCTCTCTATGGTCAGAGTACGACTAGAGGAGCTCTCTATGGTCAGAGTACGACTAGAGGAGCTCTCTATGGTCAGAGTACGACTAGAGGAGCTCTCTATGGTCAGAGTACGACTAGAGGAGCTCTCTATGGTCAGAGTACGACTAGAGGAGCTCTCTATGGTCAGAGTACGACTAGAGGAGATCTCTATGGTCAGAGTACGACTAGAGGAGATCTCTATGGTCAGAGTATGACTAGAAGATCTGTCTCCGTGTCTGCCGCCCCCAGTGTCCCTCTGTCACATCACTGCAGTCATGTTGCAGGGAGGGTGACTTAGGCACACGGCTCTGATCACATACAACGTGCAGCCCATTTAGTTAAGCCCCCGGAGCTCAGTGGCGCCCCCTCAGTCACAAGGCTTGACTTATGTCTCCCCCACTCCAAACACGTTTCGAGTTTCCAGCGTCCCCGGCTACTAGTGATGTCCAGTTCATGAACGAATCGTTCTTTTGAATCGATTCTTTTCAGTGAACTGGGTGAGTCGATTCATCTGAGTGAACTGATCCGTTTGAAACAGTTCACTATGCACTCAATACATAGCATAGCATAGCAGGCCTGCTAAATGGTAATATGATCCTAGAGTGAGAGAGCTCGGCCCCTCCCTGCAACCAATCAGCGACAAGAGTCAGGAGTACACACTAAACCGAGTTAAAGAATCACATGAGTTACCGAGTTAAAGAATCATATGAGTTATTAGAACTCAGTACACTGAAAGAACCGAGTCCCCACCAGAACAAGATGTAGAACAACACACTGAATCAGTGATCAGGGAGCAGTAGTACACTACAGACTGCTTTAAAGACAGAGAGGACAGAGTCATGATAAGAAGATATCCTCATTCAGATTAATTATTTAACCCTTTAGTATTTAGTTGGCTTATCCTAAAGGAAATCTGCATGTTAAAAGGGAAAAATATCCCTTCTGGGACATGTGTCTAATTTAGTAGCTATATAACTGAATGAGAGAGCAGTCTAATTTTTATAACACAAAAATACATTTTATCCTGCTTTATAGTATATTTTTCTGCCGTCTGCGTAATATTGTTCTGCGTTCTGGTCCTGAGATTTCCATGCCCCTTGGATTTTTTTTTTTTTTTTTTATGGTGTGGTGATAGCTAACGTGTGAATAAATCATTGTTTATGTGCATGCCCTACGCACATTTATTCACATGCAGATATCAGGGTCAGTGGGGATGGTTTTATTTTTTATTTTTTCACTTAACAATCCCCTATGTGATAGTTTGTTGAAGTGACAGGTTCTCTTTATTGCATCTGGGGTGTGTTATATGATCATATGAGTATAGGATTGTGCTCAGTAATCTGGGTAGTAGGTGTTCTGTCAGATAAAGCAATCTATAGGAGCAGCCAATATTGTCACTTATGGTGACGCACAAACAGTTGTGTAAACGCTAAGCCTGTTTTTGTGCGTGTGAATTGCATTCTGATGGGCCAACTTCACAGTTAAGATTGATAGCCATCAGATTTGTCTGTAGTCTTTACAGTGCATAATGAGGCCCCTTTTACACTTGTGTGACTTGTCCTGCGACTTGGGACTACAAAGTCGCATGACAAGTGGTACCCCACGATTTCCAATGAGTACCGTTCATATCTGTGCGTCTTCCAGTCACTGCCAGACTGCAAAGTAGTCACTGCACTACTTTGGTCTGATTTTGATGCGACTTGAGGCAGAGACATCAAGATTACATAAGTATTTCTTCAAGTCGCATCAAAATCTCATCAAAGTCACAGTAAAAATTGTGGCAAAAATTGCATGACTTTCAAGTTGCTTTAGTGTGAAAGGAGCCTAAGGCCCGGTTCACACTGCTGCGGTGCGGGAGATCGCATATGATTCGCACCGCACTGCAGTTCAAATCATATGTGATCTCTGTGCGATGCAAATTCAGTCATACAGATAGTATGGCTGAATTCACATCGCATTCGGCCCAAAATCGAAGAGGACCCTTTTTTCGGTCCGCAGCAGAATCTGATCGCATGGTGTTCTCACCATGCGATCCGATTCCTGTCCGAGTTTGCAGATCGCACTGCGATATGCGAGCTGCTATGGGGGTGTCATTAAAATTTCACTGACACTCCCAGCAGCTCGCATAGGGCAGTGTGAACTGCCGGCGGGAGACATGCGGTGCGGGAACCCGCAGTAGATTCGCAGCGTTCCCGCACCGCAGCAGTGTGAACCGGGCCTAACGATTGGATTTTACTATCGTGGGTACTTCGCACGCGGTAGTAAAATCAAAATTTTTCCTGTGCATGCGCTGTAAAGACAACGGAAAAATGTGATGGCTAGCAATGTTAACTGTGAAGTTGCCCCATCAGAATGAGGTTCACATGCACAAAAACCCACTTTTCATTTACAGAGCTTTTTGTGGGTCAGTCTGACACAACAACAATAGGATTGGGCTCTGAAAAAGGAAAATACAAGAAAAAACCTCCCCAGGACCTGCCAACCTTCTGTGAAGAATCATTCTTCTGATTCTAATCATTTAAGAAGGTTGAGTCAGAGCTGTGGTTCACTTGCTTGTCAGTAGACTCAGCAAGTGAACCGAAGAACCGAAGAATCGATTCATTGAATCGGTTCATTTCAGTGAGTAGTTCGAAATGAACCGATTCAGTTAAAAGATCCGGACTTCCCATCACTACCGGCTACAACTATCCACCAATCATCAGCCTCGAGCTTCCGTCCTTGTGAGACTAGAAAAGAGGCGTGACTTTGAAGGCCGCCTCCCAGGCGCCGATTGGCCAAGTGGGGAGCAACACGTGTAGCCGAAAGTAGGTCACGAAACTGCTTTCCCCTCCGGCTGCCTCACGTGGAGAGCTGCTCGGGCGCCCTCCCTCATTATGTAATCCTACGTCACGGCACCGGGGCGCCAATGGGAAGCGGCGCTGGGCAGAACGTAAACAGTGGCCGCACATGGCTAGGGCGGCAGATCCATGTGAGAGTGCGGGATGACAGGATAGCAGTGTCAGGCACAGGCCCCGCCTCCTTATAACCCACTTTAGGACTGGCACAGGTGAGCGGCTGGAGAACTACCCATCAGTATACCCCTATACCATCCCCGTCCATTCTAATACCCCCCAGAGGAGGAGACTTACCTGCACTGCTCTCCATGTCGGTGTGTGTGGGGTGAGCGGTGACCAGTCGGGGGATGATGGTGATTCAGGTGGCGGCTCCTCTTCCCGGCTTCCTCCTTCTCTCCCGCCTCTCCTCAGCTACTCATCTCCCCTGTACATGATCCATGATGGGGTGTTGTGTCCGCTCTCCTCGGTGTCCATACAGTGTGCCCACTGCCCAGGGATGGGTGAGGCCAGTGGTGTCCCTGTGCCCGGAGATCTGTCCTCTGTCACTCCTGATAGTCCTATGTGTTCTGTGCTCGGGGACACATCCAGCCTCCTTCTCCAGGGGAGGAGCTCCACATCAATTACACAGCATGGCTAGACTGTGCCTGGGACCCCTCCCCTTCCACGGTGGGCGGGGCTACCATACACTGTCATCTCATCCACTATACAGTATCGTGTCCCATCAGATGGGGGGCTTCACACAGATCATCGTGTCCCATCAGATGGGGGGCTTCACACACAGATCATCGTGTCCCATCAGATGGGGGCTTCACACAGATCATCGTGTCCCATCAGATGGGGGGCTTCACACTCACACAGCTCATCGTGTCCCATCAGATGGGGGGCTTCACACACAGATCATCGTGTCCCATCAGATGGGGGGCTTCACACTCACACAGCTCATCGTGTCCCATCAGATGGGGGGCTTCACACAGATCATCGTGTCCCATCAGATGGGGGGCTTCACACAGATCATCGTGTCCCATCAGATGGGGGGCTTCACACAGATCATCGTGTCCCATCAGATGGGGGGCTTCACACTCACACAGATCATCGTGTCCCATCAGATGGGGGGCTTCACACACAGATCATCGTGTCCCATCAGATGGGGGGGCTTCACACACAGATCATCGTGTCCCATCAGATGGGGGGCTTCACACAGATCATTGTGTCCCATCAGATGGGGGGCTTCACACTCACACAGATCATCGTGTCCCATCAGATGGGGGGCTTCACACTCACACAGATCATCGTGTCCCATCAGATGGGGGGCTTCACACTCACACAGATCATCGTGTCCCATCAGATGGGGGGCTTCACACAGATCATCGTGTCCCATCAGATGGGGGGCTTCACACTCACACAGATCATCGTGTCCCATCAGATGGGGGGACTTCACAAACACAGGTCTCCGTGTCCCATCAGATGGGGGGGCTTCACACACAGATCATGTCCCTTCAGATGGGGGGGCTTCACACTTACAGATCATCGTGTCCCATCAGATGGGGGGCTTCACACACACAGATCATGTCCCTTCAGATGAGGGGGCCTCTCTGCACACAGCTCATCGTGTCCCATCAGATTGGGGGTTCACACACACATCATTTCTGACAGACAAAATCTTCACTCAAAAGTGATGTGAGGGCGGTGGATGTTGCCTGGGATCTCTATGGCTCTGTGTAAATACACAGACCTTGCTGCCGTCCAAGGTTCGGACGGTATGAAAAAAAAAAAAAAGAGTGCCCTGTTGCAGCCACGCTTGCCGTTTCCGATCGAAAATCCGCCATTATATCTGGGGTACCAAAGGTCCTAGAATAGCTCGGGCTACGATGCATGCCTCTAAAGACTTGGGGGATATGGGGGTGCCTGAGTTTCGGAAGTAATATACGGCTGCGCAGCTGGCACAATTACTCCAACTACATGGCCGTCACTATTGCCCTGAGTGGGTTCCACTGGAGTCTCAGGCGTGCACTCCACTGGCAATGGACCTTATCCTTTGAACTTCCTCAAAGCATCATAAAGTTATTTTGTGTCCATCATTCCTTATGCATCTGGGATATGAGTTGTAGGAGATGGTCCCTACGTTCTGCACATACCCCGGTGGCCCTACTCTTCGGCAATTCTCTGTTCCCCCTGGCATGCATAGATTTGGTTGGTGGGTAAACAAGGGACTACTTTGCATAGGTGACTACCTAGACCACAAAGGAATATGTCCTACCTCGCACTACACAGACAGTTTGGGGATTCCCCCTGCAGAGAGCTTCCATTTACAGCAAATTACGCATTTTCTTCAACCACTACGGAAAGACGGGACTGACCTGGCAGTGCGCACCATGTTCGAAAACAGGTGCGGTGCTTACAGGACGCTGCCCTCCGGTGGGGGGGGGGCATCTCTGTGCTCTATAAACAGTTTACTATCCCTCCTACCAGGCTATCATATCAGGTGGCATGGAAGAGGGATCTGGAAATAAGTCCTGAGGCGGAGGCCTGGGGCAAATGGAGTACCCGAATCCAAAAATGCATCCTAAACATTGCCCTGATTGAAGCGGGATACAAAGTATATGCCAGATGGTACTCCAAAATGTATCCAGGAACCTCAGCTTCATGCTTCGGGGGTTGCGGACAGGTGGGTTCGCTACTACATGTATGTTGGACATGCCCCAAGGTTCATCGCTTCTGGATGCATTTTCTCGGTCACAATGGTCAATATTGTTAGGAACGCTAGTGTCGCCCTACTGAAAAAAAAAACACCTGGGAAGCTATAGCAGATGAGTTTTGGGACCCAGTTCCTCAATTGCATTGGTGCACTTGATGGCAAGCACATCAGGGTAAAGAAGCCTCCTCAGTCTGGATCTCTATACTTCAATTATAAGAAGTATTTCTTTGTGGTCCTCCCGGCCAGGGCTGATGCAAGGATTTTTGACACCCTAGGCGAAACCTAATTTTGTGCCCCCAGTGGCCCAGCCCCTGACTCCACCGCCTTTGTCATGCCCATGTATATGGTTGAGGTGTTGGGGTGGAGATTTTTGTGGCGCCTTCCCCCCTATTTCTTCAGTCATGGTCTGCAGGCCCGCACTTGCGCCTCTGGACCCGGCCTGAAGACAAATAGTGGCAGAGCCAGCTCACTTGCTCACCCCAGCCGAGGTCCGCAGGTATATAGACAGGTTAGGGTAGTATACAGATAGGCTAGGGCAGTATACAGACAGGTTAGGTTAGTATATACACAGGCTAGGGCAGTATACAGACAGGCTAGGACAGTATATACACAGGCTAGGGCAGTATATACACCGGCTAGGGTAGTATACAGACAGGCAAGGGCAGTATATATAGACAGGCTAGGGCAGTATACACACAGTCTAGGGCAGTATACACACAGGCTAGGGCAGTATATATAGACAGGCTAGGGCAGTATATGTATACACAGGCTAGGGCAGTATATGTATACACAGGCTAGGGCAGTATATACCACTCACTTTATCTGCAAGTAGCGAACCAGGTCCCGCAGAGACACCTGTGCGGACATCAGGCCAATGGGGTCTCCTCCAGCCCCTCCCCCCTCACAAGCAGCTGACATCTAGTTCCTGCTCCAATGTAGGACACAAGGACAGGGGAGATCGCTGGCTCATGATGCTCTGAGGACAGGCAAGGCCAGGAGGAAGAGTGGCCTCCATGACGGGGGGAGGAGGCAGAAAGGCAGACCTGGCTGTATTGGCCCGTACATCAGCGACTGGTGGTGATGACGTGACCGTGTGGTACACAGACAGGTCACTGGCACTATGATGAGCAGAGGCACGCAGTGGCACAGGGGATGTTTCCTTTCCTTCCTCCATTCAGGACACAGACACAGTCCTTCGCTGCCGCTGTGCGCCTCTGACACTGTACGGAGGCACTCGGGAGCGGCTGCCTGTTGAATTAGTTGCTAGCAGCAGAGAGAGGAAGTAGGATCACCAGCGGCCGGGCACCCTAAGCGGCAGTGCGCCCTAGGTCGCTGACTAGTTGTAGCGCCGGCCCTGCTCCTGGCATTGTCTGATGCCCACCTACACTTCATAGCTGTTTATGTCAGGGTATATGACAGCCAAGGTGATGCTGTATCTTTCGACAGTCAGCTTTTGGATGTTGCCTACATTCCACCTAGCAGGCTTCTACCGTGCACAGCAGAACCCAGTCTACCCTTGGTCATGGTAGCAGATAAGGCCCTTGGACTGGCAGAAAATCGAATGAGGTCATACAATGGCTACGGTCTCAGTCAGACACAAAAAATCTTCAATTATCGGCTCAGTCATGCCCGCCATTTTGTTGAATGTGAATGCGTCTGCACCACAAAATAGAGAGTACTGCTGTCATGCATACAGCTAGATCAAAAATGCCATTAAAGTGGTACTGGCCTGTTGTGTCCTTCATAACTTTTTTTGGGACAAAAAAATGAGGCACTGTTGAACCAAAGCCGCAAAATCTAAGTCAACGTGTTCAGTTTATGGACTTATGGTCAACTGAATGGGTTTGCAAATTTTTTTGTATCAGCGGAGGGGGAAGTGTCATGGCAGGATCAGTATGCGTGATATATTTTGTTGTTTCTGCATTATCTCTACTTACTGTCTTTAACCACTAGACGACCGGGCCATAGCCGAATGACAGCCACATCCACAACCACGTGATCACTCCATCCAATGCGATCACAATGTAAACAATCCGGGGTCATACAGGGGTTCAGCTCTCTCCTCTCCTCACACCGACACAGCGTTTGTGGAGAAGAGAGAGATCGAGTGGCAAACTGTAAGTTTGATTCATTTTTACTGTGTCCAACAGTGCCACATCAGTGCTCTACTGTGCCCTACAGTGCAACCTATACCCATCAGTGCCACTACAGTGCTCATCTGTGCCCTGCAGTGTTCATCTGCACCACTACAGTGCTCTCTGCGACACTACAGTGCTCATTAGTGCCACTACAGTGCCCATAAGTGAGTGCTCATCAGTGCCACCCTATCAGTGGATCCTCTTCAGTGCCACCTCGTCGGTGCCAGCTAATCAATGCATTACTCAGTGCAACATCAGTGCACCCTCATAAGCACCCAGCAGTGCAGCCTCATTAGACTAGCCTCATCAGCACCCATCAGTGCAGCCACATCTTTCCTAGTGTCCCTATCACACCAGAGCCCACAGTATGCCAGTGAGACATATCAGCTTTTAAGCCTGAGCGACCAGAGCCGCAGGGAGCTCTCTGAGTCTGTGTCCGATTCATATTCGGCATATGAACCCATTTTAGGCAGTGGGCCTGCTACAGAATCGGAGGAAGAGGAATATGTGTCCATGAAACAAAGGTGTTCTGGCAAGGAGCAGGCTACTACAAGTAGAGTAGTGGCATCCGCCATTAGCTCAGTGGCATCCACGAGAAATGGAGTACCACTGCAAAAAATGTCAAGCACTAGTGGGGTATCTTCTCAGCCCCAAAAGGTTAGGATCCATGCCCTTCAAAATCCTCTTTGGCTTCCCCCTAATTCAGGAGCAGCAAACACCCCCCCCCCCCCCTTTTACCGCCCAGCCAGGGGTCCAGATGAACACAGATAGATTTGTCCTTATTGATTTTTTTTTTATTTAATTTTTACAGAGGACCTACTATCTTCCATCGTGGCCCAGTCCAACCTCTATGCACAACAGTTCATATCAAGCAACCCTGGTTCAAGTTACGCCCCTCCCTATGGGTGGAGAGAACTAACCGTGGAGGAATTTAAAATATTTTTAGGCCTAACTTTCAATATGGGACAACATTTTTTTATTATACTCCTACTGGTTCACCAACCCCCATTCTCCACATGCCAATCTTCTCATCCCGTATGCCAAGATCAAGATACCTAATGATGATGCAGTTCCTCCATTACAATGACAACACCCAGTGCCCTCCCTGAAATGATCCAGCTTATGAAAAATTATTTAAATTCGGGCACTTCTACTTTTTTTTTTTGTTAAATTCCCCCAGTGATTTATACCCGACTAAAATATCTCAGTGGATAGGTCACTTGTCAAATTCACAGGCAGGCTTTAAGCAGTTTATCCCCAGCAAAAGGGCTTGATATAAGGTTAAGCTCTACAAACTATGTGACCGAGCCACAGGGTACATCTATGCCTTCCTGGTGTACGGATGGAAAGACTCCCAGCTGCATACCCTTGAATGCCCAGAGTACATTGGAGCCAGCGGAAAAGTTGTTTGGGAGCTTGTCTATCCACTCCTTGAAAAGGGTTACCATCTATATGTGGATAATTACTACACAAGCTTGCCCCCCCCCCGCGCAATCTTTACTGGAGGAAGACTCCAGCACGCAGACTACGATGAGGGGAGACGGCATCTTTGCGGAATGATGAGATATTGGCTATCAGGTGGAGGGACAGACGAAACGTCTACATGCTCTCATTGATTCTTGACGACACCTATGTGGAAATCCCCAGAAGAAACGCCCCAATCCAAAACACCAGCTTGTGTCCACAGCTATAATTTGTTCATGGGGGAGTCAACTTCAATGATCAAACCCTACCTTCCAACAAGAAAAATCTGCCATTGGTATAAAGTCTCTATTTATTTTTTCAGTTTGGCCATGTATAATACTTATATTATTTACCGTAAATCTACCAAGATCTGGATGAAGAAAACTAATTTTCTGGTTTTCTCATTCCTGGATTAGGGTCTGGAGACCGGAGGCTTTAAGAGATTGGGTGGGAGAAGCCTCTACCCCTGTCCCCATTCTTTCCTGGCCTGCTACCTGTACTATGGACCATGTTCCTGCCTACTACCAGGACCAATATTTTGGCACTGCTGGCAATATCTATATTTGCACTGACCCTGGACTGTATATGGACAGTATCCCTGTCTGTACTGACTATGGATAATATTCCTGCCTGCTGCCTGGACATTTGGGGGATATTTCTACTTTTATGACTTGTTAGTGTCTTCAATTTTCAATGATTGCCACCATAGCTTGTAGACTCTATAACCTTCACAAATACCAAATAATATACACTGATTTGGGTTATATGTAGCAGGATAACTTTTGGCCAAAATTTACGTAGAAAAATTACTAATTTGCAAAATTTTATAACAAACAAAAATTTTTTTTGTACAAAATGTTTGGTCTTTTTTTCATTTATAGCGCAAAAAATACAGTGGTGATTAAATACCACCAAAAGAAAGCTCTATTTGTGTGAAAAAAAAAAAGACAAACATTTCATATGGGTACAGTGTTACATGACTGAGTAATTGTTATTCAAAATGTGAGAGCACTGAAAGCTGAAAATGGGTCTTGTTAGGAAGGGGGTTTAAGTGCCCAGTGGGCAAGTGGTTAAAGGGGTTGTAAACCCTCAGCGTTTTTCACCTTACTTAAAGCATTCTATGCATTAAGGGGAAAAACCTCCTTTAGTGTAGCAGCCCCCCAGTGCCCCCGTTTTACTTGCCTGAACCCTGTCTTTCCAGTGCCGGGAACGAGCACACCCGCTCTTGCCGGTGTCTCAGGTCCTGATTAGATAGATTGATAGCTGTGCAGCCATTGGCTACCACTACTGCCAATCAAATCCAATGACGCGGGAGCTGGGGGTGGGGCCAAGTCCTGCTGTCTGTGTCAATGGATGCAGCAACAGGACTCGGGAGCGCGTCCGCACGGGTGTCTCTAGGGAAGCGCTTCCCCGAGGGGGCACTCGATGCGGGGAGGAGCCAGGAGCGCAGCAGAGGGACCCCAGAAGAGGAGGATCAGGGCCACTATGTGCAAAACCCTTGCACAGAGGAGGTAAGTATGACATGTTTGTTATTTAAAAAAATAAATAAATAAATAAATAAAAACCTTTAGTGTCCCTTTAACAAAATTATTTTTTATTTGATACATTTTTTAAAAGGTACCTTTTGTCATTTAATTTCTCTTGTTGTTCTTAGCGCTAGCCACATACATATTAGGTTTCGAGGTAAAAAAATACAGTTGGCTTTTTCCAGTGTTCTTTTCCACTGTGGGAGGGAAGCGTATACAGTCCACTTTTGGGTCTGCTAATGTAACCCCACACAGAGGAAAACATGTCCTTTTCACTGAAGTAAAAACGGACTAGAATGCAGTGCATCAGAGAAACTTGGAGAAAAAAAAAAAGTGAAAACACAACAAGATATATCATTTTTCAATCATTTTACTTATAAAATATGTAATGAAATTACTGAAGAAAAGGGTATAAGATATTAGAGCTGGCGGTAGATGGGCTGGGTTGGAAGAATTATTCCCTTGGATTCCACTTGGGGATGGGGGAAAGAGGGTTCGGTATATGAATAGGTGGGGCTCTCATTGTACTATATCTATGTGAATTTTCAACTCGGGGTCCATTTTGTGGAGTGCTGCTGAATTGAGTTAGCGCATGCAGGGACAATTTCAGTGACCCTTAATAAATCTGAATCCATTGCCCCATTTGTTTTTATGTTTATAAATTAAATCTGCCAGGGGTTCTATCCTTTATCAACTCTAAAAAAACAGGACATTTTTTTTTTTACTTCTGTCTGTATTGCTGTTGTAGACCGGCTGCAGTACACACAGACCAAATGTCGGCTGGTTTCTATTGAACCGGCTGATGCCGCCCGACATTCGGCCCATGTATATGGGGCTTTACCCTCATTTCCTGTCAGATAAAATGTTTCCAGCAGCCCAGAAGTGAGGGTACAATTATCACTTTTTCTGCCATAAGTAATTGTTTTAAAGGAGTTGTAAAGGCAGAAGGTATTAAAACCTTCTGTGTGTAGCAGCCACCCCAGCACCCCCTAATACTTATCTTGAGCCCCCATCTCTGTCCAGCGATGTCCACGAGTCCCTTGGCCGTCCGAGACTCTCCTGATTGGCTGAGACACAGCAGCAACGCCATTGGCTCCCGCGGCTGTCAATCAAAGTCAGCCAATCAGGAGAGAGGGGGGACGGGGCCGAACGGCAGCTCTGTGTTTGAATGGACACACAGAGCTGCAGCTCGGCTGCCCCCATAGCAAGCTGCTTCCTGTGGGGGCTCTTAACAGGAGGAGGGGCCAGGAGCAGCAAAGAGGGAAACGAGAAGAGAAGGATCCAGGCTGCCCTGTGCAAATCCACGGCAATAGATCAGGTAAATATAACATGTTTGTTATTTTTTTTTTTTTTTTAAACGAGACTTTACAATCACTTTAAGACAAACACTGATCAGGCTAATAAAAAAAAAAACATCATTTCATTGTTTTCTAGAGCCTAAAGTAGGCTGCTAGTAGTTTTTGTAGCAAAACACCTGGTGCTCAAAATCAGCATGAATAACATACTCTCATTACACTTACAAAAAAACTCCAGGCAAAAATACTACTGTAAAAATAAGTAGTCCATTAAAGGTAAAAAAAAATAAAATAAACCAGCCTATTCACCTTCAACTCAAAGAATTTCCCCACAGTCCTTTTTTTTCGGTCTCATGGCCAATATCATTCAACCTACTTCCTCTGAGCCCAGGACTTTCATGACCGTCGCAGCCTGTAATAAATATATAGCGGTACAATCAGCGCAAAAACAAAACTAAAATTGCATGCAGCTGTACACTTGAAGATTTTCACATAATCTTAAGAAATGGCAATAATAAACAGAAAGTGCAGCGCAAAAAATCAATCAAAACTCATTGACTAGACATCTGTGCATGAACCTGCACAGCTGTCTGTCAAATCGCCCCCAAAGTCAGACTGCATTGCCGGTTTGAAGTCATGCGAGTTCAAACCCACCCTCAATGTGAACCTAAAACCCACCTTCAATGTGAACCTGGGCTAAATGCAGCTTCTAGAGTGCATTCACACCTGCGAATGCATGTGATGCCAATTACATGCCAGAACACCAACGATCACATGTAAGTGAGTGGCCCTGGATGCATTACTTGAATGTGATTGCCACAAGAGCAATTACATGCAAATGGCCACAATTAGCTGTGGGAGCTGGCAGCCTCCCATTGCTTTCAATGGAGCTGCATTCTGCAGCTGATCATGGGAAGCCCCGCTGTGGTTCTGGCATGTAATTGGCATCAGGTGCATTCTCAAGTTTTAATGCCCCCTTAAAGAAACTGCTGTGAGAAAACTGAGCTTATAGACAGTTCTGCTCAAGTTTGTTGACCAAGATCCATTTATTTATTAATTTATTACAGGTACTTCTATAGTGCTGTCAATTTATGCAGTACTTTACACATATATTGTCCATTCACATCAGTCCCTGCCCTCAAGGTCCCTAATGCCGGGTACACACGATCGGAATTTCCAATGGAAACAGTCCGATGGGAGCCTTTCATCGGATTTTCTGACCGTTTGTATGCCCATCGGTCTTTTTCTGTCGGAATTTCCGATGGACTTTGGATTGAGAACCTGTTCTTAATTTTTCCAACGGAAAACCTTTCTATCGGATTTTCCGATCGTGTGTATGCAATTCCGACACGCAAAATTCCGACGCATGCTCGGAAACAATTCGACGCATGCTCAGAAGCATTAAACTTCCCTTTTATAGTGCAGTCGAACGTGTTGTATGCCGTGGTGTTATTGACCGTCGGAATTTGGTGTGACCGTGTGTAGGCAAGACAGTTTGAGCGAAATTCCGTCAGAATTCCGACGGGAAAACCATCATCGCTTTTTCCGACGAGAATTCCGACCGTGTGTATGCGGCATTACTCTCATTCATACATAGTGGGACTAGACAAATTACCTAGCAGCATGTCTTTGGAGTGTGGAAGGAAACCTAAGTATCTAGAGGAAACTCAGGCAGGCCCAGGGGGGAGACATGCAAACTCCAGGCAGGTAGTACAGTGGTTGGGATTCAACTTTTTTTCTATCATTAGGTTTTGCTATCTTGCACTGCATAGAAGGTGAGTCCAGGTTGTCAAAAACAGCGTGTATGTTGTAGAATCAACTAACCCTAATCCTAAACTCAAACATCAAGCCCTAACACAAATCCTCGTTCTGCTGCATTCTCACCTTTTTCTGTGCCAGGAGCCCCTGCCAATACAAGCAGTGCAGTGCAGAAACCAAACAGTTGGCAGATCCTGGCACTGTAAAAAATAGCTCTTTCATTTTTTTCGCTGCTGAAAGATCAGCTAATGAAAAACCCATAAATAAATTAATATTTTTTATGTGAGTGTTATAAGTATACAAAAGGCATATCACATTTGTAAAAACACAGATGCCTCTAACCTGTGTAGCCTAAATCTGATCATTTGGATATACTTATGTACTGACGTCTGTCTGCTGTTATGTAACTTGTTTGAATTGACTCTAGTGCAATTATTACCTGATGTCCCAATGCAAATAAGGTCATCTATCTAAATTAGCTTGTTCTGTTAATCATCAAGAAACTACAGTAGTTTCATATTGCAGTGATTAGGTATGCGGGAAAAGAGCCGCCGACTACCCTTCTTTGAGAAGAGCGTGGCATTTTTGTGTGTTAATCATACATTTGATGGCAAACTATTGTATAATCATTAATGTGTAATTAAAAAAAAAGTTTTAAAGAAAGTTGCAGGGCTGTATTTAGAATTCTGGCTACTGTAAGCGTACATGGTAGGAATGGTAGGAATTATTTCAACTGGTCTGGGTGGTGTACAGAATTGGGCTGATGTATTAGGGCTCTTTCATCATACTAATTTTTGATGCATGTTTGGTGCATTACCCGATTGCCTGACTCCAATCATGCACCTGTGAAACTTAGCCATGTGACTCAAAAAGCGCACCAAAAACACAACTGCGGTGCGTTTTTGATGCACTTTTCATTCATTTCAGTGGAGAGGTGCCTTTTTGCATGCACCTAAATGCAACATGTAGGACTTTTAATCACCTCATTACCGCACTATAGCCAATAGACAGCTACAGCATGGTTCTCTGGGAGGGCATCCTCCCAGAACCATTCCCCCCGCGCACCCCCTGGGGCACGCATCTGGCGCACTCTGATCTGATCACAGATCGTGTTAAAAGGCCAATCACAGCGGCCCTTTACCATGTAATCAGCTGTGTCCCATGCTCTGCTACCCCACCCTCTGTCCAGCTGACCCTGTCCTTAGCCCCACATAGCCACCTGAGACACAGCATAGCAACCACCCCACATAGCCACCAGAGACCCTGAATAGCTACTTGAGAATGAAGAGGTGGGACAAATTTAGATTGGGGGAGGAGCCCCATTTTAGTCTTGCTTAGGGCAGCCCAAGACCAAAATACACCACTAGTTCCACCGCATTTGAAACCCCCACAGCTCCAATCCACCAGTAATATCATTGCCTCTCCACTTCTCTCCCTGGCCATTGAGGCTGACTGATAGCACATTTCCTTGGTCATGCCTATTGGGTGTTTTGTGACCACATAACCAACATGAAAAGTGAAGAGCTGCGCCAAATACCCTAAACAATTAAATATTTGTGATATAAGACAATATACCCCTATAGAAACATATGCTATGCCTCTGAATGAGTTAATAAATGATGAACATATGTTCATCATTTGGTGATAAGGCAATATTAAAATTCAGGTAAACCCCAACCCTTTAAAAAGTCAGGTGCTGTCCCTTTAAATATTGCAGCAGCGCTAAATACAGTCCTTTTAAATAAAATTAAAAGAGTTCATAAAAGACCATCATGGTAACCCGGAATAAAGTCTGTATTGGTGCAGTGAACAAAACTTTCTTGTAATATAGTGATACAACTTCCACCGGTTATTCACTTTTTCACCACGTGCAGTTCACACTCCCCTTTGGGGATGCACTCACCAGAATTACGATCAATATAAGCATTTCAATCAAAACCCCTTGGTCACTGCCATCTCCTCAGCACGTCCACCTCTTCACCATCTGCAGGCACCAGAGCAGATCCACTCCAACTCAGCATATGCATATGAAGAAATAAATGGTGCGGATAGCGTAGTACAGTTTGATAAAACAGTTTTATTTTGAACATCCAATATCCCCTTCTTTAAAATCTGCGTACCAAAAATAAGTGATAAAACAGCCTTGTGAATAATATAAGATGTGCACTCTGCCTGATAAGCCTTTCTG
This sequence comes from Lithobates sylvaticus, assembly GCA_028564925.1. Classification (NCBI taxonomy): domain Eukaryota; kingdom Metazoa; phylum Chordata; class Amphibia; order Anura; family Ranidae; genus Lithobates; species Lithobates sylvaticus. The sequence goes on from CM053030.1 coordinate 408,362,145, forward strand.
TCCGCCGGAAACCGGGCGCCAAAGCGATGTGTAGAGCAGTTTCCTCCACTTCCTGGTTCGCTTGGTGGCTGGAGCGCACTCTGGAGCACATGCGTCACTTCCTGCGAGGTCACGACCCTGACGAGGTCACGACCCTGGCGCGTTTTGTCACTTCCGGACGTCGTCTGTTCATCATTTATTAACTCATTCAGAGGCATATCATATGTTTGTCTTAGTTTCTGTTATAATAATGAAAATAATTTTTCTCCTTCACTGATGTGCACAGATGAGGCTGCACTGATAATCAGGGCACTGATGATCAATGCCTTGATTATTTGTGTAAATGTCCACTGTCACACTTGTCAGCTACAAGCTCTCCTCTCCTCACACCGTGATAGTGCGTGAAGAAAGGAATGTCGATAACTGTTTACATGTTTTTAGCTGTGACACAGCTGATTACATGGTAAAGGGCCGCTGTGATTGGCCCTTTAACACGATCTGTGATCAGAGTGCGCCAGATGCGTGCCCCAGGGGGTGCGCGGGGGTAATGGTTCTGGGAGGATGACCTCCCAGAGAACCATGCTGTAGCTGTCTATTGGCTATAGTGTGGTAATGAGGTGATTAAAAGTCCTACATGTTGCCTCTCCTATCCTCTGGAACTCGCTACCTCAACCTGTCCGGCTATCCCCTACTCTAGCTACCTTCAGGCGATCCCTGAAAACTCATCTCTTCAGGGAAGCCTATCATGTCTCCAACTAATCTTCTACCACTTCCATCAGCTCATTCCCCACAGTTACAACCTTTTGTATCACCTCCCCCACCCTATTAGATTGTAAGCTCTTCTGAGCAGGGCACCCTTAATCCTCTTGTATTTTATTGTATTATAACTGTATTGTCTCCCTTTTATATTGTAAAGCGCTGCGTAAACTGTTGGCGCTATATAAATCCTGTAATAAATAAATAAAAATTTAGGTGCATGCAAAAAGGCACCTCTCCACTGAAATGAATGAAAAGTGCATCAAAAACGCACCGCGGTTGTGTTTTTGGTGTGCTTTTTGAGTCACGTGGCTAAGTTTCACAGGTGCATTATGTAAGTTTAGGTTTTTAAAAATATTTAATTGTTTAGGGTATTTGGCGCAGCTCTTCACTTTTGATGTTTACTATTTGTGTGTGTATCCCACTCTGAGCAGCAGCCTTTTTGATAGACTTTTAGGGATTTCATATATGGTCTAGCGTAGTTTATTTTTTACATAACCAACATGAGCTTAAGCAGAAATCATTCACTCTAGGCCTATTTTGAAATAGGAAGGACAATGGAAACACCTGACCTGATAGAGCGTAACTTTATGGTACCTTCAGTTCTTTTTGGTTTATCAGTAAATGTTTTTAAGACACGTACCCAAAGGTTTTATGTCTATTCTAGTGTATTTTTAGAAGCAGTATGGGTAAGGTCTCCATTATGTCACTCCTAAGAACGGTGTCGTGTAATAGCACTTAGGGTTTTAGGTCTTGAAATTGTCTGCAATTATTCAATCCATTCATCATTTATGTAATAGTTTTACATAATTCCTTGAGCTGTGGGGGGAATAATACCAGCTCAGCAGCAGAAATATCAATGTTCTTCCTTACATGGACATCAATAATTCAGAAATGGTATGGTGTTTTGACACGGTTTCTTGTACGGCTTGTGTTCTATACAATGTGACAGTAATTGTTCAACATGCGGTAATGCTGAGCACTGGGAGACCAGAACACTTGTGTAGTTCTGGCTCGGCTAACAAAATGACGATAGGAATTGTGCACCGATACACAGAACCCACAAAGCAAAGGGAAATATCAGCTTATACTATTTTGTTCTCCAAGTATGCTAAAGTTCCAAGACTCCCACTATGCAACGTACAGTGGGTATAGAAAAGAATCACTCCCCTTTAATCACATTTTGTTGCTTTGCAGCTTGAAATGAAGATGGTTTTTGTTTTATCCAGCTGTATTTACGCAGTGCAATTTATAACATCCAAGTGAAAGATAGAGCGCCAATATCTCAGGAAAAAAAAAAACAAACAGAATCACTGAGTTGGAAAAAGAATCCACTTATGTCAGTATTTTGTTGAACCACATTTAGCCCTCCGGAAGATTTACCCCCTCCATGATCAGGCCATTTTTTGTGTTACGGCACTGCGTTATTTTAACTGGAAATTGCACGGTCATGCAACACTGTACCAAAGAAAATTTGTCTTTTTTTCCTTACAAAAATAGAGCTTTCTTTCAGTGGTATTTAACTTCCCTGGCGGTATGATTAAGTCTAGAATTTTGTACCAAAAGCGGTGCAATTATTTTGCATGGAAATTTGGCGTTTTATATTGCAGGCATGCAATTCATATGAATAACTCACTTAAATCTGTCCAAACCAGAGTCTAGTAGACATCCCGGGTATGATAAAGTTTGAAACACAAAATCATAAATTATAATATAATAAATAACTATAAAAATTATTCAATGTAATCAAATCAAAAACACTGAAATTTGCTGTTGCAGCATAGTCGCTGTCATTAAGTTTATTGTGATTCTAATTTATTATCAGCGTTTTCTAGCTAGTCTAAAACCACTTTTGACATAAAGGGACACTTTTTGGTTGCTATGGACAATCTCCAGGCAGAAAAAAATGTATTTATTATATAAAATGACATGCAGGGCACTGGGCAGACCACTAGGGACAACGGGGATGTGTATTTTTTTTTATACAGTACTGTAATCTTACAGATTACAGTACTGTATGTGTATTGTACTTTTTTGAATTTGGCGCCAATCTCCACTCCCGTGCATCGTAACGTCGCAGGGAACGGAGATCAGCGGCACTCGACACTGTGTGAATCTAGCGGAGGCGCTCGCACACACAGTGGGGAGACATCGCAGGATCCAGGGGACAAGGTAAGTAACTTCCCCTGTATCCTGCAACGCAAGCCCGAGTCTGGCTCAGGGTTACCGCTTTTGGTACTGAAGTTTCCGCCCGAGCCAGACTCGGGATTACCACCAGGGAGGTTAATCACTACTTTATTTTTCTGCGATAAACAAAAAAAGGCAGAAAAAAGAAAATTTCGAATTTTTTTTTTACTTTCTGCTATAAAACACATCCAATAGAAATTATCTAATTTAGGCCAATTAAATTCTGTGTTTTTGGTAAACAAAAATCCCAATAAGCGAAGATTGATTGATTATGTGAATTATAGTGTCTACAAACTATGGGATATATTTAAGGAATTTTTTTTTTTATCTTAGTAATGGCAGCGAACAGCGACTTATAGAGGGACTGCAATATTGCAGCACACAATCAGACACTAAATGACCCATTTGACACTTTGCAGGAACCAGTGACACTAATAGTGGTCACTGCTAAAAAAAAAAAAAAAAATGCAGTCACTGTATGGGAAGGGGTTAAACATCTCGGGTGATCAAAGGGATAACTGTGTTCCTAACCAGTGTTTCAGTTTACCATGCACGCTGCTTTTACTAGGAGAAGAGATGGATTTTATTCCCTGCTTTGCAGGAACACAGAATCCATCCCTTCCCCCCATCAGAACGGCAATCTGCCTTGTTTACATGGTAAGGTACACAGAATGGGGATCTGCCTAACGATTGGCAGGTGCAGAGGACAGAGTGCCCAGCGCCTGCAGATTGGCTTCTGCTGTGAATTATCGCATAAGGGGCCCACTGGTAGTGCATGCATGCCCCCCTGTAGGTGGAAGCGCATGATCGGGCGCAGAGCTGCCTCCCTGTAGCAGTAAAAGTGTGTACTGTGAACTATGGTTCAGGGAGCTGCAGGTGCATGGACAGGATCATTGTGCCACCAAGCCAGGGGCAACCTGGTTCTTGGTGCCAAACAAATCTGTCCAGGGAACAGACTGACTTGTCCTATGACAGAATATGTTGTAGAAGTCTCCAGTGGAGGCTACAATCAGGCCCTGGACTCTCTTGCAAAAAAGTGAAATGTCAAGCAACCTCTGGAACGAGGAGCTCAAATCTGAGACCGGTGAGTCTGAGGTTTCACCTGTGGAATGAATAGTCTGGCCTGAGCAGAGTCCAGAGCTAGACCCAGATATTGCAAACAGTCAGTTAAAGCGATGGTTTCTGAAGGTTTAGAATTTAACTAAATGGCTGCAACATCTGGACAGTCAGAGCCACTTTCACAGAGTTCCCACTGACTTTTCCCCCAAAAACGGAGATCAAAGTATCCCACAATGGGGACACAGTACAGAAGGGTGACTACTAGGGCTTGTACCTTGAACACCCACCCAAGGTACAGATACGAGCCTGAGGGGCAGGGCCACAAACTGGTAGTGTAGGGGTTCTTTAGCAAAACAAACTAGAAGAGATAACACACAGGGATTGAATTACATGGAACCAATCTGTGGGGTCTTTGAGGGAATTTCAGTATCTGTGGGGTGAGATAGCAGTATGCTACACCAAAGGAACCTTTGCAGAATCATGGAATGAAAACAGGGCGCAGCAACAAGGTGAAAGCCCAAGAGTGAAACTCCAAGGCACACGGAGATAACCTGCAGTATTACAGACTAGCAATATCATACAGCACAAATGCAGGGTGGTCATATGGTATTGGCTAAAGCATCCATCCCTCTGGCTCAATCCAGTGAGAACTGAGCAACTTTTTTGTTGCTTTCTGAGGCAAACAGATCCAGCTCTGGTATGCCCCAGGCCTTCACAACCTGCACAAACACTTCCTGGTTGAGTGACCATTTATCCTGTTTTACTCGCCGACGACTGAGAAAGACCGCCAGAGAGTTCCGAGTCCCCTTTAAATGTACTGCTGACAGAGAAGCCAGGTTTGATTCAGCCAAAGCGAAAATTTTGCCTGATAGCCTCTGCAATGCAGGGCTCCTGGTTCCCCCTGCTTGTTTATGTATGCAACTGCAGCCGCATTGTCTGACCTTACTTGAAGATGCTGTCCCTTTATTCTTCGCTGGAAGGCTTCTAGAACCCTCTGCACTGCTAGTAACTCCCTCTGATTTGAGGACCGTCTGGCTTCCACCTGAGACCAGGATCCTTGAGCCAGATCCTTTTCCAGGTGTGCACCCCCGCCGAAAGAGATGGCAACTCTGTCCAACTTGCGATTGGTTCACCACCACCAGTGTCCTTTTGACTCTGGTGGATATAGGCATAGGTTGATCCAAACCCTGCTGGCTGCCATCCCAGCACTGCAGAAGGAGAGCCTGTAACGGGCGCTGGTAGAACCTTGCCCAAGGGACTGCTGGAAAACAGGAGGTCATTAACCCTATCACATCTCTGACCTGGGCTTCCTGATTGGTCTGAAGCTGCGCTACTGCTAGACCTAACGTCTCTATCTTTTCTGATGGGAGGAATACCTTCCTCTCTACCGAAGAAATTCCATAACCCGGGTACAGTACTTCCTGGGTTGGGATCAGCTTGGACTTGTCCAGATTGAGCAACCAAGAGAACGCAGGGAGAGTTGTGCCTCCTGTAGATTTTCTTCTAGCTGCTGGTAAGACTGGGCAACAAACAGAAGATCGTCCAGATATGGGATCACTGTAACAGCCCTGACACGCAGCGGAGCTAGGGCCTCTGCCAGGATCTTCGTAAAAATCCTGGGAGAGGATGCTAGGCCAAACGGTAGTGCCCTGAATTGGAAGTGGAGAACTTCCGAATTCACCCTTACTGCTAGTCTGAGGAATTTCCAGAAATTCCCAATGTATCGGCACATGCAAATATGAGTCCATGAGGTCAATAGTCATCCATATAGCAATCGGGAAACATGAGATTCATTACCGTGAAGATAAACTCCATCCTGAAATGCTTGTATCTGATAAACTTGTTCAGGGGCCGGAGATTGAGAATCAACCTGAACTTGCCTGACGGCTTTCGGACATATGAGAGTATACACCGTGTCCGCGTTCCGCATCTGGTACTCGGCTGATGACCTGTTGATCCAACAACCATCCCAACAGCAAACTCAGAGCTCCTGCTTTCGCTCGGTCTCTGGGTAACGGGGTTACTAAAAAGGTCGGTGGAGGAATGGCATTGAACTCCAACTTGTAGCCGTTTTCTATTATCTTCAATATAAAAAGGCTTGAAGTTGCATTGGTCCATTGTGGGAGGAAGTCCTCCCACCGGAACGCAAGAGTCACTGGGGCTTTGGGGTGGTTTGAGGAAGATTGAATAATATTCATCCTCTGCCACGTCCCTTGTGACCCGTCCAGTGTTTCTTAGGAGGACCCTCTTGCCTGAAACCTCAAAAAAATAAAACACGTCTACCCTCAGGTTTCTTTTTCTCTGGGAAAGCCTTTTTCTTGTCCTGGGTACACTCCAAGGCCTCCTGAAGTCCAGGTCCAAAGAGGTGATCGCCTGAGAAAGGCAATCCACAAAGCCTGAGCTTTGATGCTGCATCACACGACCAAGCTTTCAACCATACGGCCCTTCTTACGGCATTTATCAAAAGCTGCAGACTAACTGATTTAAATAAAGGGAAAGATTTTAGCAGCTGTCGGGACGTGCCTGCAGAAATGCGAGACTGCAACTGGGTTAACCAGCATTCTAAATTTCTAGCAACACAGGTAGCTGCAAGGGCGGGTTTAAGCCCAATAGAAGAGGCATCCCAAGCCCTCTTTAGCAGCACATCACCCCTTTTGTCCATGGGGTCCTTAAGGGTTCCCAGGCCATCAAACGCCAAATCAGTCTTTTCGGAAACCTTCGCCAGCGGTGCATCCAACTTGGGAACCTTGTTCCAAGGCTGGGCCTTGTCTTTTTCAAAGGGAAATCTATGTTTTAAGACTGTCTGAAAAGAACGGTCTTTCAGGGTGCTCCCACTCTCAGCAAGATGACTTATACTAGAGCACGGGAAAAACTCTGGATTTCTGGGCAGAGACCCCCTGATACACAAGGTCATGCTTAGAAAGTTGTACCAGCTCCTCTCTGATCTCTAAGGTGTCAGATTGACTTTAGCAAGTCCCCCACATCGTCCAGTGTCAATCTGTACCTGGACCCTCTGGAGCAATCTTCCTCTTCAGAATCAGACCCTTAGTCTGCTTGGGAAGAGACAAGCGATCTGGGTTCCCTCTCCCCCTATCTTCCTGACTAGGTTCAGATAGGGTCAGCAAACTTGCTACTCTAGATTAGGGATGAGCCCCCGTGTTCGGTTCGCACCAGAACCTGCGACAGACCGAAAGTTCGCACGAACGGTAGAACCCTATTAGTTACAATGGACGCGAACGTTCAAAATCTAAAGTGCTAATTATAACGGCCAATATGCATGTTATTGTCATAAGGTTTGGGGACCCGGGTCCTGCCCCAGGGGACATGTATCAATGCAAAAAAGTTTTAAAAACGGATGTTTTTTCTGGAGCAGTCATTTTAATGATTCATAAAGTGAAAAAAAATAAGCAAAATATTACTTTAACTATGGTACCTGGCAAATTTAACGGAACTCTGGAGATGGAAACATCCAACTGATAGGTGTTACTCCCATGTCTCGACGGCACACAAGTCAGCAGCTAGAATTGACTTGGCTTTCGGGAATGACCTACTGTTGCCATACGTTAGGGAGGTCTCCTACCTCCCCGGAGGCCTAACGGACCACAATCCCCTTGCGGTCACCCTGTCGTTTCAGGTGGGGGCTCGGAGGGGTGGTTGGAGGCTCCAACCAGGTTGGATTCAAAATGAACAGGTCTCGGCTCAGGTGACTAAAGCCATGCAATCGTATTGGTCATCTAACGACGACACAGCAGACCCCATGACTGTTTGGGACGCTTTCAAGGCAGTGACCCGGGGGGAGTATATCTCAGCCATTAAAACAGTGAAAAAAAATGACCAGGAGGAAACAGAGTTGTTGCAACAAGCAGAAAGAGTGAAGGCGGGGGCGTATGCTGACGCTCCTACAGGAGCTTCATATGCGGCCCTGCTGGAAGCAAGACGCACATTATCTATCCATTTTACTGGACAGGCCCGTGCAGAATTGGTTAGGAACGCACAGACGACCTTTGCTGAAGGGGACAAGAACGGTAAACTATTGGCCATGCTGGTGGCCGATCACCATTCACTTACCTGCATCCCGGTGATAAAAGACACGGGAGGGAACTTAGTAGACGAGCCGGGTCGCATTATGCACACATTTGTTCAATTTTACTCCAACTTATATGCTCCTATCCCCCCCTATGACATGTCGACTCTGGAATCTCTATTAAATGACCTACCCATACCAAGACTGTCTGAAACGGATATGCACGCTTTAGACGCCAGAATCACAAAAAAGGAAATCGAGAAGGCCATCTTTACTTTCCCCCCCAATAAAGCTCCGGGTCCTGACGGTCTCCCGGCTGACTTTTATAAGGCAAATGTAGAGGTTGTAGCACCTAGGTTAAACTTACTTCTAGAATACTGTCACGAGCATGATGCCTTGCCTGGTTCCATGCTGGATGCCTATATGGTTCTGCTATTGAAACCAGGCAAGGATCCACAAGAATGTGCTTCGTACAGACCGATAGCTTTACTCAACACGGACTTGAAAATCTTGACCAAGATACTAGCCCTTAGACTGGCGACTGTACTCCCATCCATTATTAATATTGACCAGACGGGCTTTATGCCGGGAAAATCGACGGACACAAACCTAAGGAGACTTTTCACGCACCTGCAAATCCCACCAACACCCGACAGTAATAGAATTGTAGTGTCAATAGATTTTGAGAAGGCCTTCGACTCAGTCGATTGGTTGTACATGTTCAAGGTCTTGGAGACAATGGGGTTTGGACCACAATACAGGAGGTGGGTATCCCTGCTCTACAGACGACCGAGAGCAGCAATCCGGCTAGGAACCTCCACCTCGGACTTCTTTGAGGTGGGTAGGGGGACTAGACAGGGATGCCCACTGTCCCCTTTTCTGTTTTCTCTCGCCCTAGAACCCTTGGCAGTTGCACTTAGGTCTGATAAAGACAAACTCCATCAGGGTGGGTACGATTGATGAAACCCTGGCATTGTATGCGGATGATATGCTGCTGTTCCTGGATGACCCGGGGGAGTCCCTGAAAAAAGCGTTAGAGACAATTGACTGCTTTGCCACCTTCTCGGGTCTGAAAGTGAACTGGAGCAAATCTTCCATCCTGCCGATAGACCCCGGGGCTAAGGACAAAGCTGATCCCAATCTACCGCTCCAGTGGGTCTCTTCTTTAAAATACCTAGGAGTCCAGGTGACAGCAAATGTACAGGACTATATACCTCTTAACATACTCCCCTTAATTACGCGACTGAAGCGGAGGATACAAACCTGGTCCAAGCTCCCATTGTCTCTCGTAGGCAGAATAAGTCTCCTAAAAATGAAATTTCTTCCCGTGGTCCTGTATTTCCTACGACATGCACCTGTCTGGATTCCGAAAACTACTTTTCGGACGATTGATGAAACCCTGGCATTGTATGCGGATGATGTAGTCTCCACCTTTTTGTGGACCCCCAAGCCCCCCCCGAATAGGCCTAAAAGTACTGCAGGAACCAGGAGAAAAAGGGGGTCTGGCGGTGCCAGACTGGCAAAAATACTACCTGGCTGGACAAATGGTCTTTGCCCGCAGGTGGTTGATGGCAGATGACGGTGACGCAGCTACGGTCTTGGAGGCGGCTCATCTGGGATCCTATGACAGTCTGCGATTTGCGCTGTTTAGAGGCACTAGATCTGATCTTCTGCTGACATTGACAATGAAGGCAAACTTTAAGGCCTGGGAATTGGCGGTGAAAACCGCATGCCCAAGCTATCAGGGGGTGTCACCCTCAACCCCCATTTGGATGAACCCAACCTTACCCCAATTCTATAATCTACCAGATCCTATGATCTGGGCGATTAAAGGAATTAAGACGTTAAAAGACATAACATCTTTTGGAGAAATACAATCCTTTTCACAACTTAAATCTAGACATGACCTCCCCAATCATTACCTGTTTAGATTTCTACAGGTCCGACATGCTTTCCAAGTACAATTTCATGAACTGAAAGTAGAATCTCTACCCTCGTCCCTGGAAACGATGCTGACAAAAGAGGAGCTAACAAAGCCTCTCTCTGAAACGTACAAGGAATTCTTTAAAGTGACTCCCAAAACTATTACCAGATGCAGGGAAAAATGGGTGAGAGAAGTCCCTGAGATACAGGGCGAGGATTGGGACGACTTATGGACTCAACCCTTCAAGAACCTGGTGTCGGCCAGGGATAGGTTGATTCAATTCAAATTTCTACATAGGAGTTACTACACACCGGCTAGACTGGGGAAGATTTTTCCCTCAGCCTCAACGGAGTGTTGGAGATGTTCTCATTCACCTGCTGACGCTGATCACATTTTCTGGCATTGCCACCACGTCCAGAAATTCTGGACGGATATCCATGCATGTATTACAGAACTTATATCAGTCCCGATTCCATTGAATGTTAGAGTTTGTCTCCTGGGGCTGGTTGATGATGTGGTGCCCTCAAGGGCCATGCGTACAATGTTGAGTATACTGTTCTTTTATGGCAAGAAGGCTATTCTACTAGCCTGGAAAAAAACGGTGGCTCCAAGTATCTCCGCCTGGAAAGGCCTAGTAAATTCAATGTTACCTTATTACAAAGCCACATATGAAAGTCGGGGTTGTATAAAGAAATTTGACAAAGTATGGCATTCATGGCTTAATTCTGACAGTACTGTAGGGTAAGAAATAGTTGCGAGATACTGGTACTGGAGGTTTGACCTGCTTCCCGAGGATGATGTGCTAGACAACATAGTTGGGTAACAGCTGAAATAATACAGAAGACACCAGGGCCCCACATGCCTGTATAAATTGATATAGGACTCCGTTTCATAGTCGAGATGTGACTGGGGGGTGGGGTGGGAGGGAGGGGGGGCAGGGGGGAAGTTTTAGTTAGTTGGTCTATGTTAGACAGTTGGCCTCGGCCAGTTTTTGGATGTTGTCTTGCGGACACATCATATGTTGTATGTTATGCATATTAAAATTTCAATAAACAGATTTTTCAAAAAAAAACTATGGTACCTGGGGGGTGTCTAAAGTATGCCTGTAAAGTGGCATGTGTTTCCCATGTTTAGAACTGTCCCTGCACAAAATGACATTTGTAAAGGAAAAAAGAAGCCATTTAAAACTGCTTGCGGCTTTAATGTCATGTCGCAGATGGCTGGATTAAATAACAGGGCAGAAGGGCAGATACAGGCTGTATGCTGTGCTAGACTCACAGCACACACTAACTCCTGCAGATGGCTGTATTGGTAGAGAACAGCACTTTCCCCACACGCAAATGCCTAAGAACACACTATCCCTGCCTATTTTTCCTCTATCCCTACACTTTCCCCACACAGAAATGATTCACATATAGTGTACAGTACACTGTCCCTGCCTAGCAATACCCTTTCCCTCAACGCCAGTGTACTAACCCCCTGAGCTATAATTGGTTAACGGCCCTCAGAGTTCTGAACTCGACAAGCGGACGAACGGCCGATGTTCGATTTGAACCCGAACAGCGGGCCCATCCCTACTCTAGATATGGGCACAGAGGTACCCTGCATCCTATCCATCATTCCTCAAAATTTGAAAGTGGATGCCATTTTGTCTTTCGCAGAAATAAGGATTTTATGACAGTCATAGAATCATCCTTAAACTGCTGACACATTCGGAGCAAAGAGGTTTCTCCCAATTGGAGCCTAATTTTGACCCACAAAAAACACACTTTCTCCTGGGAGGCTGCATCTGGGACCTGTCCTGTGCTTTACCCTGAAAGCAAAAAAAAAAAAAAAAAAAAAAAAAAAGACAGAAAATCCATGAGAGCCTGTCCCCAAACCCCACCACCACTGTGCTCGGGGGGCTCCGGACGCCCAACAAGCCACACGCCACGCCTGGAGACCGGAACCTCACGTCGCCCTCTGATGCAGCTCAGCCGGAAGCTGTGTCACTTCCATTCGTTGGCACGCAGGTTCCCCTCTGACGCACATCCACTCCTATACCTGGAAGAGCCGGGTAGCATGCACCCCCACGATGGATGCTGTCCGCCCACTGGCGCTGGCAGCCCCGCGATGGATGCTGTCCACCCACCGGCGAGCCTCAGGAGGACAGATGTGCGGCAAAATGGAGGTAGGGACCTGCCTCTCCACTGCTTTTAGACAGGGCACTTTGAGCAGAGAAGGTACGCCAGAAGCTCCTCCTGGACAGTCCTGGCACATAGAGCTCCCCGGTTCCCACATGCTTCCTTCCAAAAACTGAAGAGGAAGGCCTGGAGGAGCTCCTTTTAACCATTTGGGTGAATGCATTTCCTGCCCCAGAGGGAGGAGCCCCATGTCTCAGGCTGTCCTGGAAGACGATAAGAGAAAGCTCCATTTGTGGAAATAAGACGTCAATTTTGTTTGGGTGCAACGTCGCACGACCGCGCAATTGTCAGTTAAAGCGACGTAGTGCCAAATTGCAAAAAGTGCTCTGGTCAGGAAGGGGGTAAAATCTTTAGGGGGCTGAAGTGGTTAATCACTTCTGGGTTTTTTTGGAAAAAAAAAAAAAAACCGAAAATTTTGAAGTAATTTTTCTCCTTCACTGATGGGTGCAGACGAGGCGGCACAAATATGCCACGCTCATTGCTGGCACTGGTGGACACTTTATTGTCCTAGATGTCCTCTGCAGGGAGATGCCGCTGATCGACTCGCCTCACATGGTCAGTGTGAGGCAAGGAGTGCCGGATTACCGGCATCTCCTCGTTTACAGGTGACCGGCTGTGTGGACACAGCCGCAGCTCTTTACAGAGATCAGGGTCGCACCGTGTCCTAGGAAGCAGTAATACGACATCCACCAAGAACGAGAGCTGCACGGTGGCAAGTGGTTAAATAGCTTGGCCCACAAACTATTTCTTGCATCAGCAGCTTGCTATGGTGGCACCCGAGCCGAGGCTGTGTCCATCCAGACACAGGGCTGCTGATCTGCCCCACCCACTCATTGACTCACAAACTTTGATCGACATGAGCAGGAGCCAATGTCTGTCTCAGCCAATCAGTAGTGAGAGTGCCGGCTAATCAAGGTTCTCCTGCACCAATCGCTGGATCAAGATGGGGCTCAGGTAATTAGGGGGGGCTGATTCACACAGGTGTTTTTTTATCTTCATGCATTAAGAGGAAAAACCTTAAAACCTGCATTATCAAAAAGGGTTTTAGTGTGTCACCCATTTTCAGTATCATAGGCGATAGATCATGGTATATCGTTCCTTGTTCCCCTGCTTTATCTGTCAAGGCACCTGTTGCATTTTTAAATAAGGCTCTCAAAATGTAACAGTATTCATTTAGAAAACGGATTTACAAAAATCAAAGGATTTGCAGGTGTAAAAAATGTGAAACTGCTGGACTGCTCATATTAGTAAAGGTTACATTTAACATTATGCTGGATTTGTTAAAGCATACGCCAGCAACTGACATCTAACAAATCACATATTTTTTCTTCACCTGCTAAACTACACTCCATAAAGCAACAGTTAAACATTATACTTGGCAATCTTCCCTTTAACTTCACTCTGCAGTTTAACTTTACCTTTATATTGTAAGCGAGGCTTGTATGAAAGATTAAAGCAGTTGTATACTTGGTTTTAAATTGACATGTTATACTCACCTGATCCTCCTTCTGCGATCCCCTCTGCTACTCTTGCACCTCTTTTCTGTGCACCCCCATAGGAAGCAGCTTCCTATGGTGTTGCACCTGCAGGCTTGCTCTCAAGCTGGACTGTGTCCATAGACACACAGGGACTGATTAAAACTAGTGTACAAAATCTGGTGCAGCTCTGCATAGAAACAAAATCAGCTTCCAGGATTTTTGTTAAAGCTTGAAAACCGAACAAGCTGAAGTTAGAAGTCAATTGGCTACCATGCATAGCTTTAGCAGATTTTGCACTTTCATTGGGCTCAGGTAAGTCTAAGGGGGGGGGGGGGGGGGGGGGGGGGGGGAAGGGGCGATACAACTGCTGGGTATTTTTACCTTAAATGCAGGGAATGCACTAAAGTAAAAAATGTCCTGCCTTTACAGCTTTAAAGTTTAGTTTCTAGACTGATATTAGCAAAAATGCTTTGACCACCCAACATTACCATCAAAATAATGCTGCCAAAACAGACTGACAAGATATTGTCCAAAAACAACTTTATTTTAATGTCAAATTTACAAGTATGAGCCCAGTTAGCGGTAACGGTGGAGCTGAAGAGTGTTGCGTCTTCTCCAGGCAGCACGACGTGAGCCACCAATGGTAAGATGGAACTTGTGACCTTTGCCAAGACCACGACTCTTTTTGCCAGCGGATGTCAGCCCACGCATCTCCCTGTGTTTGTGCACAGCTTTTGTTATCCATTGGGTGTCTGGATTGCGTCTGATGGCCTTGTGGAAAGTGTCAATGAGGATGATCTCAAAGAACTTGTAAGTGGAGTCTTCACCAACCCAGTAGGAGTTAAGGACTCTCAGTCCTCCACAGTGACGGCCAGCACGCTCCTGAAAAGAAAGGGGAAATTCAGTATGTGCATTATGCTCACCAGACTAAGAGGGGAAAAACAAACCTATTTAAGCTACATTAGATAGGTTACTGTTCACAACAGGACTTTGGGTTGGTGCTTTCAGAAATAAAATGTACAGCACTCCAGAGTTCATTATTAACCCCTTGGGTTGGGTTAGCATGCTTAAAAATCACTTCTGCCTAAAATCTACTGGAAGGAATTAGGTAAACCATTAGTGATCCTAAAGTTGTATGAAGGCATTCCTGTATAACATGAATAGTCAGGTACCATTTCAGGTGACCCTTCTGCTCACGTAATACAAGCCTCAAGTATTTTGAGCAATATATTTCTTTATTAGTATTAAAGTTGTAAACTACTCTCAAACTAGCCATGAGTAAGGTAAAGGAAAAACAGAAACCCAACAGTAAACAATACAGTATCCATCGGAAAACAAAACTACATTATGAATAAAAAACACCTGCCCAGTACAGATCCGATACAACTAGATTGGGCATTTGGCCTTGACTGTTGGCATTGCCTAGAGGGTCCATTCAATATGAATGGGTTGCAGTAAAGCGCCAGAAAAATGGCTCGTCTGCAATCCGTGTGAAAGCCCAAGTGCTTTCACTCACACTGGGGCGCTGCGCTGGCAGGACGTTTAAAAAAAATAAAAAAGTCCTGCAAGCATCTTTGAGGCGCTTTAGGAGCAGTGTATACACTGCTTCTAAAACGTCCCTGCCCATTGAAATCAATGGGCAGCGTCACTTTTAATCCTTTATTCGGCTGCTAGTGGGGGGGGTTAAAAGAGCCCCGCTAGCACCTGGAAAAAGCCTCTAAATCTATCGGTGCTTCATCGCCGACTGATGCAAATTGTATGCGTTTGCCCTCATCCAACTCGCATGACGGAAGTGTGACTGGCTCGCAATGGAGCTGGTTCACACAGCTCCAGGGAGGAAGCGATCCGGATTGCAGAAGGGTCCTGTGCATCTTTGGCTCCGTTTCAGGGGTAAATTCAGGCAAAAATTCACACCTGAATCTGTGTACAGGGACGCACCAGACCCCATGCTGTGACCGATGGACGCATCAGTGTGAACCCAGCCTTAGAGTTAAGAATTAGAACTGTCAAGATTTTACTGCCATGTGTCAGGGGGATTAGTCATGCCTTGCTCTAACCAAGTTAGCCAACATGGACAGGTAAATAATAAAAAAAAAAAAAAAAAAAAAAATCTAAAAGCGGGCTGCTTTAGATTTCGATTTTTTTTTTCTTTTTCTTTTGGAGGATTCAGTTTTCTTGGTTTACCCGGCAGGTTTGGATAAAAGGAAAAAAATTTAGACCCAATTCCCCCTATCCACACATTCAAGCTGAATGAGGGAAATCCGGAGTCATTGTATTCAGACAGTAGGGAGACTTCTGGGTTCAGGATCACCATGAACTATTGCTTGGTCAGTATTAGGTTAGCCACAATCTATTTAACTTAAAAGCTCATGCGCAGCTTTACTCTGAACTTAAGCAAAAAAAATAGTTTGGGCCAAATCAGCCCAAAACAAACTGTTTCTACACCAATGTGTACCTGTTGGTGCACAGTAAACTTGTAAATGGCCTTTACTATATACAGCACTGTTTCACCAGTGAGCTGAGACCTTCCCTTCTAAGGCCCAAAACTATGTCAGGCTGAGTGGCATTAATTAACACAAAGCTTCTCTAAGAGAGGTAGACTGACGACATCAATCTCCGACTCATTTATTTATAAAATACAAAGCTGCCTATGAATAGCTTAGCACGGGTAAAACCGGAAGGTGTCTTTCTACTGGAATACAGCATTGTACACAGTATGTAGCAGAGGCTACATACGGTTCATAAAGCATGTCCCATGGGAAATTCAGGCCACCTTGGCCCAAGCTTATTAAAGTTAAAGTAAAAACTGGGCATCAGCTTTAAATAGGGATTGCACCCAAAAAAAATATTAAAAGCCAGCAGCTACAAATACTGCAGCTGACGACTTAATAAATGGACACTTGCCTTTCCTGGAGTCCAGCGATGTCGGCAGTCAAGGCCGATCAATCGCTCGGCTCTTTGCTGCTGCCACCACTCTCGGTGAGGGAATCAGGAAGTGAAGCGTTACGGCTCCACTTCCCTGTTCCCTACTGCGCATGCGGGAGTTGCGCTGCACATCGTAACTGGTCCCCGCTATCTCCTGGGACCTGTGCGTTTCCCCAGGAGACAGCGGGGGAGTGCAGGAAGGGGATAGACTCCCATGGGAGTCTATTCCCGGAAGTGGGTGCAGATACATGTATTATACAGGTATGTGCACCCCCCTTAAAGGTGGCAAATGTGACCCCAAGAGGGGGTGGGGGGGGGGATTGGAATCAGATGAGCGGAAGTACCACTTTTGGGTGGAACTCCGCTTTAAGGCCAGTTTCACACCAATGTGTTATGGTAAAGCACGCATTACCGTAATGCCAGTGTTTCATCAGATTAGGAGACACAGAATGTGTAACAGAGGTGACGTTCCGTCGCCACCATCTTGCTACACCCCACACTCCTCCCTAGTAAGGATACACTAATAAGGGGGAAGTGGACATCTTGTTACACCCACTGGAGTTTCACATTTTACACAAATTTTTACCAGTAAAGTGAGTTTATATAGTCAAATACAGTACTTGGAACTCCGTCTGACTGTTTATATGTTGAATTTCAAAAGCAGCGCCAAGACTGCTCATCTCATAGGTTTGCTAATCTGACAGAAGTGTGCTGCTTTTAAAATTCAACATCTAAACATTCATACAGAGTTTCAAGTACTGTATTTCACTATATAAACTGGTAAAAAAAGTGTAAAATGCAAAACTCCAGAGGGTGTAACAAGATGTCCGCTTTCCCTTTTCTCAGTGCATTCTTACCAAGGAGGAGTGCGGAGTGTAGCAAGATGGCGGCGACTGAACGTCACTTCCGTTTCGCATTCTGATCGGTCGCCTAATCTGATAAAAACCCTGCATGAGCTGAGATGCCATTTATTCTGAAGATTCATGTTTTTAAAGACCCCCCCCCCCCCCCCCCCCCCCCCCCCCCCCAAGCGATCCCTTAAAAGAGAAGTATGGGTTTGGGGGGGGGGGGGTATCCATCATACTTAACCTAGGCGGATGCAGCATCTGTCTGGTGCCTCTACACCAAAAACAGATCAAACACAGCAGATGGCTCGGTTATCGCAGATCCCTGAGCAGAGAGCTGTTGACTTGTCAGTCACAGCACGATGCTCCTCCTCGCTCACTGGAGCGCTGAGCTGTGGAGGGGCGGGGGGGGGAGCAGCAGTCTCAGCCTTTCAGCTTTTCGCTGAGAAGCTGAGACGGGTGTCAGTCAAGGCACCTGGCGGATCCAGATTCCCAGTGTCAGGGTGACGCGGTGCCTGGATAGATTGTGGTGTCAGAGCAGACCTCAAGCCGCTCTCTGCTGAAAACTGGTCAGAGTGCAAAACAAATTGCACTCCTGTGACCCATAGAAGCCCAGCCAAATAAGATTTGGCTGGACTTTAAGCTTCAAAAGCAGCAGCTAGGAGTGTATACCCTGTCGATTTAGCTAGTTCGGCTGAAAAGCAATCCAAGGTCAGATCACTTTTCAAAACAGTGGAAGCCCTTGCTGTAACTAAATACTGTAGCTGCTGACTTAATATAAAGACACTTACCTGCCCCAGGATCCATCGCTGTCCGCACCAAAGACAACTTTGCAATCAGCTTTGGGTGCAGGTATCTTCACTAAGGCCCCTTTCACACTGGGGCGTTTTTCATGCGGTGCGGCGCTAAAAATAGCGCCTGTTCACCGCATGAAAAAATCCGGCCCCATTCACTCCAGTGTGAAAGCCGGCGGGCTTTCACACTGGAGCGGTGCGCTAGCAGGACGGTAAAAAAAGTCCTGCTAGCAGCATCTTTAGAGCGGGATAGGAGCGGTGTGTTCACCGCTCCTATACCGCTCCTTCCCATTGATTACAATGGGAGACCGCCGTAAAACCGCGGCAATACCGCGGTAATACCGCGGCTACGGCGGCGCTCTGCGGGGGGTGTTTAACCCTTTTTTTTTTCGGCCGCTCGCGGGGGGTAAAACCGCACCGCGAGCGGCCGAAAACCGCGGTGAAAACGACGGTAAAGCAGCGCTAAATATAGCGCTGCTTTACCGTCACCGCGGCTCACCGCCCCAGTGTGAAAGGGGCCTAAGTTTACAGCTTCACAGCCAGCATCCAACTGCGCATTACGCAAGCAGCACTGTGGTTGGTCCTACAGGCTTCTGGGACCTGCGATGTGCACCAGAAGGCTGTGGGGAAAGGAGAGAGGCCGAACTTCCTCCACAAGATGGCAGCAGTCAAAATCAGGCATCGGCTCCTGAGCCGCCGGGATGATGAAAGGACATAGTACCGGGCAAAGAATGACGATTCTACACCCAATTTAACAAACTTGGGACAGCAAATATTCTCCATGACCAGTCTCAGAATGGTTTTGGAATGCAGATTACAAATACTGACCAGTCCTAGATCCTTTAGATCAGAAGTCATCAGGTCCTTAACAGTCAATTCAACTCTTAAGCCTAGTATACGCCACTATTTCCCCCCCCCCCCCCCAAAAAAATGACAGCCCCAGTCAGAGCTGCGGTACTAACAATCCGATGTTAGTACAGTGACCTACCCGGCTGTTCTATTGTGATCCGACAGGGGGATAGCCCCCTGCCAGCGATCTCAGACATTGGCTGAGAGCGCCGATTGGCAGCTGGTTTTTTAGCATGCTCGTTTGACAGAAGCCGGCCGAACAGACGGCTTCCATACACATGGGCTGAGTGTCGCAGTTTATTTAGCCGGCCGATGTCGCCCGACATTCGGCCCGTGTATTATACAGGATTTATATAGCACCAGTTTGCACAGCACTTTACTTTAGGGCAGCCAATACAGTTACAATTCAATACAGGAGAAATCAGAGGGCCCTGATCATTAGAGCTTACAATCCAAGTGTATACTAGGCTTTAGCTATCCTGGTTGGCTAAAAGGAGAGATTTTCACATCGGTCACTTATCACTTATCGGTCACTTCTGTACATTAAAGGTCAAAGTTAGCGGTGTAAAAATACACAGAGCATACTATAGCAGTGTTATCGAGTATGAATCACAACAATAGAAAAAGATATCCAAGAGGTGTAAAAATAAAGATAAAACACATCAGTAGAAAATCCTGTTACCAGTGGAAAACAGATTTTAAGCTCTGAAACTAATTTTAAAGTGCCAACATACCTCAGCAACAGACTGCAGGCTGCGAGCAAACTTGATCTGGTTCACACCATGGTGCACAGGTTTACCATAGGTTGCACCCTTGGGCACAGGCTTCTTACGTCCACCACGGCGAACTCTGATACGGTAGATGACATACCCTTTTATGAAAGAGAAAATTAAAAAGTAAAGACCAGCCCTTTGCCAAGAGGCTACATCTGATATTCAGGCAGGAAAATGCAATCCCTTCATGTGGCTGAACACTTGAACTGGCCTTAAAGAGGAATCTGCAGTCTGCTCACATAATCTAATAAAATTAATATAATTACCAGACAAGAAACAAGTGGGCTGTCCAAAGTTAAAACAAGAAGATTTAATAGATGGAAAGTTTAAAAAATTACTGAAGGTCTGCTTTAAGCCGGCCATAGAGGATTCAAACTTCTGTGGGTTCAGAAGGGCCCAGCTGATTGGGTCAACTTGGGTACAACCAGCATATCAGATTCTTACCATGCAATTGACACCGGCTATAGCCGCTAGGAATAATCACTGTTCTCCCATCAGGAACAGCTCCCCACACCCCTGCCGAGAGAGCACAAGAGCTCTACGGGAGGGATTGATGGGGGAAGAAAAAAAAATTCAAAACTGAGCAATTGCTTTCTTGCAATGGCTGCAGGAAAGAAAAAAAAAAAAAAACAATCTATGGCTAGCGGTAAAAAAAGAAATAAAAAAAAAGTGTATAGCTATATAAAAAACAGTTTATAAAATATCTGGTCAAAAAGCCTTCCCTGCAAAAAAGTAAATATAGTCACCTGCTGCCTGCACTACCAAACACTGTTTTACACTAGGTTCACACCTAAGCGTTTTTCAGAAACTCACTAGTCAATTTAACATGGTTTCCTATGGTACACGTTCACATCTATGAGTTTTGCGGCCGGTGCGTTTTTAGAAGGGGTCAGGGACTTTATTTCCATGTAAAATACTTCAATGGAATTGCACCAGAAACGCAAGTGTTGTGTTTGTGATGCGATTGGATGTGTTGTGTTGCATTTATTTTTCTGTTTAAAACTGTAATATACTGTATATAGCTGGTTGCCAAGGAGGGGGTCAGGAAGCCAGGCACTGCATCTTTAACTGATGAATCAGGGAGGAAAAAAAAAAAGCACCTTGCCCCCATGCTGATGGGGACAAGGGCCTCTGCACGACAGCCCTGGCCAGTGGTTATCAGGGTCTGCGGGCAGGGGGCGAATCCATACCAGATCCGAAGGGCCTGGTATGGACTTTTTTTACATTCAGCTGTAAGCGAGGAAACGCCGACAGCTGATGACTCATCGGTTGTTAAGGATGTAGCAGCTGGTTTCACAGCCCCCTCCTTAGTGACCAGCTATATACAGTGTGTTTAAAGAGGAAAAAATAAAAAACAAACGTAAAACACAAGATGCATGAAAACTGCATGCAAAAACAAAAAGCAAAATGTGCCTGAAAAAAAAGCATCAAGCGCAGCCGCATAGATGTAAACCTAGACTTAAAGAACATTTTGTGAAAAAGTCTGTATAGAAACAGACACGGAGATAGACACTCCCAGAAATCAGTTTCTGAACAGACTTTAAAAAGGAAGGTTTTACTGAGTTTTAAATGGGCGAATACGACTTTTGTAGGGATTTTTTTGCCAATTTAATGTTCTTAAAGCGGAGCTCCACCCTAAAGTGGAACTTCCGCTTATCGGATTCCTCCCCCCCTCCGGTGCCACAATTGGCACCTTTCAAGGGGAGGGGGGTGCAGATACCAGGAAATAAGCCAGGTATCTGCACCCACTTCTGGGACTAGCTAGCCGCAGATGCCCGAAACAGTTCCTAGGACACAACGGGGATCAGCAAAGACATGCAGCGCGATGCGCGCATGGGAAGTAGGGAACCGGGCAGTGAAGCCACAACGCTTCACTTCCTGATTCCCTGACAGAGGATGGCGGCAGGGCAGCAGAGAGACGAGCGATTGCTCGTCATCTGCTGCTGACACCGCTGAAACAGGTAAGTGTCCATTTATTAAAAGTCAGCCGCTGCAGTATTTGTAGCTGCTGACTGTTAAATATTTTGTTAAGGTGGCCATCCTCTTTAACAATGTTGCATTAACCTACCACTAGAGCATACACCAAAGTGGAAATAATGTCCCTTATTGCTATGAGGAATCCACCAACTTTCTGTAATACAAAGCATCTGTTTATCTGCACATTCACATGTTTACTGATGCAAACCTGAGGCACTGTCACCTGAATGGGCAAGTGACAGTCTTTAAACCATGAACCCGTATCAATCTCGACCCGCTTGTACACTTCTAAACAACCATCATGAAGATAACTTATATGAGCAAACACCTTGCTTGGCCTTGTAGCCCAATCGTCGAGCTTTGTCTGGGCGAGTAGGACGTGGTGCCCGATGGAGAGAAGACAGTTGGCGATATTGCCAGCAGCGGACACGCAGGAGAAATCGCATCACATCTGACTGCTTCTTCCTCCATAGCTCTTGCATGTACTTGTAGGCACCCATGCTGGCTTATGCTGAAAAAAGAGTAACATTGACATTAGTCAAATTACATTAGAAAAATAGATATCCAAGATTTACAACTACAGTAGCAAACATTACATATACAAATCTCTTACTAGTGGCAGGCTAGCATTTTATCTTCAATTTCACCGCTAATAAAACAAGGCATAACCAAGCAGATTCAAATGTGGGCTAGGAGAAAAATACACACACACACACACACACATCACCACACACACACACACACACACACACACACACACACACACACACACACACACCATCAACCTTCTAAAATAAAAAGTGGGCATGGATTACAAATGGAGCGCCACAAATCAAGCGACATGCTTAAAGCTACATCACCACATTTAGAAACAGACCCACACTATTAAAAAAGGACCAGGACAGAAATATTCTGAAGGCTGCTGGTGATTGGTAGATGGCAACAGTCCCTTTTACCATGGACTTTTATTTTTTCATGCTGACCACGCTAGCCAGAAAAAGGGCCATAACAGAAATTAGGACAAAACCCAACAAATGCCAGGGGTGATGTGTTCCTTCACTCAGAGTAAACATTTCCACCAACCCATATTCCTACATATCCCATGTGGCATCAGTATCCTCCATTCATAGAAGACAGACAGCACCAGATCTCTGGTCTACTCTGAGTTGATCACTGGGGTGCCAGCCGCAGGAACCAGAAGAGGCAGCCGGCTCCCTGTGACAAAGTAGATGGAGATGTAGGACAAGTCGTCCAGCAGGACACTGGAGGTGACAGGACAACACTGGATCTACTAGGCTTGTATTTTACTTCAGCATAAGATGACATTTAGAACAGAGAGGGTGAAGTTCCTCTTTAATCTTTGCCTGTCTTCCTTTTGGGGTCCGTGGACCCAAGCTGTGCGACTGGCCGAAGCCGCATGTTGTCACTCCCGCGCAATAGCTGCCTGTCACGGCACTGACTGACGGCCTGGGCAGCTGTTCCTTCAAAATGCATGCGCCAATGACGTAATCGCAGTATAAATCTCCTAAACTGTGCAAGTTTAGGAGATATTTACAATACCCTATAGGCAAGCCTCATTATAGGCTTACCTATAGGTATGGAGGGAAGTTCTCTTAAAGTCCTCTTTAAGGGCATGATGCTCACCTATGGTCAGGTCTGGCTGTGCTGCTACTTCCTAAGGCCCGTTGCCCTGTGCTGCCAATCACTTTAGTGCAGCCAGGATGCACAGAAACTGCAGCCAGTCCTACTGCCTGTCAGTCTACTACAGGCTGAAATACACTGTGGCTGAACCCTGGACCAAGTAGAACTCACTTTAGAGCCCCCATGTGTTCAGGGATGAATGTCTGGGAACCACCAAAACCTGTTGTGTGTGCATACCTATACACATTGGGCCCCAAATACAAGAACCACTGGTGCCAGGCACAAGATGACTGACATCCTGTGAGGCTGGATGCTGTACCACCCGGGTACACTAAAAATGGCAAGACTGGGATGCAAAGACTAGACACCCCATGTGCAAAGGATCTAAAAAGTATAGCTCTTGTCACAATGCAGTGTGTGATTGCTTAAAGGACATCAGCACAGAAAGTTATTCTGTATGCAAATATCACACATGATAGGCTACAGGAGATCAGAACTGCAACACACTATGCCAATCCTGACGTTCACACCGGCCAATCATCCCATACACAGCCCTCAGTATAGTGCTCCGGCCTCTCCTACACACTTCGCCCTATAGATCAGTCCAGTCTACGGTCTCCTCCATAACACCGCAGACACGGAGCTCCCCAATAACACAGAGGTGCTAAAGCCCACACACTGACACACACACACAGCCTGAAAAGGGGTCAGACTGCGCACACTGACACACATAGACGGTCTGGTCCCCGAACACTGACAGGCCAGGAGCCGGCCTGAGGCCTTGACCGGGCGGCCTGCACGAGTCTGGACACCCGGGCAGGAATCACCCATCGGGAAGGGGCCATGGCTGGGGACACATTCCTACACCGACATGGCCGGAGCTAAGGGGGAGAAGGGAGGATGGCCACGGATTGAAAAGCCTTGTTCCACCCCACACAGGAAACCTCCATTACCTGATAGCTCGGCAGCCGGAAAGGAAGGAGCGCGTTACCCAGAATGCCTTATGATGAGCAGAGCGCAGAGAGCACTTCCGGGTTGGGAGAAGAGGCTGCTGGGAAATGTAGTGCGGGGGTAGTGGTGAGGGTGGAGGAAGTGTTTCGGAAATAAGAAAAGTTTGGGGATCATTTCCTATTTCCCTGGAGAGCCTAGCACGGCAGTGTTTGTATGAGGAGATAACCTCACACGGCCCTAGAGTAAGGACTCGTACACACAGGTGTATTGAATATTCGCCTATATGGTGGATTCCTACACACTGGACTGTCAGCCCACATTTATGTCTCATTCAGATGGGCACTGACACCCATCCTCAATGCTGAGTCACTTTTTGCTCCTAATGCTGGCCATACACTATACGAATTTCGGTCATTTTGACAGTTTGTTCGTTTTTCAGCCAGTTAATGGGCACAAAATCGATAATCGTTAGGACGTTTTTGAGCCGAAAAAACAAAGAACAAGTTTGGAAATTTTCTGCCGAACGAACGATAAATTGAAAGGTTAAGGTGTTTCCCGTCCGAACTGTCCACACTAGGTATATGTAAAAAAAAACGAACAAAAAATGCATTCTTTTATGTCCACTGAACGATTTATCGGTCATTACATGATGGCACCATCGTTTGCGGCCGAATGTTTGTTTTTCGAAAACGGCTGATTTTTCGTATAGTGTATGGCCAGCATTAGACACCGAGGGGGTGATTTACTAAAGGCGAATAGACTATGCACTTTGCAAAGAGCAGTTGCTCAAGAGTTTAGTAAATGAGCAGAAGCTTTGCTGACTTCCACAATCATGTGCAAGCAATTTTTTTCCTTGCATGTAATTGTATAATCTTTGTAAAGTGAAACTTTACCTCATTTACTAAGCTGTGCAAAGTGCACAACCTATTTGCCTTTCATAAATAAACCCCTGTGCGTTTGAATTTATGCACCCAAGCCTGCCCACATGTCAAATTTGGACCGAACTCTGTCCATGCACCCCATGCCTCTCCATCCACTACTATAGGGAGTCTGCACGCAGCTCCGAGGTGGGTGCACACCCAGCAAAGTGTGGCTCAGGCCTCTGAGCCCGTCTGAATGAGCCCTCAGAGGAGAGTCCTTTAAACATATAAATGCAGGTCATACATTTTCAATAGTTCCATTCACACTGTGCCATACCTCCCAACGTTTTGAGATGGGCACTGCCCGAGGGCCCCGGGCCACTAGGGGGCCCCATCAGGATTGCCAGCCTCAGTAAAACCAGGGACAGTATGTAAAAATCTGTGTTTTTTTTACATCTGTCTCTGAAATGTCCCTTACTGTCATCCTTTGGGTCTAAAAATCCCAAGATTATAGCTGCCCCACCTCTCCAGTACCTTCTCAGCCAATAGAAACATGTCTGTGTATACTATGTGTACATGTCTGTGTATACTCTGTGTGTGTATACAGTGTGGCCCCATAATCTCTTATTGCCTGGGGGCCCCATAATCTCCTATTGCCCGGGGGCCCCATGAGTTGTCAGTCCGCACCTGGATGGGAATGAGGGACACCTATCAGCAAAAACATGCAGGCGTAGGACACACACCCTGCCACGCCCCCTTAAAGGAGAATTGTACAAAAAAAACAAGATTGGTTAAACCCACAAGTGCTTTTTTTTACCACTACTATTCCTTTATATTGGCTTTAGGAATTTACAAATGCAGCAATTTAGAAATCAGATGAAAGGTTTAGCACTGGGAAACACCTTTTGATAGATAAAAAGTGAATTTTATATACAACTATATAGATCAGACCAAAATGAGGGACAAATGAGGAGGAATGAGAGACATTGTTCCAAACCAGGTACAGTCCCTCGAAATCAAGGACAGTTGGGAGCTATGGTGTGCATTGACCTGCATTTAGGTGTGGTCAGTTTAGCTGCATCTCAACAAACAAAACAGAATTCTGTTTTCTCTAGATCAGTGTTTCTCAACTCCAGTCCTCAAGACACCCCAGGATTTCCATTATTTTGCACAGGTGATTTGATCAGTTTCACTGCCTTAGTAATTACCACAGCTGTTTCATCTGAGGGAAATCCTGAAAACATGACCTGTTTGGGGCGCCTTGAGGACTGGAGTTGAGAAACACTGATCTAGAGAAAACAGAATTCTGTTCATTCAGGATCTGATTAGACACTCTGAAGGTATCTAAACCTGCTTTAGGCTCCATTCACATCTCCGTGTATGGGGGCGACAATAGCGGTAAAAACGCACAAATAGAATCCCGGGGTGCCTGTTGCCCAAAAGAAGCTCCTGCATTTCTTTTGGGCGACGGGCGGGAAAATCGCGCCGCGTTTGGGGTGCTAATAAAATCAACGGGTTACGCATGGTCAACTTGCAAATTGCAGGCAGAATCGTGGCAATAGCGGCAAATCGCAGTCAGAATTGCGGTAATTCCGCCCGCAATTCGGAACGTTCACGTTTAAAGTGACAGTAAAGGCTTAGCTTTAACCACTTACTTACTGGGCACTTAAACCCCCCTCCTGCCCAGACCAATTTTCAGCTTTCAGCGATGTCACTCTTTGAATGGCAATTGTGCGGTCATGCTACACTGTACCCAAATGAAATTGTTATCATTTATTTCACACAGTTAGAGCTTTCTTTTGGTGGTATTTAATTGCTGGGTTTTTTATTTTTTGCTAAATAAAACAAAAAGAGCTGAAATTTTGAAAAAAAAACATAACTGTTTCATAGTTTGTTATAAAATGTTGAAAACAGGTAATTTTTCTCCTTCACTGATGTGCACTGATGGGCAATGATAGGCTGCGCTGATGGGCACTGATAGGCGGCACTAATGGGCACTGATAAGGCGGCACTAATGGGCACTGATGAGGTGGCACTGATAGGTGGCACTGATGATCACTGATGGGTGCTACTGATGGGCACTGGTAGGTGACACTGATAGGCAGCACTGATCTGTGGCACTGATTATTAGACACTGATGGGCATTGATTGGCAGCACTGGTGGGCATTGATGGTTGGCACTGATAGGTGACACTGGTGGGCACAGCTGCGGCTTTCTGAGTGAGGGACCTGTGTCCCTCTGACAGAAGCCGGTGATCGGCTTTTTGCCCCCTCACGCTGATAGCGCGAGAAAAAAAAATACTGATTACTGAGCTTCTGTTTACATCACGTGATTAACGTAGTTAAAAAAGAAAAGAAATAAACATGTTATACTAACCTTCTCTGTGTAATGCATGGGTCCCCCTCTTCTGGGGACCCATGCAGGCACTCCTGGTCCCGCCCCCTTTTTGAGTTCCCTCATAGCAAGCCACTTGCTGTGGGGGAAAGTTTCGGAGGCCATGAAATGCTCAGATAGCACGAAACCCCCCAAATGACCCCATTTTGGAAAGTAGACACCCCAAGCTATTTGCTGAGAGGCATGTTGAGTATTTTGTAGATCTCGCTTTTTGTCACAAAGTTTTGAAAATTGAAAAAAGAAAAAGAAAAATAATTTTTCTTTCTTCATTTTCAAAAACAAATGAGAGCTGCAAAATACTCACCATGCCTCTTAGCAAATACCTTGTATACTTTCCAAAATGGGGTCATTTGGGGGGGGGGGGGGGATTTGTGCTATCTGGACATTTCAGGGCCTCCGTAACTGTGAAAGGTAGTGAGGAGTAAAATCACAATTTGATACTAATAAAGGTGCCTCTCAGCAAATAGCAAACAGTTTGATGGGAGCTTTTAATCAGATTTTCCTACTGTGTGTATACCCATCGGTCTTTTTCTGTCTGCATTTCCGACAGACTTTAGATTGAGAGCCTGTTCTTAATTTTTCCGACGGAAAAACTTTCTATCGGAAATTACGATCATGTGTATGCAATTTCGACACGCAAAATTCAGACGCATGCTCGGAAACAATTCGACGCATGATCGGAAGCATTAAACTTCCCTTTTATCGTGGCGTCGAACGCGTTGTATGTCGCTGTGTTATTGACCATTGGAATTTGGCTGTGTGTAGGCAAGACAGTTTGAGCGGAATTCCGACGGGAAAACCATCAGAGCTTTTTTCCGACGAGAATTCCCACTGTGTGTACGCGGCATGATAGGTAGTGAGGAAGTGAAATCACAATTTTAAGCGCTTAGAAAGCTTGAAGGCGCTGATTGTTTTTTGGGGTCCTGTACACGGCTCCCAACAGGTCTCACACATGTGGTATCCCCATACTCAGAAGAAGCAGCAGAATGTATTGTGGGGTGAAATTCCACATGTGACTATGGCATGTTTGAGCAATATATCATTTAGTGACAACTTTGTGCAAAAAACAAAAAAAAGTTTGTAATATTCCCGAAACTTGTGGCAAAATATAAAATATTCCATGGACTCAACATGCCTATCAGCAAATAGCTTGGGGTGTCTACTTTCCAAAAATGGGTAATTTGGGGGGTTAGTACTGTCTTGGCATTTTATGCACAAAATTAGAAGCTTATGTCACACATCACCCACTCTTTTAACCACTTGAAGACAAAGCCCTTTCTGACACTTTTTGTTTACATAGAAAAATATCTAGTTTTTGCTAGAAAATTACTTTGAACCCCCAAACATTATATATTTTTTTAAAGCAAAAGCCCTACAGATTAAAATGGCGGATGTTGCAATTTTTTTTTCACACAGTATTTGTGCAGCGATTTTTCAAACGCAATTTTCTTGGGAAAAAAAAAATATTTGAATGCACTAAAACACACTATATTGCCCAAATGTTTGATGAAATAAAAAAGATAATCATATGCCGAGTACATGGATACCAAACTCAAAATGCTTTAAAATTGCACACAAATGTGCAGCAACGACAAACTACATAAATTTTTTAAAGCCTTTACAGGTTACCACTTTAGATTTACAGAGAAGGTCTACCGTTAAAATTACTGCCCTCGACATGCATGATGAAATAGCTTTTTACATATGACACGAGACCGCTTGCGTTCGCCTTTGCGCGTGAGCACAGTTGGACAGGGGTGCTTTTTTTATTATTTATTTTTCTTTTTTCTTTTATTTTTAAACTGTTCCTTTCATTTTTTTATTTATTTTTTGTCATTTTTATTGTTATCTCAGGGAATGTAAATATCCCCTATGATAGCAATAAGTAGTGACAGGTACTCTTTTTTGAAAAAAAAATTGGGGTCTATTAGACCCTAGATCTCTCCTCTGCCCACAGAGCATCTGACCACACCAAGATCGGTGTGATAAAATGCTTTCCCAATTTCCCAATGGCGTTGTTTATATCCGGTGAAACCAAAGTAATGAAATACTCGTAGCTTCCGGTTTCTTAGGCCAAAGAGATGATTGGAGCCATTCTGGTCTCCGATCAACTCTATGGTCAGCTGGCGGAACCACCGGCTGCATTCTCTGGTTCCCTGGTGGGACAGGAGAGCCAGAGAAAACCATGAAAGACGGCAGGGGTTGTTCCCTCCCACTGCTGGTAAAAGTAGTCTAGAGGCTAACTAGCCGCTAGGATTTCTTTTACATGAAAGCCGACCGCTGGCTGAATAGAATGATACCAAGATGATACCTAAACCTGCAGGCATCATTCTGGTATAACCATTTAAAGTCCAGCAACATACCAGTACATTGCTGGTCCTTGTTGGGCAAAAATTGTAATGTTCTTTTTTTCATGCAGCCTGTGGGCTGAACGAAAAAAAGAGGTTCATCGGTGGGTATGCCCACCATTAGAATACCGCCCTTAGCCTCATACAAAAAGTGTGTAATAAAACCAAATACCTTCAGGGGGCGATAGGTTTTAGTGAATATAGCCCTATATGGGCGAATTAATCCTACCCTGAACTAGCAAAGTTACAACATGGGAAAAGGTGGCAGAGGAGTGGCATGCTCTACTTGACACAGATAATTAGCAATGGCAACCTATTGTCCCTTGATGTCCTGAGAGAGAGATATCAGCTGCCAGCGCACATGCACTTCTACTACATGCAACTTAAGCATGCATTCATGGCCCAATCAAAGGTCTCTGAGTGGCTGATGGATGACATGCCCCTCCTCTCCCAGCTCAAAGCAGCAGAAGTTTCTAAGGGATTCATTTCGCAGAGCTACACAACACTACCGAACAAATTTTTAGCGAAACATCCCCTGACTGTTCAAAGTAAGTGGGAACTAGATGTAGGACCTCTGGACGATGAACAGTGGGAGGAAGTACTACAGTCAGTGGCCATTTGCTCACTAAATGTGACACAAAGGCTCACACAATTGTATACAATACTGAGAGTTTACTATACGCCCCTTAGGCTACATAAAATGGGCTTAACGCCTAAC
Organism: Lithobates sylvaticus; assembly: GCA_028564925.1. Lineage (NCBI taxonomy): Eukaryota > Metazoa > Chordata > Amphibia > Anura > Ranidae > Lithobates > Lithobates sylvaticus. Next base: position 408,392,811 of record CM053030.1, read on the forward strand.
CCTAGTTGTACTAGATGCAAAAGAGACCATGGACTTGATACATATGCTGTGGCGATGTCCCAAACTCCATGTGTATTGGAGGGGGGTGATTGACACCTTGAACGCGGTGTTCCAGGTGTCAATCCCGTGTGACCCCAGATGCTGCATTCTGAATCTGTTGGATGGAATGGAATGGGAACCTCACGTAAGGGAGGCCCTTTCCAGGGCTCTGTTTATGGCCCGTAAACTGATAATGCTGCATTAGAAGTCTGAATCGCCACCTACTCTTACAGAATGGACCACCTAAATAGGAGACACTCTCCGGATGGAGAAAATTATTTATCAACACAGAGGCTGCTTGCAAAAATTTGAGTAGCTATGGGGACCGTGGTTAGATACTCCGGGCTTAGCGCCGGAAGATATGGTTATGGACAGGCTCTTGGGTATAATCTAAAATTGGGAATATTACTGAGGAAATGCTATAGCCTGTAGGATGAGGATATATTGAATACATGACTGAATGTTTGTATAATGCTATAGAGATGTGCTCTTGGTAATGAAGGGGGAGTTGACAGCAGGTTAGGAGGGTGGAGGTGGGCCGGGGACAGGAGAGAATAATAATGTTTGTATAATTATATGCTGGGAAGGCGGGATGGATGGGAGAAGGCTTTCATTGTAAATGACATATATGACTGTTGGCACTTGAACTGTATGTGTTTTTTTCCGTTAAAATAATGTTCTTTTTTGGATAAAAAAAAAAAGAATACCACCCTTCATCCACCCACTTCTAATGATGGGCATACATGCACCATTTTTTTTAAAATGTGGTGGTGAAATCACCTACAGTGCTGGAGTCGCTGATTTACGTATTGTGAGAGCAAATGTTATTGCTGTCAAGATAAATAAATCAGTGCTGCAGCTGAATGGCATAAATGAAAAGCAAACAATGGTAACAATAAAACTCAATAAAACAACATATTTTTTTATCGCAATCTGTGCCTAAAAAATATATGCCAAAGCAATCTGCCCCTAATGTTAGGAGCAAATCGTCCCGCCACCCCTGCCCCCATGCTTTGGCATATATGCTCTTTTTTTTAACTGTGGTGGTGAAATCACCTCCTACTCCTACTGTCCCCGCTGGAGACACATCTTTACGTATCGTGGGAGCAAACGCTGTTGCTGTCAGAATAAATAAACCCATGCTGCAGCTGAATGGTGTACCTGCTAAGCAAATGATGGTTAACAATAAACAAAGTAACATTACAGTACAACAGTAAGACATACCATACCTGCAAAGTAAATACAATAAAACACAGTAAAAATAAAACATTACAGTTCTAAAATACAGTTACAATAGAAAGAGAACAATAGATATAGAACAATAGAGAGCGAACGTAAGAGAGAGAACAATAGAGAGAGAAGAAAAATAAAATGACAACTCTTTTTGGCCATTTTTTTTTCCATTTTTATAAACTGTAAACTGTAAACGTTCCTTATTAGGATCTCTAAAAATGTGATGGCCATCTCATCTTTCGAGACCCTGTGTAAGTGTGCCCTAGGGCTGTGCAATGCTGTACTCTATGCTAATACTCCACTAGTGTGTGGTAGCGTTCGAAACAGTCACCAATGCAGAGACCAGGTTGGTCAGGACAGGAGGGACAATAAAAGCGGGTGTCACGCCTATATCCGCGTTTCCTGCAGAAATGAAATCTTCATTGGGGCTTTCTTTGGGTAGGGGTACCAGGGAGGACATACAGAAAATGTCTCTCATGCAGCTGGCTCACAGCATTTGCGTTGGAAAGGTGGGCCACAGCACCGTCTGGAAACAGAAGGGCTGTGATGAACTCTTCCAGGAATTTTAGGAAGGATCCAGTTTGTCCTGAAGCTTTGTATAGCACAAAAGCATTCAGCAGAGCCAACTGGAATAAATATACAGACACTTTTTTATACCAGCGTCTTGCCTTACGGGCAATTAGGTATGGCGCCAACAACTGGTCGTTGAGGTCCACCCATACCATGTTAAGGTTGTATTCGTGGACAGAGAGGGGTTTCTCCTCAACACCCTTTTGCCATAGAAATTTGGACAGTCGTATATACATGAAGGGAGGACAGAACTAAAACATTCTGTGCATCCCTCCACTTCACTGCTAACAAATGATTACATTTCAAGCAGGCTCTCTCCCCCCCGTCTAAGTCGGGATTCTACAAGCCGCTGGGGGAAGCCCCGGTGATTAGATCGCATGGTGCCACATGCGCCAATTCCACAATTAAAAAGGTGACTAAAAAGTGGCACGCTTGTGTAATAATTGTCCACGTACAAGTGGTACCCCTTTCTGAATAAGGGTGACACCAAGTCCCACACAATCTTACCAGTGCTCCCTAGTAGTCTGGGCAGTTCTCCAGGCTCCATGTGACTATCTTTTCCCTTGTAAACCATAAATCTATATGTATAGCGTGTTACCCTGTCAGAGAGCTTATACATCTTGACCCCATATCTGGCACGCTTGCTGGGAAGATACTGTTTGATAGACAAGCGGCCAGAAAATGTAATCAGGGACTCATAAACGCAGACAACTTGATCAGGAGTAAACAAGGCTGCAAACTGCTGGTTGAAGTGATTTACGAGGGGCAGAATTTTGTGGAGCCGATTGTATCCAGGGTCACCCCATGGACGACAGAGTTCATTGTCATTGAAATGCATGAACTGCAAGATCTGCTCAAATTGTGTCCTGGTCATGGAGGCAGAGAACATGTGCATATGGTGAATTGGGTCAGTGGACCAATATGATCGCAACTCACTTTTTTTAACTAAGCCCATGAGGAGGGATAGGCCCAGGGAGGTCTTAAATTTGGAGACCGTAATAGGTCTTCAATCAGGGGCAACTGAGGATTAGTGGCAATGAATTGACCTGCATACAAATTGCTTTGGTCCACAACAGATCTATAGAGATCTTCCTTGAAAAACAGCGAATAAAAATCAAGTGACGTAAAATCAACTGTTTCCACCTGAATTCCGGGTTGGCCAGTGAATGTGGGAAGTACGGGTGCTGCAGAAGTTGTGGGCTCCCAATTCGGATTGGCTAATACTGCAGGAAGAGCACTATGGGCTTGATGGGCCTGTGTTTGTCTTTGTGGTGGCGGGTTGTAATCCGCTGATCAGAGTTAAGGAATTGTTCAGCAGAGTCTGCTGAACAATTCTGATATAAGCTTATGGTCATTGAAGTGACCATAAGCTTAAGGCCCCTTTCACACTGAGGCGCTTTGCAGGCGCTAAAGTTCTAAAAATAGCGCCTGCAAAGCGCCTTCAAACAGCCGCTGCTGTGTCTCCGAGGGCTTTCACACTGGAGCGGTGCGCTTGCAGGACGCTGAAAAATGTCCTGCAAGCTGCATCTTCGGAGCGCTGTAGGAGCGGTGTATTTACTGCTCCTATAGCGCCCCTTCCCATTGAAAACAATGGGGCAGCGCTCCAAACCCACCCGCAAAACGCCGCTGCAGCGGTGGTTTGCGGGCGGTATTAACCCTTTTTCAGCCGCTCGCGGGGAGTAAAACCGCCCGCTAGCGTTCCTGTCTAAATGGGCCCTAATTTGTAGGTGAGGTAGGGACCAGTGCCTTGAGTACAGGGACTGATGTGAAAATACAGTATGTGAATCTGTGTATGTGAATCGCTGTTTAAATTGTCAGTACTCTTTAAATGCCTGTAAATAATTTTTTTTTTTTATTTACTGTATATTTCAGGGAAAATTCCTTTCACATTGACACAGATCAGTAATGTACTAGTGTACCACTAATATATATTTAGTTGTATATAGTCTCCCACATGTTTGTAGGTGATATTTTCTGTATATTTGCATGTGATTACTAAGGTTAATACAACAACAAATCCAGTTCATTTTCCAAATCTTTTTCTTGCAGACCCCCACCGTTTGCTGTGAGTATTGTAGATGTTTACTGTAGGTGCTTAAGTCAGCAGAGGTCTTGCAGATTTTGGAAAGGTTGCATTATTTTATACTGAACAGTGCCCTCTGCTGTCTGCTTATGTGATATTGCACTATTGATAGGAAAGACGTCAATTACTATTCTCTGTGGTTATAAATCCTATTGTTCTTGTATATCTTCTTATATAAGGTCCATTGTTCTTATACATTTCTTTTCTAGTGTGCAAAGATCAGAGGTTCTCGAAACCTGTCCTCTTGCCATAAGATCAGTTGTTGGTTGTGGAAATTCTCACAAAATATACAAACTGACAAGGCTATTGAGATATGATAACTAATTTACATGTTAGTGGAGCCTGAGTAAGCCCTCTGCACTGTATGTGGAGACAGAAGTGTACAGAGACACATGGGGGGGGGGGGGGGGTTGAAGTGTATGGGGAGATATGGTGGGGCGCCTGTCAGATAGGCTCTGGTGGCAAGAGGACCCATGGTTTATTCAGTACATGGTGCTGTGTGCATTGTTGTCTCTTCTGTAATGTGTGCACTATGTTTTATGTGTGTTGGGGTTCATGGTGATGTGTAGTTGGAGTATATGGAGTGAAGTATAATATAGTCTGTCTACTGTGTGTATTGGGGGTGTATGGTGCAGAGTTTGAGGTGTATGGTGGGGTGTGTATTGCAGTGCATGGAGGTGTCTGTATTTGCATGTATGGTGCTGTAAGTATTGTGATGTATGTGCGGTTTATTGTGATGTATGTGATGATTGTGTTATAGTGTATGTGCTGTGTGTATTGGGGTGTTTGGTGGGGTGAATATTGGGTTGTATGTATGGTGCTTTCTATGTATACACAGTCAACCCTCAGCGCTCACTATGTCTCGCATTCAATACTGTTTCAATGTTTCAAGCGATGCTGCTCGCCTCGATTGGGGAAACTCCAAAAACAATACAAAGTAGAAAAAAGGAGTGTGAAAAAGCTTAGTGCATTACCTTTAACACCATAATCAATTTAGAAGAACCAAAGATATACAAGCCCTTTAAATAATAACTCCAGCAAAGAGGATAACCTGATGGCTGTGATTGGAAACCGACGCGTTTCGGGAGACAAGCCTCCTTCCTCAGAGGACCAAAATCCCTTCTGAGATGTGTGCAAACCTGGTAACCAGCTACAAGAAACTTCTTACCTCTGTGCTTACCAACAAGGGTTTCTCCACCAAGTACTAAGTCATGTTTTGCTTGGCTATCAAATACTAATTGTACTCACTGAGCTGCAACTCAATTTATAACATTTGTATCAAGTGTTATTTCTGGATTTTTGGTTGATATCTTGTCTCTATCATTTAAAATACACCTATGATAATGAATTATAGACCCTTCATTTCTTTGTAAGTGGGCAAACTTACAAAATCTGCAGGGAATCAAATAATAATTTTCCCCACTGTAGCACCCTTTAGTGTGCTAGGGTTGCTAGTGTAGAATGGTTAGTGTGGGAAAATGTAGTTCACCTCAAGGCTAAGCCTGAGCTATGAATCTGGATCAGGGTTCAGTGAGTCAGGGTTGGAGAACTCATCCTAGTAGCCTCTCTGGGGCCCCCCCCCCCCCCCCGTTTTCTGTGACATTGCACAAATGTTCTAGATATAGTGGGTGGAGACTAGGAGGAGCTGCTTGGAATATTTCTGAGGACCTTATCCAATCCCCCTAGTCTGGGGGGGGGGGGGGGTAACCTTGGACCAGGGCTTGGGTACTGGAAGGATCCAGCCAAAAGATATGGAGGAAGCCCTTCCTGGAGGCACAGGAGCAAGGAGAGAGGACAGCAGGAGCAGGTCAGCACTACTGTGAGATCTACTGAGAGTCAGCCGGGTGGGCTGGTGAGTGTCAGTCTGGAGGACTGTGGGGAGAAGTTAGCCTGGAGGGATAGACATACCTCCCAACATTTTGAGATGGGAATGAGGGACACCTACTAGAAAATGTATATAGGCATAGGACACGCACCCTGCCACACCCCCTTAAAGGAGACTTAACGGGAAAAAAAAGGTTAATTAAATCCACAAGGGCTTTTTTTTACCACTACTATTCCCTCATACTGGCTTTTAGAATTTACAAATGCAGCAATTTAGAATTTAGATGAAAGGTTTAGCACTGGGAAACACTTTTTGAAAGATAAAACATGCATTTTATATACATCTATATAGATCAGACCAAAATGAGGGACAAATGAGGAGGAAAGAGGAACAGAGGGACTTTGCTCCAAATCAGGGACAGTCCCTCGAAATCAGGGACAGTTGGGAGCTATGGGGCTAGTGAAAGGAGCAGCTGCAGCCAGGTGGGTTGGCCATGCCTGAAAAGGTGGTGCTGGGATCAGTAGCCACAGGAGTGATACACATTTGCTACACATACAAGGGGCCTTGGGTTCCTGCCTGTAATGGGCCAATGCTTAAAATCTGACTGAGAGCCTGTCAGATCTTCACAGTGATCCAGCTCTGCATCAGATCTTCTGCAAGCAAATGAGTGCTGGAGGAAGAAGTGAGCTGTATATAGAGACTGTATATAGGAAGCGTTGTTAATGAACTTTGCTGTTGAAGTCAATGGGCATCCCATAACCTCCCATCCCTATCCAAGTTATTACCCTCAATAAAAAAAAAAGTCACAAACTGTTCTTTGACACTGAAGTGCCTGTGAAATCTCGATGTGCCTGGCTGTGCATCACCCCCCTCCTCTGTGTCACCCCCCTCCTCTGTGTCACCCCCCTCCTCCTTGTCACCCCCCTCCTCTGTGTCACCCCCCTCCTCTGTGTCACCCCCCTCCTCCTTGTCACCCCCCCCTTCTCTGTGTCACCCCCCTCCTCCTTGTCACCCCCCTCCTCTGTGTCACCCCCCTCCTCTGTAACACCCCCCTCCTCTGTGTCACCCCCCCCTCCTTGTCACCCCCCTCCTCTGTGTCACCCCCCCTCCTCTGTAACACCCCCCTCCTCTGTGTCACCCCCCCTCCTCTGTGTCCACCCCCCTCCTCCTGTGTCACCCCCCCCCCTGTGTCCCCCCCCTCCTCTGTGTCACCACAACCTCCTCTGTGTCACCCCCCTCCTCTGTAACACCCCCCCTCCTCTGTGTCACCCCCCTCCTCTGTGTCACACCCCCCTCCTCTGTGTCACCCCCCTCCTCTGTGTCACACCCCCTCCTCCTGTGTCACCCCCCTCCACTGTAACACCCCCCTCTCTGTGTCACCCCCTACCTCCTTGTCTGTCACCCCCCTCCTCTGTAACACACCCCCTCCTCGTGTCACCCCCCCAACCCCCCTCCTCTGTGTCCACCACCCACCCTCCCCCCCCCCCACCCCCCCTCCCCACCCTCCCTCCTCTGTTCATCCCCCCCCCCCCCTCCCCCCCCCCCCCCACCATCACCACCCCCCCCCTCCTCTGTGTCACCCCCCCCCCCCAACACCCACCTCTGTGTCAACCCCCCCCCCCCCCTCCACCCCCCACCACCCCCCCCACCCCCTCCCTCTGTGTCACCCCCCTCACCTGCACCCCCCCCCACCCCACCCCCCCCACCCCCATCACCCCCACCCCCCCCCTCCCCCCACCCCCCCCCCACCCCCCCATCACCCCCAACTCACCACCCCCCCCCACCACCCCCCCCCACCCCCACCCCCCCCCCCCACCCCCCCCCCCCCCCCCCCACCCCCCCCCCCCCCCCCCCCACCCCCACCCCCCTCCCCACCCCCCCCCACCCCCCCCCCCCCCCCCCCCCCCACCCCCCCCCCCTCACCCCCCCCCCCCCCCCCCCCCCCCCCCCCCCCCCCCCCCCCCCCCCCCCCCCCCCCCCCCCCCCCCACCCCCACCCCCCCCCCCACCCCACCCACCCCACACCCCCCCCACCCCCCCCCCACCCCCCCCCCCCCCCCCCCCCCCCCCCACCCCCCCACCCCCCCCCCCCCCCCCACCCCCCCCCCTCACCCCCCCCCCACCCCCCCCCCCACCCCCCCCCACCCCCCCACCCCCCTCACCCCCCCCCCCCCCCCCACCCCTCCCCCCCCCCCCCCACCCCCCCCCCCCCCCCCCCCACCCCCCCACCCCCCCCCCCCCCCCCACTGTGTCACCCCCCTCCTCTGTAACACCCCCCTCCTCTGTGTCACCCACCCCCCCGCCCTGGCCCCCCCCTGTTCACCCCACCCCCTCCTCTGTCACCCACCCTCCTCTGTGTCACCCCACCCCCCCCTCCTCTGTGTCACCCCCCTACCTCTGTGTCACCCCCCTCCTCCTTGTCACCCCCCTCCTCTGTGTCACCCCCCCCTCTCTGTGTCACCCCCCCTCCTCTGTGTCACCCCCCCCTCCTCCTCTGTGTCACCCCCCCTCCTCTGTGTCACCCCCCCCTCTGTGTCACCCCCCCCCTCCTCTGTGTTTTCACCCCCTCCCCCCCACCTCCTCTGTGTCACCCCCCTCCTCTGTGTCACCCCCCCTCCTCTGTGTCACCCCCCTCCTCTGTGTCACCCCCCTCCTCTGTGTCACCCCCTCCTCCTGTGTCACCCCCCCTCCTCTGTGTCACCCCCCTCCTCTGTGTCACCCCCCTCCCCCACTGTGTCACCCCCCTCCTCCTTGTCACCCCCCCTCCTCTGTGTCACCCCCCCCCTCCTCTGTGTGTCCCCCCCCCCTCTCCCTCTGTGTCACCCCCCCTCCTCTGTGTCACCACCCCTCCTCTGTGTCACCCCCCCTCCTCCTGTCACCCCCCCCCCTCCTCTGTGTCACCCCCCTCCTCTGTGTCACCCCCCTCCTCCTTGTCACCCCCCTCCTCTGTGTCACCCCCCCTCCTCTGTGTCACCCCCCTCCTCTGTCACCCCCCCTCCTCCTGTGTCACCCCCCCCCTCCTTGTCACCCCCCTCCTCTGTGTCACCCCCCTCCTCTGTGTCACCCCCCCTCCTCTGTGTCACCCCCCTCCTCTGTGTCACCCCCCCTCTGTGTCCCCCCCCTCTGTGTCACCCCCCTCCTCTGTGTCACCCCCCTCCTCTGTGTCACCCCCCTCCTCTGTGTCACCCCCCCTCCTCTGTGTCTCTGTGTCACCCCCCTCCTCTGTGTCACCCCCCCTCCTCCTGTGTCACCCCCCCCCACCCCCCTCCTCTGTCACCCCCCCCTCCTCTGTGTCACCCCCCTCCTCTGTGTCACCCCCCCTCCTCCTGTGTCACCCCCCTCCTCTGTGTCACCCCCCTCCTCTGTGTCACCCCCCCTCTGTGGCACCCCCCTCCTCTGTGTCACCCCCCTCCTCCTCCTGTCACCCCCCCTCCTCTGTGTCACCCCCTCCTCCTTGTCACCCCCCTCCTCTGTGTCACCCCCCCCCTCCTCCTTGTCACCCCCCCCTCCTCCTTGTCACCCCCCTCCTCCTTGTCACCCCCCTCCTCCTGTGTCACCCCCCCTCCTCTGTGTCACCCCCCTCCTCCTTGTCACCCCCCCCCCTCCTGTGTCACCCCCCCTCCTCCTTGTCACCCACCTCCTCTGTGTCACCCCCCTCCTCCTTGTCACCCCCCTCCTCCTTGTCCCCCCCCCTCCTCCTCTGTGTCACCCCCTCCTCCTTGTCACCCCCCTCCTCTTGTCACCCCCCCCTCCTTGTCACCCCCCTCCTCTTGTCACCCCCCTCCTCCTTGTCACCCCCTCCTCCTTGTCACCCCCCTCCTCTTTGTCACCCCCTCCTCCTCCACCCTCTCCACCACCCCCCTCCTCCTCCTGTCACCCCCCCCTCCTTGTGTCACCCCCCTCCTCTGTAACACCCCCCCTCCTCTGTGTCACCCCCCCCTCCTGTCACCCCCCTCCTCTGTGTCACCCCCCCCTCCTCCTCTGTCACCCCCCTCCTCCTTGTCACCCCCCTCCTCCTTGTCACCCCCCCTCCTCTGTGTCACCCCCCTCCTCCTTGTCACCCCCCCTCCTCTGTGTCACCCCCCCCTCCTTGTCACCCCCCTCCTCCTGGTCACCCCCCTCCTCTGTGTCACCCCCCTCCTCTGTGTCACCCCCCTCCTCCTTGTCACCCCCCTCCTCTGTGTCACCCCCCTCCTCCTGTGTCACCCCCCCCCTCCTTGTCACCCCCCTCCTCTGTGTCACCCCCCCTCCTCCCCCCTCTCCTGTCACCCCCCCTCCTCCTGTGTCACCCCCCTCCTCTGTCACCCCCCCTCCTCCTGTGTCACCCCCCTCCTCTGTAACACCCCCCTCCTCTGTGTCACCCCCCCCTCCTTGTCACCCCCTCCTCTGTGTCACCCCCCTCCTCCTTGTCACCCCCCTCCTCTTGTTCACCCCCCTCCTCCTCACCCCCCTCCTCTGTCACCCCCCCCCTCCTCTTGTCACCCCCCCTCCTCCTGTGTCACCCCCCCCCTCTGTGACACCCCCCCTCCTCTGTGTCACCCCCCTCCTCCTGTAACACCCCCCCCCTCTGTGTCACCCCCCCCTCCCCCTCCTCTGTCACCCCCCTCCTCTGTAACTCCCCCCTCCTCTGTGTACCCCCCCCCCTCTGTGACACCCCCCCCTCCTCTGTGTCACCCCCCTCCTCTGTAACACCCCCCCCCCTTCTCTGTGTCACCCCCCCCTCTCTGTGTCACCCCCCTCCTCTGAGTCCCCCCCTCCTCTGTGTCACCCCCCTCCTCTGTGTCACCCCCCCCCCCTCTGTGTCACCCCCCTCCTCCTCACCCCCCTCCTCTGTAACACCCCCCTCCTCTGTGTCACCCCCTCCCCCACCCACCTCCTCTGTGTCACCCCCCCTCTCTCCTCTGTGTCACCCCCCTCCTCTGTAACTCCCCCCCCCCCTCCTCTGTGTCACCCCCCTCCTCTGTGACCCCCCCTCCTCTGTGTCACCCCCCCTCCTCTGTCACCCCCCCTCTGTAACACCCCACCCCTTTGTGTCACCCCCCCTCTCTCTGTGTCACCCCCCCTCCTCTGTGTCCCCCCCTCCTCTGTGTCCCCCCTCCTCTGCAACACCCCCCTTCTCTGTGTCACCCCCTCTCTCTGTGTCACCCCCCTCCCGGTCCTCCCCCCTCCTCTGTCACCCCCCCTCCTCTGTAACACCCCCCCCCCTCCTCTGTGTCCCCCCCTCCTCTGTGTCAGCACCCCCTTCCTCTGTGTCACCTCCCCCTTCCTCTGTGTCACTCCCCCTCCTCTGTGTCACCCCACTCCCCCTCCCCCCCACAGCCCCCCTCCCCTGTGTCACCCCCCCTCCTCCTTGTCACCCCCTTCCTCTGTGTCACCCCCCCCCCCTTCCCCTGTGTCACCCCCCTCCTCCTTGTCACCCCCCCCCCCCCTCTGTGTCACCCCCCTCCTCTGTTTCACCACCCCCCTCCCCCCCCTTCCTGTGTCACCCCCCTTCCTCTGTGTCACCTCCCTCCTCTGTAACACCCCACTCCTTTGTTTCACCCCCCCTCCCCTGTGTAACCCCCCTCCTCTGTGTCATCCCCCCTCCTCTGTGTCCCTCCCCCCCTCTGTAACACCCCCCTTCTCTGTGTCACCCCCCTCCTCCCCCCTGTGTCACCCCCCTCCTCTGTGTCACCCCCCCTCCTCTGTGTCACCCCCTTCCTCTGTGTCACCCACTCCTCTGTGTCATCCACTCTCTGTGTCAGCTCCCCCTTCCTCTGTGTGAGCTCCCCCTTCCTCTGTGTCAGCTCCCCTTCCTCTGTGTCAGCTCCCCCTTCCTCTGTGTCAGCTCCACCCTCCTCTGTGTCAGCTCCCCCTTCCTCTGTGTCAGCTCCCCCTTTCTCTGTGTCAGCTCCCCCTTTCTCTGTGTCACCCCCCCTTCCTCTGTGTCACCCCCCCCCCCTTCCTCTGTGTCAGCTCCCCCTTCCTCTGTGCCACCCCCTTCCTCTGTGCCACCCCCCTTCCTCTGTGTCACCCCCCCTTTCTCTGTGTCAGCTCCCCCTTTGGCTTGAGGAAAAGGTGGCAACCCTATGTGCAGGGTGGGGGATCCCAATTCAGCTGCAGCCCTTAAGGGGGTGCGCTACAAATAGAAAATGGGGCCTAGGCAAAAGAGATGCAGCTGAATGTTTACTGTGAGCTCTATATCATGTTCTATAGGTGAAAAGGTTGTCCAGATCCACTTTTAGGTAATTATGTTTGAATTATACAAATTTCAGGAAAATAATCTTGTTCATTAAATATACATACAATCTCAGTGGTGTGCCAAGACCCTTTAAAACAAGGGTTCTTTCACTCTGCAGCTACACAGAGATGCTTGGTGACTAACTGCTGTAAACATGAAGTCTGTAGCCCTGGTGGGATGGATGTACTAATGGTTTTATTCTTGTAATCTTAAGGCCGTACACACACTTTGATTTTCAGATGTCAATTGTGTAACGACGGCCGATCATCTGCAAATCTTACCGTTAGTATGGTGCTTTCGACAGCTTTTCGTCAGACAAAAGCTGGATGTGCAGACTATAACATTTTTGTCGGATGTGAACTCAACGTCTGATTTTCGTTTCATTAGTATGGTTTTAGTCCGAAAAAAATCGTAAGAGCAAGACTACGCATGCTCAGAAATGAAAGAATACATACAAAATGATTCAACACGTTACGTCACTTCTGACGTTGTATTCTGTCAAACGAAAATTCTCGTATTGTTAAGCCTCGTACACACAATCAGATTGTTGGCCATCAAAGCGTCAGAACAGGAACTTGTCTTGCATGCACAAACCGTACACAATTGTCGGCCAATTAGTGACGCATGTTTGTACTTTCAACTTATGTGTGATGGACTTGTGTACATACCGTTGTCCGCCGAAAATTTACTAGCCTGCCATCCAACATTTGTTGGCAGAAAGTTGGACAATTGTCTGATGGAGCGTACTAACGGTCGGATTTTAGGCCAACAGTCTGTCGTCACACAATTCCCTGCTGAAAATCCGATCGTGTGTACGATGCTTTAAAGCCTCGTACACACAATCAGATTGTTGGCAGGGGATTGTCTGTTGACAGACTGTTGTCCTAAAATCTTACTGTTAGTACGCTTCTTTTGACAATTGTTGTCCAACTTTCTGCCAACAAATGTTGGATGACATACTAGTAAATTTTTGGCGGACAACAGTCTGTTGTCATATTTTCTGTTGGTCAGTACACAAGTCGGTTACACAAAAATTGAATGTACAAATACACATGCTCGGATTCAATGCTCACCAAACACAAAATTAGCAGAAGGGGCCCAAAGGGTGGCGCTCAAGAGCTGAAATTCCTTGTAGTACGTCACTACATTCATGTTTGTTGGCCGACAATTGTGTACCTTTAGTATGCAAAACAAGATCCAGGCACAAGCCCTTTTGACAAAAATCAGACGCTCGGTTAGCCAACAATCTACACATGGTCAGAAAATCTGAAGATAAACTTTGTCCGATGAACGATCTGTCGATTTTCTGATGGTTAGTATGCTGCTTTGGACAGCCGATTACGAATTTTCGGGCAGGCAAAAACTGGATGTGCAGGCTTGAAAATTTTTGTCTAATGTGACAACAACGTCCGATTTTCTTTTCATTAGTACGGTTTTCTGAAAAAAAAAAAAATCTGAAGTGCAAGACTAGGCATGCTCAGAAATGAAAGAACACATACAAAACAATTCAACACATTCTGTCGTCAGAAGATTTCTGATGGTGAGGACCCTATTCACTTTTGATTTGAGACTAGCATCAAACAAAAAACTAACCAATAATCTGACCGTGTGTACAAGGCTTTAGACCTCATACACACTATTAGATTTTCTGCAGATTTTTTTCTTCAGATTTACCAAAACCATGTAGTGCAAGGGCCTGCCTGATTGCATACAAATTGAAACTCTTAAAGTTTGACCTCGTATTATATGGTTTTGGTAAATCTGAAGACAAAAATCGGCAGAAAATCTAATAGTGTGTATGGGGCTTTAGAGTGGTGAGACCTGACCCATAGCTTGCACTGATACACATTAAAACTCCACCTGATGGATGGGGTGGACGGGGGAGGGGTTAAATTATTGCTAAGATGATTCACATTAAAATAAATACATTCAGATACATATATAATTACATGTTAAAAGATTTGTTTCCCTTTAAGGAGATTTGGTCTCTGCACTTCCCTGTACTGTCTTAACATACGCAACCAATTAAAGACAGAATTAATTTTGGGTGGGGGAAATGAAAAGAAGATAAGGGCTGTAGAAACCTGTTTGCAACACACCTGCCTAAGGTTCGCGACAGGTATGCTATCAGGAAGAGTCACTTTATGTACAAATGGTTTTTGCCTGCTGTTCTAGAGGCATTATTGGACCCACATTTAACTAATAGGCTTTTTTAAGTTGACCATAGACCGATCCAAATTCAGCTGGTTCAGCAGGGACCAACCAAATTTCAATCAGTGTGTGGCTGTCTCTGTTACACAGAAGTCGATTGCTAGATTGACTTCTATTTAATGGACAAGTTGGAAAAGTTTTGTTAGTCAGCGGCTGCAGCTGCTGATCAGCGTATTCTGAAAGCATCAGGTACTGCTGTCAGAATACAATTCCCCCGTGGGATTGTGATTGTGTGTATTGTGTGTGTTTTTATTTTGTTTGATGTTAACTATAGCATTTGATTATTTTTAATGCTAGGGTCACATCTTAGCGTTTTTGCAGCCAGCACTTGCACTAGGGTTGCCGCCTCATCCCTTTACACCTGAACACATATGAATTACACAGGTTCTGAAGCTAATTTAAGGCACCAAGTGCATTTATTACCGATTTAATCAACAACAGTACCTGTGTAATTATTCAGCTGCAGTGTAATTTAGTATGTGTTTGGTTTTAAAGGGATAAGGTGGCAACCGTAGTTTGCGTGGGCATGGCAGCTTATTCAAATGAATGGGCTGCCATGCCTGTGTTTCCTCAAAAAAAAAAAAAAAAAAAAAGTGCATGCACCTTTTCAAAAAAACGTGACCATGCAATTTATTTTTTTCCAGCGGTTCCTGCACCCGCAAATACGCTGTGGGCTGAGATGCATGTGGTCATGCCATTTAGAATTAAGGGTATTGCGTTTTCACTGCGGGTGGTTGTGGGCACTTGATGGGCCCGCAGGCACACGCATAGGTGTGAACCTAACGTAAACCTTATTTTAAGGCCTATGTTGCCTTACTGAAGTTTGGCACATTTTGTTTTGGTAGACATTTCTTTTTTTTTTTGTCTTGGACTTGTATTCCAGATCTTTAGGGGCCCATTCGTACTGCTTTGTGTTGATGCAACCATTTATTTTTTTAATGGGCCCCAGCTCAACCACAACGCAACCAAAAATGGTCATGACCCATTTTTTTTTTTTTAACAAAGTGCATGAAATCTACTGTGTTAGTTTGTTGGGTGGGCCGTTCAATATGCTTGGCGGTGATGTGTTTTACTTTATTACACAGATCTGAAGGAGGTGTACCTAATGCCTGGTACATACAAGGTTTTTTTTTAATCAACTCAGCTTGCTGAACAAAAAAAAAACAGAGGTTGCTGTACTAACTATGTGATGTTGGTGCAGCAATCTCCCCCACTTTCCTTTTGTGTTCTGACAGGGGGACCGCTACCTTGCCAAAACACACTGGTCAGAGCTCACAGCTATTGGCTGCCAGTGATGCTGATCAGATGCCAATCAGCTTCTGGTTTTCCAGCATGCTTGTTCAACAGAAGCCAGTCGTGAAATCGGCTCCTGTTGGACAAGCAGCTGTACACACATGTCAAAAGTTGGATGGTTTCTACTGTAATGGCTGAATTTGGCCAATATTTGCCCCGTGTTTATGGGGTTTAATTGTTTTTGACAACATCCTGCTCCTGTGGATCCATAACAAAGATGTACACACATGACCTGCTTTGCTAAATCATGAATTTAGTTGTTTTCAAGTGATCCTGTGTTCACTTCTCATAGATCGAGAAGACCATAAAAACAAAAATTGCACATGATTGTGGACGGTGGGCCAAAAGCATTTTGGGTAACCACAAAATGCTGCCTAGGAAAATGGATGTACATAGATGGTTATTAAGTTCCCAGAAAACCTGTAGTGTGAGAAATCTGTAGGTGCGGAATTATTTCAAAATGAGTTGCCAGGCTGTAATATTGATCCAGAGCTTTGGCATGTTGAGTCCCTGACCCTGAACACGTATGCAGGTCTGGTGTTCTGACGTCACAGGATGCATGCCTGTTCAAGGTCAGAGATTTTGTTGTACATTTACTAGTAATGTGTAGCACTACCCCTGTAGGTGTTGAAGGTGATGGGGTTCCCCACTGCTGCACAGCCAGGCACATAACATTTTCAGCTTGCATCCAGTCAGTGAAGAGTCCTTGAGCTTTGGTTTTAGGTTTTATTAGGGGATAATAACTTGGTTAGGTAGGGGAATTATTGGATGCCCAACATGACCGTAACAAAACCAGGGACAACTTCTTCCCCATTTACAGCTCCTCGTACAATTCCAGTTATTTCTTCTGTAGTATCTAACAGTCTCCGTTAGTTCAGCAACAGCCCAATACAGGCTATGAACTCTCAGTCCCTTTTAGAAAGTAGCACAATGTGGTGTGAACTGCATCCCCTGTAGACACTGGTCCCGGTTCTACCACTTGCAGGAAATGCTGGCCCACCTGGCTGCTCTTCCACCCGCCCACCTGGCTGCTTCTCCACCAGTCTACCCGAGTGACTCTCTGGAGATCTCCCAGGGCAAGGTAGAAAAGATTTAAGCACACTTCTATCTTCCAGGGAGACCTGCAACATGTGGCAGGCTGCCCCCCCCTGTAGGTCCCTGCACCGTGCTGTAGTATTCACACTGTCCTCCTTGCTCCCGCTGCCTCACAGAAAAGCCTATTCCAACTTGTGGTAGGATCCTTCCAGGCCAGCCACCTGAGCCCTGGCCCGAGGTAGAGCCCCTCCTTGCCAGGGGTCCCTGGAGGGTCACCGACCATCTCCCTCAGCACTGCATCTCCATTTTCCACCTGACTTCCCCTGCTGGCAGGGCTCATCCATATTTTAAGA
Source organism: Lithobates sylvaticus (assembly GCA_028564925.1). NCBI lineage: Eukaryota > Metazoa > Chordata > Amphibia > Anura > Ranidae > Lithobates > Lithobates sylvaticus. The sequence continues at coordinate 408,409,672 of CM053030.1, forward strand.
GTTGGCTTAGTCCCCTGCCAGGCCCACTGCCCAGGGATTGGCCAAGCTCCCTTTAACATGCAGGACAGCCCTCCTAGCTCACTAACTTCTAGAAGTTTCTCCAAACTTTCAGATCCAGGAGGAGGTACTGGAGAGCTGCCTGTATGAGTCCCCCATCCTTAAACTTTAGTAACCCTGACCCAATTACAGACTCACAGGGTTTAAACATGAGTCAGAATGTGCTTTTACCTACTCTGATACTAGAAGCACATTAGATGGTGCTACATATGTATTCTGGAAGACAATTCTAATTGGTCAGAAACCTTTTATAGTCCAAGTCACAGGACACATTGTTTGTGAACTAATATCCATTAATTGTCGCTAACAAGAATTGTATATATTGCACTTCTCGCAAAATGAGTATGCTAGAAATATATTGACATAATAATGGATTTTTTTAAATTTTTTTTATATGCAGAATTTCCTTGTTTGTGATGGGGAAAGGAAGCAGAGTTGTTATTTGTGGATTCGCCACAGTTGGAAAAACTGCTATACTCGAGCAGGTGATCTATGGAAATCATATAATTGGTAAGATTCTTGAACATAATTTGTAATGGACGATTTGGTATAAATGCAGTAGAAGATGGCTGTCATCATATGTGTCACCTACGTGTTTAGTAAAAGGTGGTGATATTCTCGATACTTAAAGCGGAGCTCCACACTAAAGTGGAACTTCCGCTTATCGGATTCCTCCCCCCCTCCAGTGCCACAATTGGCACCTTTCAAGGGGGAGGGGGGTGCAGATACCTGTATAATCCAGGTATCTGCACACACTTCCGGGACTAGCTAGCCGCCCCTAGCCGCAGATGCGCCCCCCCCCCCCCCCCGTTGTGTCCTGGGAAACACACAGTTCCCAGGACACAGCAGGGGACCAGTAAAGATGTGCGGCGCGACTCGCGCATGCGCAGTAGGGAACCGGGCAGTGAAGCCGCAACGCTTCACTTCCTGATTTCCTGACAGAGGATGGTGGTGGTGGTGGGGGCAGTTGAGAGACGAGCGATTGCTCTTCATCTTCTGCCGACATCGCTGGAACCTAGAACAGGTAAGTCTCCTCTTTATTAAAAGTCAGCAGCTGCAGTATTTGTAGCTGCTGACTTTTTAATATTTTTTGTGCAGGTGGCCATCCTCTTTAATTATCTCTGCCATAATTTGCTGTTAGTGACAGGTTTCCATAATTCTTTAAGGCACCATGTCCATTATTACACTTGTCCCATTTCCAGGTAGCTGGTTTGCAACAGAAACCTTAGATTAGCCACTGCTGCCTTGTTTTCAATTGTGCAGACTTTGAGTCTCTTGTTCTCATCCTTGCTTCACTATGAAGTCGTGACCTTGAACATAATGCAGATGCGGTACCTCTTAAACCTAATGCAGATCAGATACCCCAACACTTTATTGGCTACATGCTTCGCCAAAAGTGTCCGATCTGTCCGCCATAATGTCGCAGTCATGATAAAAATCGCTGATTGCCGCCATTACTAGTAAAAAAATGCGACGTGGCTCCCAAACAAAATTGACATCCTTTTTTCCCACAAATACAGAATTCTTTTGGTGGTATTTGATCACCCCTGAGGTTTTTATTTTTTGCGTAATAAACAAAAAAAGAGCAACAATTTAAAAAAAAATGCATTATTTTTAACTTAAAAAACATATATTTTTTTCCTCAGTTTAGGCCGATACGCATTCTTCTACATATTAATCACAATCACAATAAGCGATTATTCATTGGTTTGCGCAGAAGTTATAGCGTTTACAAAATAGGGGATAGTTTTATAGCATTTTTATTAATAATTTTTTTTTTACTAGTAATGGCGGCGATCAGCGATTTTTTTTTTATTTTTTTTATTTATTTATTTTTTTGTATTTTTTTTTTTTTTACATGTTTTTTTACATGTTTTTACTTTACTATTGTTTACTGCGACATTATGGCGGTGACAACAGCCATTTTTGATACATTTTTGGGACCATTGTCATTTATACAGCAATCAGTGCTATTTAAATGCACTGATTGCTGTGTAAATGACACTGGCAGTGAAGGGGTTAACCACTAGGTGGCAGTGTAGGGGTTAAGTGTTCCTAGGGGCGTGTGGCTGTGATTTAGTGAACACTTATGTATGCTCCAATCACAGGGAGCAGAGATCAGTGTCACTAGTTGCTAGGCAGAACGGGGAGATGCTGTTTACTTCCGCATTTCCCCGTTCAGCCATCCCGTGACACGATCGCGGGTATCCCCGCGGTGATCTAGTCCGCGGGACCCGCGACCAGACTTGCGGGGGTCCCGACAGGTGCGAGCACCGCCGGCGGTGCACACGTGATGGCACAGCAGCAATCTTAAAGGGGACGTACCTGTACGCCCTTTTGCCTGCCCGTGCCATTCTGCCTACGTACATTGCCGTGCGCCGGTCGGGAAGTGGTTAAAGCGAGCAGTACCGAATCGCAAAAAGTGCTCTGGTCTTTGGCCAGCCAAATAGTCCAGGGCTTAAGTGGTTAACTGTATTTAAAGAGAAACTGCAGTCTGCTCACATAACTTGTAATAAAAACATCTTTGCCATGCTGAAACTTCCCTCCAACCAATTTGCATATTTAATTTTTATATAGACTGATTCTGCACTTGCCAAATATGCTGCAGAAATCTCCCTCCCACTAATTTACACAGAGGCACAGCTAAAGCTCTGCAGCCCTGCAGCTCTCATTGGCCCTCTTATGACTCACCCCCCCCTTCCTTTCTGGCAAACTCTTACAAGAGTGAGAGAGAGAGAGAGCGGTGCATGATGTCATAAGCCTAGGCTTTTTCCAGACAAGAAACAGGAAGTGGGCTGTATAAGGTATTTACTGGCAGAAAAAAAATAAGTTTTACTATTTAAAAGTTAAAACAACAAGGGCCGAAAATGTAATGGATGGAAAATGACTGAAGGTCCGCTTTAAGCTGAACTCCAGGTATGCTATTTATTGCATACATACATTTATCCATATAGGTAAAAGAGAGCCAGCAGCTCGATCTTCCTCAATGAAGGAGTTTAATTCAGGTGTAGTACAAAATAACACATGGATTACACGTTTCGGCGTGTAGCCTTAATAGGCTATGATTAAGGCTACACGCCAAAATGCGTAAACCCTTTATATTGTACTACATACACCTGGATTAATAACCTCATTAACTGCGAAAGATCAAGCTGCCGGCTTTCTTTTACCTATATGCTTGGTTAGGTGCTAGGAGGACACAACAGTGGTGGCCCGTCCATTAGTGGCGCATGCCCCCCCATCTGCCCCCCTAATCTACATGCAGGGCCCCGGATGCATGGATTACAATGGGGAGGTGTGTTTTTATTTTAATTTTTTTTTAAGCGCATGATTAGAGCGAGAAGCTAATAGGCTTTAACCACCTGAGACCCAGGCCAATTCTGACATTTCTCTCCTACATGTAAAATTCCAAATTTTTTTGCTAGAAAATTACATAGAACCCCCAAACATTATATATGTTTTTTTAGCAAAGACCCTAAAGAATACAATGGCGGTCGTTGCAACTTTTTATCTCGCACAGTATTTGCGCAGCAATTTTTCGAACGCGTTTTTTTCAGAAAAAAAAAAGTTTCCTGCTTTAAAAAAAAACAAAACAGTAAAGTTAGCCCAATTTTTTTGCATAATGTGAAAGATGAAGATACGCCGAGTAAATAGATACCCAACATGTCACGCTTCAAAATTGCATGCGCTTGTGGAATGGCGCCAAACTTTGGTATTTAAAAATCCCCATAGTCGACGCTTTAACATTTTTTACTGGTTAAATATTTTGAGTTACAGAGGAGGTCTAGGGCTAGAATTATTGCTCTCGCTCTAACGTTCGCGGCGATACCTCACATGTGTGGTTTGAACACCGTTTTCATATGTGGGCCGGACTTACGTATGCGTTCGCTTCTGCGTACGAGCTCGCGGGGACAGGGCGCTTTAAATTTTTTTTTTTTTTTCTTTTTATTGTTCATTTTATTTAATTTTTTTAGTTCAACAACTTTAAAAAAAAAAAAAAAAAATATTTGATTACTTTTATTCCTATTACAAGGAATGTAAACATCCCTTGTAATAGGAATATGACACGATCGGACCTATTTACAGTGAGATATGGGGTCAATAAGACCCCACATCTCACCTCCTAGGCTGGGAAGCCTAAAATCAAAAAAAAAAAAAAAAACGATCACCGCTTCCCAGCGGAGGCGGCGCCGTTTTTTGAATGCAGAGGCCGGGCGTGACGTCATAACATCGCGCCCGGCCTCCGAACGATCATAGAGACTCCGGCGACCATCTGGTCCGCCGGAAATCTCTATGTGCATCATCCGGTGCCGGCGGATCCTGAGTCCGACTCACCGATGGAAGCGGTGAGTCGGTAAAAGCACCGGAGGGCGGCGGGAGGGGGGGGGGCGTCCCCTCCCGCCGCCCGTAAGAACGATCAAGCGGCGGAACAGCCGCTATGATCGTTCTTATGGTGCAGGGAATCGCCGGCTGAAACCGGCAATATCTGAATGATGTCTGTAGCTACAGGCATCATTCAGATATACCCCTGAGACCAAAAAGACGTCATATGACGTATACTGGGTCTCAGGTGGTTAAAAAAGGGTGGGCTCGAGGCAAAGAGCACTGCGTCCTGATCCCATCCAGTTGTGTGATAATGGTGAATTGGCTGAAAGGACAGGTGATCCTATTGGACGCCTAGGAGGAGGGAGGAGATGCATGGCGGAAGCCGCCGTGATGCAGAGGAGGAGGAGACGCGATGGAAGCCGCCGCCCATAGGAGTGATGCCTACCTAGATGGGGTATCTGCGGGGCTGAATGACTGATCGCGAGACCCCCGGGTGCTGGGGGGGGGGGGGGGTTTGGGGGGTGGCGGTTTGCAGCCCCTCCAAAAAAGAAAACGCCAGCCGCCACTGCACCACAAGCCAGTGCATCGACTGCTCACCATCTCGGGGAAATACAACAGGTATACTTTTATCTTGCTTGGATCAATGCAAATATGCATATCCCATGCCAGAGAGGTAACTGAGGAGAGGTAACCATCACTGTTCAGCATTGTTACTAGTCAGAAAACCTCTTTTTTTTTTTTTTTCAATCACTACAGGGCAGTTTGTGCATGGAGGGGAAAGGAAGTGACATCACAACCTCCACCTTGTTGAATCAGAGAACACCTTGTATTAATTGAAAAGAAAAAAACAAGGCGCTCTATGAATGATGACGGTGCCAAGAGCGTGTGCAGGGAAAGCCCCTTGCACAGGACCTAGAAGATCACTGCTCTCACTATATCAGCACTGACTAATACAGTGATTGCCAGCTTCCCAACAGCTCCTCGGGAGAGAGAGCTACATGAGAGATACATATTTTACATTGGTCCAAGCTGGCCCAATGTAAGTATGTAATAAAGATCATACCTGGAGTTCAGCTTTACCAACCTAACTTTGATTCATCTAATGACGAGTAAGAGCTTGTGTTGAGCAAATGCTGTGGACTTTCAGGTGCCTGTTGCTTGCCTTTGACATCAGTTTGAGATGCTTCTGAGGTCATTCTGAGGTCTGAGGGGTGCAATTGACCTGCATTTGACCTCCTAATCTGCATCAACCTGCTTCAAAGCTGCTTTTGCATTCCCATTGACTTGAATGCAATTCTGACATGAAGAAAAAGCAATCACAGACCCTAAACATACCCTTTTTGTTCTGTAAGAACTGTGCTTCCCCATTTGCAGGTCAGGAACACAGTGACACCCTGGAAGATGTTTATATTGCCTCTGTGGAAACTGACCGTGGTGTGAGAGAGCAGCTGCGTATTTATGACACACAAGGACTTCAGGATGGAATGGAGCTGCCAAAACATTACTTCTCTGTTGCTGATGGATTCATTCTCGTCTACAGTGTGGACAACTTGGAATCTTTCCGAAGGGTTGAGCAGCTTAAAAGGGATGTTGACAGATTCAGAGATAAAAAGGAGGTTTGTTTTAAAGAACTTCGCTAAGCACTTAACTAAAGGCCTTTCTGTAAAAATATACTTGTAGCAAGGTCTTTTACCTCTTTTGGTCTAATGAGAACCTCCAAGGCCAAAGATAGCTGACATCCTTCGATATGTGGTGGGCTGTGAGGCAAAGTGGGTGCAAAGATGGGCGCCAGACACTTCTTGGATGTAAAAGAGGTTTTATTTCTTTTGACAGTCCTTTTTATATATTTTGGGGGAAAGAGGTTTAGGGCCAGGACAGCCTTAGATAGTTGCAGACTCCAAGACTTCAATATGAGAACAGCCATACAGGAAATGGCCCCAGCAAGGTGGCACTTCTGCACGTGCAGGATTGCTGTCTCCTATGCTAACTAGCTTGGCACTCCAGATACTGCTCAAGCTTCACCCCTGCTAACCAGCTCGGTCCCTGACTTGACACACAATGCTGCTCTTCAAGCTTTTCCATTTGCTGGTTTGGTCCCTGACTTGATCACCGTCTGAAGTTTCCCAATTCTCCACTGTGCCCTTCGATGAGAATATGATTCCGGTACTTGCTTCAGTTACTCACTGTAGTCCCTGGTAAAGGTGATTTTGGTCCCTTTGTGGCCACAGCTTCCCCTCTACCTTTGACCATTGACAGGTTCTCCAGCCGACAGAACCGTCACTTTTGGTTGCCGCAGTCCCAACCCTACGCTGCCCTCTTACTTCTGAATAGGCCCTGCCAGCCAGATGCCCCCCGGGTTAAGCCAATCTCCGGCCTAGCAGCTCTGGGCAGACGACACACGTCCACCCAGACGGCAGTCCAGGTGGCACAGAACAGAGATCACCTGACCTCACCCGAATATATAGGCTCTCCCAGCAGGCCAAGGGATTAAAGAAAACCCTGCCCATTGGCTGGGACACCCACATACTCATAACCTGACCTTAGGTTGCCCTTCTCGTATCTAGTGCCACCAGGTACCCGGCCACCTAGTTGTAGAAGAGAAAAGTGCAACAAGGCCAAGCTTGGGGAGAAATCAATAGACCCCTATAAATCAACCAAGATAACTACTCTTGGCAAGTAAATTTGTGAGGAGCTCCCTGACTAAACTTCAGGGTGCTACATACACTCAACGCTGTATCCTGGCCTTGGCCGACAAGACCCAGGCCTAGGGCAGCACTTTGCAGGGGGGCAGCACGGAAAGAGTCCCTGCCGCCGGCTTGCGCTACACTGTTAGTGTAGCACCAGTCTTATGGAACAGACTGGGCTGAAAGGCAAATTAGTCTAGCACCCCCATAAAGCGGCCACACTGCTTCCGGTATGCATCCGCAACTGTGGGGGGGGGGGGGGGCACTTCTAATTTTGACTGTCCTATCATCCTGGACCACAAACCTTCCTCACTGTGCTATGTTTTCTGCTGCACCGTTGGCATGGTTATATCTTCTTAGTCCTCTCCATAAAATTATCAGAAATTTGTGCTTAAAGTAGAACTGTAGGCAACACTTTTTTTTTTTTTTTTTTTTTAATTTTGGTTAGAATAAGGGAGGGTTATAGCCCCTGTCAGTTTATTTTTTACCATCCCTGTCCTATTGCAGAGATTTACCTTTACTTCCTGCCCCATAGCCAAACAGGAAGTGAGAGGAAATCTATGCAAATTAACGGAATCCATTGCCCCCCCAGGCCCTCAGAACTAGTGCTCCTACTTGAAAATTTCAGGGCGGAACTTAAAGAGCAAGGGGTGTGGCCTTGACAGGAACGGGTGGGTCATTTTTAAATTAGGGGGTGCACGAGTTTAGCCAGGCCTAGGGCAGCACAAAAACTAAATGCACTACTGCATACTCGTATGCATGGTCAATATTTCTCCCCCCCCCCCCCCCCCTTCCCCTCCTCAGCATACTGAGCAGAGTATGTCTCTTTTTTTAGGATAATGCAAGCTTTTCCTGGTTTAGGCCTGATTCACACCTATGCTTTTTATAGTGCGTTTTCAGTTTTGTAGAAACACACTTCAGTCCATTTAACATGGTTTCCTATGGGTCACATCTATGCATTTTATGGAAAGGGCCAGGAACTTTTTCTCTGGCTTTTGGTTCCATAGACTTCAATGGATTAAATAACGCAAAATTAACTTGGAATATGCAAACTGCATAAGTGTGAACCAGGCTTTAGGTGGAAGATGAGCACATCTGAACCAGGAAAAAAAAAATCTTACATGGTACAATAAATTTTTCTTTGTCTTATCAAGTTCTAATGTCAGTAAGCATGATGACCTGTGTGGGAACGGGCTCCAAGGTACAGTATATGAAAGTGAGTTCAGATAACTGACTTTACATGAACTACTTTTAGATAAACTGAAAAAAATGTTTGCGCTCAGTGTGATCACTTTATACCTAGAGCTGCACCTATTTCACATCCGAATACAAAGATGAGCTAAATGTACCGTATTTACCAGCGTATAACATGCCCCCTCCCCCACCCAATTTTAAGAGGGAAGTTTCAGGAAAAAAACTCTACGCAGCCCCCTGCACAGTACAGACTCCTGCACATTATACAGCCCCCTTTCGTTATAAAGCCCCGCTGCACACTCAGGAGACCCTCAGTCTCCTGGGACAGCACTGCCAGCATAATCTAAAGTTAAGAAAAAATCACTGCCAGCCCCTTCTCGTAAACTGCTCCTCCTGTGTCACTCTCATTGTAAATCGAAGCCTCTAAATACCTCATTAGCGCCATTCTTTCATGGACCTTGTCACGTGACTGATCTCTGATTTTCATGGACGGTCACGTGACCACTCTTCTCCTCCAATCTAAAGCTACACTTGGAGGAGCGGGGGGAGGAGAATGAAGAATGGCACTAATGAGGTAATTAGAAGCTTACATTTACAATGACACAGCAACACAGAAGGAGCAGTGTATGCAAAGGGGCTGGCAAGTGATTTCTTTTTTCTTAACTTCAAACTATGCTGGCAGTGTTGTACCAGGGTCAGGAGAGGCGGGGTGGCCGGCCTGACCCCCCCCCAATGTGTGGCACCCAGGGCAGACCACCCAATCCCCGCCCCCCATTGGTTAAAATAAACTAATATTGGCATATAAAACGCAGGCACTGTTTACCCTCTATTTTCAGTGGAAAAAGGTGTGTGTTATAGGCCAATAAAATTGAACATTTAATTCAAGTGCTTACCGTAATTTTCCTTTCCTGACGAGGTCCATGGCAGCACAGCTGGGGGTGAAGCCCCGCCCACCCCCTATGTAATCAGGACTTAACTAATAAATTTTTCACTTACCTCAGTCTCAGCGTTCCGAAACTCGTACTACTTAACTGGGCGGGTATTGTGCTGCCATGGAGCTCGTCAGGAAAGGAAAATTACGGTAAGTATTTGAATTCAATTTTCCATTATCCTGACGGCTCCATGTCAGCACAGCTGGGAATTAACTAGCCACACATGGGAGGGTAATGCTTGAGAATTTTTTTTTAATCTACACTGGAGACGGAAGCCAGAACACTCCTGACAAAATCGACGGTAGTCAGAGCCGCCGGCTCCACGCAATAGTGTGCCATGAAGGTATGTATGGACTTCCATGTGGCTGCCTTGCAGATTGTCTCTAAGGACACTTATCCTGCCGCTGCCCAGGAGGTAGAGACTCCCCTAGTGGCATGCGCTGTGACCCCCTCAGGCACAGGCAAATCCTTTGTTCTGTAGGCCAACGACATAGTCTTGACTAGCCACGAGGCGATTACCCTACCAGAAGCCCTCAGGCCATTCCGAGCACCATTCGGGATGACAAAGAGATGTTCTGACTTTCTAAGTTCGCCGTCGTGTCCACATAGGCTTTCAGTGAAGACCCCACATCGAGTGGATTTGGATTCTGAGAGTACTCTGCGAGAAACATTGGGAGCGTGATTTCTTGTGTCATATGTAAACTAGAGGCTACCTTCGGGACGAATCTCAGCATTGGCCTGAGCACCATGGGCCCGCACTAAGGAGTCATTAACATAAACAACAATAACACACTTACAACTTCTCTTTCCTTTAATACATTTTATTGATTTTGGTAAATAATATTCTGGCCCTGGTGTTGTTTAAAGGGTAACCTCATAAATATTTATAAAATTAAAATAAATGAAGCCATCTTGGCTATAACACAACAATCAAAAATGTATTTATACGTTGTCCATCCAGCCGATGCTGGACGACTATTCCCCAACTAAACACCATGACAATTTACAAATAAAAGGGGAAGGGTGGGTGGGAGTCCCGGTCCTGAGGTACTGTGTTGTTCTAACAGGCCAGACGGCCCCTTTTATCACCTCTGCTCCGCGGGCTTGTGCTCCCGCCGAAACCCACCAATCAGCTGCTGTTGCTGCCCAGGCTGAAGCCAGTGGCAGACCTGTAACACATAACACACTGCATTCCCCTTATGCTGTCCCATGTCGGCCCTGCACATTGCAAGGACCTGTCATTCTATCATGGAAAAAAGAGAGAAAGTGTTCTTTAAACCCCAATGCCGCTATCTCGGATAACCTCCTGGCTGAAGTTATTGCCACGAGAAAGTCTTCAATGAGAGCTGCCATAGAGAGACAGGAGAAACTAAGGTGTCTGATGAAAGGAAATCCAAGATTAGAAGCCAGTCCCACTTTGGAAATCTTAGAGACCTCGGCGGTCTTGGGCAGATGGCCGCTCTGAAGAATCGGATCACCAACTTATCCACGGCCCACTGGGTACCAGTGAAATCCGAGAAAGCAGACATGTGGGCCTTTAAAGTACTTGTGGAGAGGCCTAGTTCCAATCCTGCCTGGAGGAACTCCAGAATGTGGCAGACCCTTGGCGAATCTGGCAAAAAGTCATGTCTGTATGCAAATTCCATTCTCCGGCTTTCACACTGGAGTTAAAGGACCCGCTTTTTTCAGGCGCATTACAGGTGCTATTTTTAGCGATGTTGCGCCTGAAAAACGCTTAGGTGTGAAAGGGGCCGTAGAGGGCATGGTTCCCTGATGCTCAATGAGAGGAGCAGAGGATACCAAGGTCTCCTCATCCAGTCCAGTACTACCGCCAGAATGGACACCTTCTCCTGCCGCAACCTGTGCAAAAAGGAGGATCACCAGGATCGGAGGGAAGTCATATGCCGTTCTGAAATTCCGTTCTGCTGTTACAGCATTCACCCCCGTTGCTTGCGGGTGACTGGACTTGGCGAAGAACCATGGTAGTTTGGTATTCGTCGGAGAGGCAAACGGGTTCACCTGCGGAAGGAAGGCCCATACCAGGCTCCGAAAGATCTGTGGTGACAGGGCCCACTCGTTGTCCAAGTCCACTCTAGACAGGTAGTCTGCTTGAGTGTTCAGATGCCCAGGCACATATACTGCTTTTAGCAACTGTAAATTGTCTTGAGCCCAATTCATGATAGGAGTCACCTCTCTCAGTAGAGCACTGCTGCGAGTGCCTCCCTGCCTGCGGATGTAAGCCACTGCCGTCACATTGTCTAGCTTCAAAAGGATGGGCGCTCCTTGAATCTGACTCTTTAAGGCCAGGAGGGCCTGGAATGCTGCCCTGAACTCCAGCATATTGGAAACTACATTGGCCACCTGAAAAGTCCAATGAATTTGGGCCCAGTCGTCTTTATATAGGGCTCCCCAGCCCGTACTGCTGGCATCCGACTATTTGCCACCTCGGTGTGAATAAGGAGTGGCACCAAAGAAGATATTGCTGCCTCGACCACCAGTCCAAGTTGACCCTCATCTGGACTGTGATCGTATTCTCCAACCAAGATCCCATGCTCTCCATTGATTTAGTAGACACATTTGGAAGAGGCGCAAGTTCCATTGAGCCCATTTGACCATCGGAGTGGTTGAGATCATTGTACCAAGAAGTCCCATGCAGTATATTGTTGGCAGGTACGCCGTCTTTCGAACTTCCGACATCGTCTTCAGGATACAGGACATTTTGTCTTTGGGTAATGCCACTAATGCCATCCAGGTATCTAGAAGTACACCAGAGATTGAGTCGGCATGAGATGACTCTTTTCTTGATTGATCAGCCAGCCAAAGCTCTCCAACGTCAACAAGGTTGTCTTCCAGTGTGTCAGGAGCCAGGGCCAGGTTAAGAACATCATGGGCCTGGTGCTGAGGATTTTGGTTGGGCCTTTTATAAATAAAAATGCAAACAATTTTTTGTTATAACAAATTAAATTAAAGAGAGAGAGGGAGGATGAGAGAGAGAGAAAAAGGGGATGAAAGAGGTGTGAGGGGTAAGGGAGGGAGGGAGGTTGAGAGAGAAAGGGGGGATGAGAGAAAGAGGATGCACATGAGCATGCGTGGGAATGACATCAACGCAGCCCAGCCAAGTGACTGAAGGCACAGAACCCGGAAGGAAGACCGGGTGAAGAAGGAAGCAACCGGGCCCCGCCGGATTGATCACATCACTGGAGGGCTCAGTCTGACAATTTAAGTGTACCCTAATGTGCTAATATGCTGTGCATACTTGTACATTATGGCATAACCTACCTCAGGGCCTCTAAAAAGTAGTAATGTTAGAAAAGTTTACTACCGCTTTGATATCACAGGAGCCTCTCAAAAATATTTTCAGGGACACTTTTTTTTTACAAGTGCTATATTTAGAGTAGCTGACATCCCCTATGTTCACCTATACATCACAATAGTAATTACAAAATTAAATGAGTACTAATAATGGGGCAGAACAAATATGAGGACTGAGATTTCCTTTAGTTGAACTTACAAAAGTGTGCCCATTCTAGAGCATTGAGGATATTCAGTATCATTTTAAAGAACTGTTTTTGTGGGTAAGAGGCATAGGGGAGGAGTATGGATGGTATAAAAGTGGGAAGTATGTGCAGGTGAGGGAGAGGAATGTGGAGGGTCTAACAGTGGGCACTATGTACGTGAAAGGAGTGTGGAGGGTATGGCAGAAGGCACTATGTACAGGAGAGGAGTGTGAAGGGTATGACAGTGGGCAGTATGCACAGCAAAGGAGTGTGGAGGGTATGACAGTGGGCAGTATGCACAGCAAAGGAGTGTGGAGGGTATGACAGTGGGCAGTATGCACAGCAAAGGAGTGTGGAGGGTATGACAGTGGGCAGTATGCACAGCAAAGGAGTGTGGAGGGTATGACAGTGGGCAGTATGTACAGGAGAGGAGTGTGGAGGGTATGACAGTGAGTAGTATGTACAGGAGAGGAGTGTGGAGGGTATGACAGTGGGCACTATGTATAGGAGAGAAGTGTTAGGGTATGACAGTGGGCACTATGTATAGGAGAGGAGTGTGGAGGGTACGACAGTGGGCACTACGTACAGGAGAGATGTGTATGACAGCGGGCACTATGTAAAGGAGAGGAGTGTGTAGGATATGACAGCAGGTGCTATGTATAGGAGAGAAGTGTGGAGAGTATGACAGTGGGCTATGTATAGGAGAGGAGGATGAAGTAATCTGGGAAGGAAAAATGTAAAAAGGTTTGTGGAAGGATGTTTAGGGACTGCGTACTGGTTAAGCGGGCCATACATGGATTGAATTTACACCAATTAAGCAGAGACCAGCCATAGTCGATCTATGTATGGGCTAGCAGGTTTTACACAGGTCAACCTATTAACCGACTTGAGTACAACCAGCCTGTCAGGTTTTACCCAAAACAATCAGTGCTGCTAACTATAGTTAGCAACACTGATCATCGTATTCACTGGCAGAACACAATAACACTGCGGGAGTGATTCCCCCATTCACAGGTCAGCAGGTAAGAGGGTGTGTGGGGACAGGCTGGGGAGAGATACTAGTCAGTGGCTGGGTAGGCACTGGTTAGTATCCGAGCCAGATACACACATGTGAGGTATCGCTGCGATCGTTAGAGCGAGAGCAATAATTCTAGCACTAGACCTTCTCTGCAACTCTAAACAAGTAACCTGCAAAAAAATGTAAAGCATCGCTTGTTACACAAAAAAAATCGTGCTAACTTGTTTTTTTATGAATGAAACAGTTTCTTTCCCAAAAAAAAAACGTTTGAAAAATTGCTGCGCAAATATCGTATAACATAAAAAGTTGCAAAGGCCACCATTTTATTCCATAGGGAAAATGGAAAACAATATATATAATGCTTGAGGGTTCTGAGTAATTTTCTATCAAAAAAAAATGATGATTTTTACATGTAGGAGAGAAGTGTCAGAATTGGCCTGGGTAGCAAGGGGTTAATTATCATAAGTAATATACAAATAATTATTATAAGCATTGTGATCTCATCCTCTCAGTCTGCTGCAGAGTGTTCCAGCTTGTATTTATACTGGCTGCTCTGTATGTAGCTTCTGACCGACTGCGCAAGCAGCCCTGTATCTCCAGAACTATAGATGATAGCAGCCCCATTTTATTTTAACCAGTGTTGAAGTAGGTATTTAGCTACATACCCACCAAATGGGGAGTCTCTATGACTCCTGGTCGCTGAGCTACAACCCTCGAAGTCGATCTTTTTTTTTTTTTTTTTTTTTTTTTTTGGGCAAATGGGCCTATCTTGAGAAAGCTCCAATAGCCCCTATGTTAATCCGGCCCTGTCAGGAGTGTGTCCTTGTCTTGGCTTAGAAGTAAATTTCAGCCAAATAGTGGTGTATACAGATTCCCTGCAATTGTAGGTGTGCCGCCAGGGCCACCAGGATCTTTGTGAATACCCTGGGAGATGTGGTCAGCCCAAAGGGCAGGCATACAAATTGATAGTGAAGTTGTCCTACTGTGAACCGAAGAAACCTATGGTAGAATGGGGCTACGGGCACATGGAAGTACGCATCCCGAGGTCCTCCGACAGTAGCCAGTCTCCTGGTTGAATGACCTTCAGGATTGTTTGGAGCGACTCCATCCTGAATCGATCCTTCTTGATGGACCTTGAGGTCTATTACTGGCCTCCAAGGCCCCAACTTTTTCTGAACCAAGAACAGAGGCGAGTAGACTCCGGAAAAACGCTCCTGTTTAGGAACTGCGACTATCGCTTCTTGCTCCAAGAGGGTCTGTATGTATTTCCAAAAGACATCCTGTTTTCCCTTTTCTGCAGGCATTTCTGTTGAGACAAAGGCTCTGCAGGGCTGCTTGAGGAATTTCTAGCTGTGCCCAAACCTGATGGTCGATATCACCCACGGCTCCCTTATCCTTTCTGCCCACATTTGACGGAACCTGAATAACCTGGGTCCTACCTGGCAAGTGTGAGCCAGTGGGTAGTCAGACTTCTGAGGTTCTTGCCCCAAAAAAGAGGTTGGTCTTCTTCTAGACTTGCAGTTTGTCGCAGAATTTGGCCATTGCCGGCGACACTCCCTTCCTGGCCTGTAGGACCTGGCGTCTCTGCCTCTAGGCCTTGCCGTGTTTCTGAAGGTTGTGTTTTTCCTATGAAGCAACCTCCTGATCCTGTGGGATAAATCCAGATTTTTCCACCAGTCGCCTTTGCGATGGCCGTGTCTAATTTATTCCCAAACAGGGAGTGACCCCTCGAATGGTATCCTGCACCATCCCTGCTTGGACACTGGGTTAGCCACCCAGGGCCTCAGCCACAGAGCTCTTCTGGCAGTTACTGCGTTTAGCATAACTTTCGCCAGAATCTTGATTAGGTCGATGGGTGCTTCGGCCATAAACGAAGCTGTTGGCTTCAAATTTTCTAACGAGGCTAGGACCTCAGCTTTGCCAAGGTCATTCTCCACCGCCTCCTCTGCTTTATGCATCCAGACCGTCATGGTCTTAGAAATGGCGGCCAATGCCATCGACTGCCTACATGCTCCACCAGCCAGTGTAGTCGATTTTTTTTATTTTTTTTTAAGATCTACATCTACCCTCCTATCCAGTATGTCCCTGAAAGGATACTGCATCATCCAGTGGCGGGGTTGCGTGTCTGGCGAGGCGCATGAGTCCACTAACGGAGGCTCCTCCAGAACCTTCACCTTCTGTTTTAAACGGATACAGCTTTGCAAACCGATTCTTGAACATCCTTCCTTCTTCTTATCTAAATGCTTCCACTCCTCATAGATCACTTCCTGTATCTCTTCCAAATCCATCATACTAGGTATCCTCCTCTTCAGCAGACGATGTATCTTGTGCCTCTGGGTTACCCTGAGCGGCCGAAAGTCTTTGAGGTGACAGGGAGCGAGAGTTAGAAGGAACTGGAGCAGTTGACGCCTGTGTCTGCATTGCAAATTACTTCAGTGTTTCCTTAAACTGCCAATATAGAAAAATCTTAATGTATAGATTCCTTGGTATCTCCCCTACCTTCTTTGCGAGCGCTGATCTTTTAGAGGGGGTATGCATTTTGATCCTGCTGGAAAAAAATATAAGACTTGTTATGTCCTGAATAAAACGTTATAGTAGGTAATATGCAGGAGTGAGTCTTGCAATTTGCAAGGAATACCTGAGGGGAGGGGTGTAGAAGGCACAGGCAGCCTTAGCACACAGAGCACAGTCAGCTGTAATAGCAGATGCTTCCTTAGGTAGAAGAACATTTTAAAACTGGCCCCCTTAAGGCTTGGTCCACCCCCTCCTCCCCTGATTGACCAGGCGGCTCTGCATATGCTCAGAGCGGCCGCCGAGCGTGCGTTCCACGCTGGCCCGCATCTCTAGCCTGCGGAACGCAGAAAAGGCAGAGAACAAGCTTGGCTCGCCCTTAACAGGCACAGTGATCCGCCGCTCTAAGGGGAGAGACACAGCACGCCGCCCAGCTCCCCCAAGCTGACTGTTTTTAGGCAGCATGAAACTGTCCCGAGGATCAGCAGCGAGGCTCCCTGACAAGGTTGCCATTAGCAGCTTATGAAGCAGGGCCCGCGTCCAGCAGCAGACAAATCCGGACGGACAGCCAGCACTTTATACCAGCTAGGAGGGGAGACACCATTAGTCCTGACCTAGGAGGAAGAAAATTGAATGCTGAGGCTGAGGTGAGTGAAAAATGTATAGTAGGGGGTGGGCGGGGCCTCACCCCCAGCTGTGCTGACATGAAGCCGTCAGGAAATACTGTATATACACCTAGAACAAGTGTTCTACCAGATAAATAATGAAGTGCTAAAAAAAAAAATAGATAAATGGGACCAGTCAAAAAGTACAAAATAGATTCTACAGTATATAAAGTGCATTGCCAACTGAATGATTTGATTAGTGCTAAAAATCAAATATATAAAAAGCAACGGTGTTCATAATCCTGAAGAACAAAAGACACATGGGTGATTTTACATATATACACATAGAACAAGTATGCTACCGGATAAAGAATTAACTATATGCTAAAAAAGTATAAAATAGATTATATAAAGTGCATTGCCAACCAAATGATTTGATAAGTGCTGAAAAACAGAAAATTGTATTAGTTAACTATAAATTTGAAGGAGAGGCCCCTCCCCCCCCCCCTTCATTCTCTTTTTTTTTTCCCTCATCTGACAAGATTGGAACAGGATTCCGCACCCTTACCATATTCGCCCCACCAGGTTAGCCTCTCCTGGCTGGAAGTCTCTCCTGTACAGCCTCTAAAGGAGCCTTTGTGGAGAGGGCCCCAATCTGGTGGTCTCGGGTGCAAGTATTGCTGGCATTTACAAGCTTTAAAGAAGCTTAAAACATTGCAGTGGCCTCCTACTTTTATCCTCTCTTCTTTAGAATGTCCATTTCTGCCTCAATTTTTGTGTCTGTGTGTTCGGCTGGGCTCTGTAGTGCTAGGAGCTAGGTAACTTCCAACATGGTGGCCGAATCCTCCTCGGTGCTCTGAGCATGCGCTAGAGGAAGTGGTGTCATTTGACAAGTCTCTTTTGCCCTTCTCCAAATGGTGCCCAGAACGACGAATCGTTACTGTGCATGCGCAGTGACGTCATTTCCGCCGTGACTGCAAATTTAAAAAGGCCTGTAACCTGTCAGTTTGTTGCTGATGGTTACAGGCACACTACAGAAGATTCTTTTGGTGTTCCTTGCTGCCCTCAGTCTCAGGTAAGTCCCACAATAGGGAGGCGAAAACATAGAGGCCGGGAAGAGAGTTTAAAAGGAATTGGAAGAATCCACAATCTTCTTTTATGAGGCTTCAGAAATCCAAGACTACCTCTTCGGGGGGAAAATCAAGTCTTTTTGAGGGTACGCCCGTCCTACCTGGGAGAGTGGGAGCCAGGCTTGGAAAGTTTGAGCAGGTCTGGACGGAACACATAAAGGATGCATGGACATTGTCCACAGTAAAGCATGGACACAGATGGAGGTTTATAGACCAAATACCAAAACAACATTTTCAGTCAACCAGACTGCCATCATCTCCAACCAAGAGAAGATTACTTCTCAAATATGTGGCGGAACTAGTAAGGGGGCAATTTTTGAGGTTCCATCACCCCAAAGAGGAAGGGGGTATTACTCCCCTCTATTCCTGGTAAGAAAGAAGACAGGCGACTTACGACCTGTTATGGACCTGAAAGGACTCAACAGAAGTATTCAAGTAGAAGCCTTCAAAATGGAGAGCCTCCAATCTATTTTGTTAGCGGTAAACATAGGAGATTGGATGCTTTCCGTAGACTTATTGGACGCCTATCTACATAAGCCCATACACCCCGCCTTTCAAACGTTTCTGAGATTTTTTCAGTCGATCATCAACATTTCCAGTTTCAGTGTCTCCCATTCGGCATCTCCTCTGCTCCCAGCACATTTACCAAGACGCTCCTTCCTGTGGTCGCACTTCTGAGGGAGAAAGGCCTGAGGCTCCATCACTATTTAGACGATATTCTTTTCCTAGCAGACACTCAGGAAACACTGATTCACCATCGCACTATATTGATCAACACACTTCAGAGTTTCGGGTGGTTGATCAATTGGAAAAAGAGCAGTCTTCAGCCTACTCAAAGTATGACCTTTTTAGGGGCAGGACTCGATACTCGATAAAACAGAGTCAGTCTACCTCAGGAAAAGATAGGCCCCTTATTGCAAAGGTTAAGGAGGCTAATTTTCGGCAAAATTCCTTCCAGCAAGAGTCTGTCTGAGCATCTTGGGGTCAATGTCGGCCACTCTACCAATGATTCAATGGGCACAATGGCACAAGAGGACATTGCAGTACTCATTCCTTATCCAGTGGAATAGAACATTAGTGCTCCAGTCAATCACCATTCATCGCATCGTGAAGCAGTCAATTTGGTGGTGGATGCATACAATCTAAGGAGACGCAGACTGATAGTCTACCCAGAACCAGAGGTGATCACCTCGGATGCCAGCCAGACAGGTTGGGGAGCTCCCTATGAGAACCAGGCAGCTCAAGGTCGATGGCAGTTCCAAGCGAAGGATCTAGTGTCAAATGTCCTAGAGCTCCGAGCAGCCTTCCAGGCCCTCCTAGCCTTTGGCCCGTCCTTGAAGGGGAAGAGTGTTCTAATCCAGATGGACAACAAGGTGGCAGTTAAATATATCCAGAGACAAGGAGGTACCTGCGAGCCAACTGTTTGAGCAGAGAGTTCTTATTGAGTGGTCCCTGAACCATCAAGTCTTCAATCTCCTGACCCAAACTTGAGGGATTAACCAGATCGATCTGGCAGCGACACCCTTAAACACCAAGTGCCAGATGTTCCTATCGAGAGCGGCATACCCATCTGTGGAGGGGTGGACTGCCTTCTTCATCAGTTGAACTTTCAATTGGGATACATACGCCTCTGATTGCGAGGTTCCTATCCAAGCTCAGGAGGTCTTTGGCCTCAGTGATAGCGATTTAATTCCTTTCTGGCCCAGGAGGCCTTGGTTCACGACTCTGCTGCAGCTCAGTCTGGAGGACCCACTACCTCTTCCATTGTCTTGGGATCTTCTTCAAGGTCAGTTCCTCCATCCAGCCCCAGAGAGGCTCTGATAGCCTGGATGTTGAGAGGATTAGGTTCATAGAGCAAGGCTGTTCACAGGAGGTCGTTTCAACATTACTCCAGGCTAGGAAATACACAACTAATGTCACTTATGACAGAATATGGGACAAGTTCACATCTATGGCCCAGCAGAATGGTTGGGACCCTTTTATCTCCAGAAGTTCTGCAAGTTTTTTTGGAGTTTCTTCAAGCAGGTTTATCTAAAGGACTCAGTTAAAGTACACTCAAAGTACAGGGTTCGGATCTTTCTGCAAAGACGGGTGTCAAGTGGGCCACTCACCCTCTTCTAATTCAGTTTATAAGAGCACTCTATCAGATTCGCCTTTTCACCCAGCTGACTCGATTACACTATGGAACTTTAACTTTGAAATTAACATTCCTTATCGTCATCACTTCTGCTAAGAGAGTGTCGGAAATACAGGCGTTAATGATTTCACAGCCCTACATGGTCTTTTACCCAGACAGGGTGGTTCTGAAACCCTCAGACCAATTTACTCCAAAGGTGTCGTCATCCTTCCATTACAATCAAGAAATCAATCTTCCATCATTTTACAGATGATCAGGGTCAGCCACACGCTTTGGATGTTAAGACTACTATTAGAAATTATCTGTCAGCCACAGTCTCTTTCAGGAAGAACCAAAATCTATTGGTGATTCCCCATGGAGGGAGAAGAGGCCATATGCCATCATCTCGCACCATCGCATCTTGGCTGGTCAAGACAATCAAGAAGGCCTACGACATTCAGAATCTGCCGGTAACTGGAGGCATTAGGGCTCACTCAACAAGGGCAGTGGCAGCTTCCTGGGCAGCGTATTGCAGAGTGTCTCCCGAGACAATTTGCAGGGCAGCAACCTGGTCTTCCAGGCATACATTCATGTCCCACTATAGAGTGGACTCGGCTCAGTTATCAATGGTAGATTTTGGAAGAGACGTTGTTCGAGCCAATTCTTCAGCTATATAATAAATACTACTACTTTAACTTATTCCCACCCGACTGGCCAGTTATTTCCCAGTGTGTGCTGCCATGATGCGTCAGTAAAAATGGAAATTTGTATACTTACCTTTCCGTAAATTTTCCTTTCCTGACGCATCTCCATGGCAGCACACAGCATCCCACCCTTCTTTAAGATGATAGTTACAGAGAATGAAGGGGGGTGCCTCTCCACCTCTTCTAACAAGCAGGAAGCACAGGACGGATCAAGCGCCTCGAGGGGATTCAGTTTGCAGTTGCAGCCCTATACAAGTCTTTCATTCATTCAAATTTTATAGTTAACCAATCTTGTCAGGTTGTGGGAGCGGAGTTACAATCCAGTGTGTGCTGCCATGGAGTGTCAGTGTCTGTGTCAGGAAAGGAAAATTACGGAAAGGCAAGTATACAATTTTCTGTTTTTCAGCACTTATCAAATCATTTGGTTGGCAATGCACTTTATATAATCTATTTTATACTTTTGGACTGTTCCCATTCCCATAGCATATATTTCATTCTTTATCTCGCAGCATACTTGTTCTATGTGTGTAATATATGTAAAATCACCTATGTGTCTTTTGTTCTTCAGCATTATGAACACCGGTGCTTTTTTTTTTAATGTACCTTTTGATGTATAAGCCCAGGTTCACACTAAGCTGCAGGAATAAAGCCGATTTCACTCCCGCATGTCAGTCCCGATTTTGGCCACAATTTTAGAGACATTCTGCACAGATGTCAATGTAAATCGCAGCCCAAAATCGCAAAAAGTAGTACAGAAACTACTTTTTGAAATGTATGTATGTTAAACCCGAACACATATGAATTGCATAGTTCTGAGGCTAATTTAATGCAGATAGGGCATCAAGTGAGTTTAATTACCACCTTCATCAGCCACAGAACCTGTGTAATTCATAGGTATTCGGGTTTTAAAGGGATGAGGTGGCAACCCTAGTGCGGGAGCCCTCCCGGCTGGCAGGACATGATGATTACTGCTAGCGGGTTTAGCTGCCAGCAGTAATCGTATGTAAAAAAAAAAAAAAAAGCCAATAGGCTGGTTGTACCCAAGTTGATCGATCGACTTTGGTATAATCAACCTGCCCATACATGGATCAAATCTTGACCAGTCCCTGCTGAACTGGTTGGCTTAAAAAAACATGACCAAAGCTGCTTGGCACTTAGTTTTGAATTGTTTGGATGAGTTGAGAGGCGTTCAAACCCTTGTCATGTTTATATTGCTGTCTGTTCTGCACTGGGGAAAGTTACCTTTCCTGTTTGTCCTGGTGACTATTGTCACAAAAAACAGAAAGTGATGGGAAATGCAAAATTTTACAATTGTCGTCATAGCAACCTGAATAAAGTTGAAATCTTCCGTTAGACATCTCTGGTAACTGCTGTCAGAAGGGATTTACTTGCGCTTTCTATTGTGTCTCCAAGAGAGAAAGTGGATGGGTCATCTAATTTCCTGTTGCGTCTTCAAGAGATTTAGAGAAATGGGATACAGCTGTAAAAACACAGGTTGTAGGGCCTGTGCTTAAAACGCCTGGTTATCAGCCAAACTTGTACCCCTTCCAAATTACTTCTTTGAGCACGCTGCAGGAAAAAGTAAGTGCTAAAGTGCACTAATTATTTAATCCTTACCGAGCGGCTCTATCTAGGTCTGCTCAGTCTGCTGTAAATTGATTCACCAAGACTGTGCCATGAGTACATAAAAATAAGTTGCCTTTTCATTGCAAAGAAACAGACGACAGAATAAATTAGTTTCCTATAGTAATCCTCTTTAAAAGTAGAAAAGTGCGCCCAATTGGGCACAGGAGGTTGGTGGGTGTAACAAAATTTATCATTTTAAAAGCCCACCGTGAAATAAATGCTATCTAATTAAAGGGCAATCGTATGAAAGAGACTGTCAAGGAAAGATTAAAGCGGAACTAAACTCTCTCAATCAGCATTAACCATTTTTAATCCTTATGCTGCTAGCTTTAGTAAATGGTGTGTCTATACAGTAAACTTTCCTATCTACTTGTGCTAACCTTCTTCCTTTTTATTTTTATTTTTTTACATCTTCAGTTGCTTCCTGTTTTTATCCTAGGCCAAAATGGTGGCATACATCCCAAGTCTTCATGGGCATTTTTATTTTCATCTGGAGGAGGGCGTTTTTGCCATAATGTGCAAGTACTGTATGATGAACCTATTTGCACATTACGACACACTTACTTTATGATTGCCTTAGTGCTCCAGTGTTGCGATGGCCATGGCCCCCCTCGTCACTGCCACAATGGCTTCGGTCTTAAAGCCTTACTTTTGCTTTCATTTATTCTACCTATGCGTAATTTTGCATGCGTTACCACTCAGTACCTGTGTGAACAAGCAATAAAATGGCAGAGTTCAGTGGTCTGTAGGCTTTAAAGCCTCACCGCACCCAAATTCTGCACCGCATCAGTGTGAACCAAGACTGAAAGAGACCAAATAGGAGAAGTTCTTTGTTGGGGTTTACACTGAGTGTAACAAAATGGATGCTTTTTTCTTTTTCAAGGTGGTGACCATCATTCTGGGAAATAAAACAGACTTGGAGGACTACAGACAAGTGGACCCAGATATGGCTTCACAATGGGCAAGAGGCGAAAAAGTAAAATTATGGGAGGTGACTGTGGCAAACAGACAGACCTTACTTGAGCCATTCACGCTGCTGGCCAGCAAACTCAATCAAATCCAAAGTAAATCAACCTTTCCTTTGCCAGGGAGAAAAAGTAAGGGGACCCCATCTTCTGACAACTAGTCTACAGTATTGCATCTCTTTATGCTTATTCAGAACTTTATAGAGTTTTGTGTTGATCCCTTCAAGGCACTGCAGTATGCATTATAACAGATACTGATTACTGACATATTTTCTTTCATTAACATGTTGTCGTAAAATGAAATGATCAATTCTTTACTAGGTCCTATTTACAGTGTAGAAAAATAAACAATCACACTATTGTACAGAATTTGTCAACCTAGGTCACACTTCTCTGTCACCTATATAGTGCATATGCCTTTGATAATTCAATATGTTCTGCATAATCAGTTCCCTCCAAGAGACTATTGCTTTTTTTCACAGCATGGTTCCCGTGTTGGTTATGGCACTGCATGGCCTGGTTTCAGCATGATGTCTTCCTGTGAGCGGCACCTGGTATCTTCTACATGGATCGCCAATCCACTGTCACTGGTCCCTTGTATAAAGTTCCTCTTTGTGTCAATAGTTATGTTGATTTACTTGTAAATAAAGGTTTTGTTTTTAAAGTGGATCTATCACTAAAATTCACTTCATATGAATCAGCAGAACCCATCAGCATTACCAAATCCCGTTCTAGTTTTAAATAAGGAAAAAAAAAATTCTTGCCATTAATGTCTCATGCACACTGGTGTGGGTGTTTAGTCCCTGTGCATGAGCATCTGGTGTTCTAGCTAGCTGGAGGGCACACCGTCCAGCCAGCCTGTCAAATTCTACAACAGATGGACCGTGTCCTCAAGGGTACTTCCTTTAGGGCAAAATGCACTCAGGGATGATTGCCTGGAACGCAGATTGCTTATGTTCCGGGCATTTGTCCTTGGGTGCATAGAGCCTAAGGCTGGGTTCACACCGATGCAGCCGCGGGTCACATAATGGGGTCGGGTGCGTCCTTGACGCTTATACAAGGGGGCGAGCAAACCCTCTATTTGATGGTTCTGGGCAGGTGACATGTCCTCTTAATGGAGACCCCAATGTCTCCACTTCAGCTATTTGAGCACAGATTTTGCTCGATTAGCTGCTTTCCTGTGACCTTTCTGAACCCAGAAGTGATGTATAATACATGTTGCTTCCAGGTTTATTTATTGCAGTGGAGATCAGGGAATGGATTAACAGCCTCCCTGATCATTTTTACATGAGATCTGACTGCCGGCTTAAAAAAAAAAAAAAAAATGATAGTAAGCTCACGGTTACAGTAGAAGCTTTGGGCTTGTTTTAACTACTTGAAAATCAGGACGTTTAAAAATGTACCATAGACAAGGGGTTAAAAATAACCTTATATTGAGTCTAAAATGTGGGAGTATAGTCAGTGTTTTTTTTTTTTTTTTTTTTTTGCCTTAATGCTTATTGGAGACCTTTTTCCTTCTACCTGTCCTGGAGCTCATGATCTGTGGTACTGATACTCCAGTCAAGACAAATAACACCAGTGTACCCATATGTAGTATGTGACTGGGATCAGTGGAAAATCAACACAATGGGGTAGATTTACAAAAGGCAAAAAGGCTGTTCACTTTGCAAGGAAAGTTTCCCATAGCTTAACTACTTCCCACCCAAGGTACGTCATATGACGTCCTGGACTTTGAATGGGGATATCTAAATGATGCCTGCAGCTACACGCATCATTCAGATATTATTTTTTTCAGCCAGCGATTCCCTTTACCATAAGAACAATCATAGTGGCAGTTCAGCCGCTTGATTATTCTTACAGGCGGCGGGAGGGGACGTTTGTCCTCCAGCCACCCTCCAGTGCTTCTACCGGCTCCCCCATGTGAGCCAGAGAAGGAATCCACTGGCGCCGGAAGTTGAGCATAGAGATTTCCAAGGGACGGATGGTCCCTGGCAATCTCTATGACCTTTAGAGACCCGGGCATGAAGTTATGACGTTACGTCCGGACTGGCGAAAGTAAACTATGTCGGGGACTTGGCTGGAAACGCCAAGATCATTTATTTTTTTCTTTTGATCTCTGTCTTTCCTGCCTGGAGGAGAGATGTGGGGTCTTATAGAACCCACATCTCTCCATAAAGAGGACCTGTCACACACTATTCCTATTACAAGGGATGTTTACATTCCTTGTAATAGGAATAAAAATGATCAAAAAAAATTTCAAACCACATATGTGAGGTATCGCCGTGAACGTTAGAGCGGGAGTAACAATTCTAGTCCAAGAACCTCTGTAACTCTAAACAGGTAACCTGTAAACATTTTTAAAACTTTGCCTATGGCGATTTTTAAGTACCAAAATTTGGTGCCATTCCACGAGTGTGCGCAATTTTAAAGCTTGACATGTTGGGTATCTATTTACTTCATCATCATCATCATCATCATCTTTCACATTATACAAAAAAATTGGGCTAACTTTTTTTTTTTTTTTTAAATCACTGCGCAAATACCAAGTGACCTAAAAAGTAGCATTGTATTCCCCAGGGTCTCTGCTAAAAAACATATATAATATTTAAGCGTTCTGGGTAATTTCCTAAGACAAAAATTATGACTTTTGCATGTAGGAGTGAAGTGCCAGAATTGGCCTGGATGGGAAGTGGTTAATGAATATGATGATGAGAAAACATAATAGTATTTTTGCTTGCAAATGATTGGCTGATGGCATTCAGCAGAGCTTCACCTCATTCATTAGGCTAAAGAAAATTCTCTTGCAAAGGGAGCAGCCTATTTGCCTTCAGTAAACTAAGGCTGGCCATACACTACAATTTTCTTATTCGATTTCCTTTTAGATTTACAGTCAACTATGTAGTGCGAGGGCCTGCCTGATTGCATACAAATTGAAAGGGTTTAAGTTTGACCTCCCATATTATATGGTTTTGCTAACTCTAAACGAAAGTTGAACAAGAAAATTGTATAGGGCATGGCCAGCAGTGTTAATTTCGCTGACTAAAATATTTTCGTTGACTAAAATACGCCTAAAACAATTCAGATGACTAAAATGGCATTTTAGTCAGACTATGACTAAAACTAAATCAAACATTTACATCAAAATTAACATTGCTCTGCTGGCAGACACAATTCCATCCAGAGCCTATAATAATAGCACAATAAAGTTTAAACATGTATTGCACTATTCCACTACCGCATAAGGATAAGTAAGGGGCATCTACTAAGCTGCTGAAAGAGAAAAAAAAATTCTTAATATTTAATGCTGGTAATATATTCAGGTAATATGTGCAATGGCATTACAGCCAATAGAGTTTACAGTTTTTTGTATTTTAAAGTTGCACTTCTGTTATTGCTTTTTGATAATTTTTGTTTGTTTTTAAAACTTGGTTTTATTTATAAAGACGTTATATATCATGATGGCTGCTAAATCTGTGTCTGTAGTGCATGTTCAAACCTTAATACCATATATAATAACATGTTATTAGATTTTTTACTCCAGAAGTATATAATGAGTTTGGAAATTCTAGAGAAATGTTTAATTAATGAATTACAATTTAACTAAACCCATTAGATTTTAGTTGACTAAAATTTATGAGATTGTAGTTGACTAAAATGTGACTAAAACAATTCAGATGACTAAAACTTAAAGTGGTTGTAAAATCTTACAACACACTTTCACCTACAAGTAAGCCTAGATTAAGGCTTACCTGTAGGTGCTGTAAATATCTCCTAAACCTACATGGTTTAGGAGATATTTACAATTCCCCGTACGAGGATTCCTTCTGCGCATGCGCCGATGTATTTGGTAAATACGCACTTTAGAAGGGTCAAGGTGTCCTGTTTTCATTAAACGACATGCCGTGACTGGCGACAGTCTGCAACCCTGGAAGGAAGATGGACGATTCCAGCCGGCGAGGAAATCGGAGACATCGCTGGCTCCTGTGTCAGGTAAGTGACACGTAATGGGCTACTATGTGATGCATAGTAGCCCATTATGCTTTGCCTTTGCAGGGAAACAAAGAGGAAGTAAAACCCATCAGGATTTTTTTGACCCACCTGCCCAAGACTTTTGCACAGTATTTTATATACAAACATTTTGCCTTGTAGTTTTATTTTAAACTGAATGGGTTGTTTTACAAGATAAAGGTTCACACATACTTTAAAGTGGTTGTAAACCTCAGACATGAAACAAAGAATATCCCTCTATAGCCTGTACTTGCCTCAACTAAGAGCACTAAGTGTAATTTCTGTCTGCTGCTTCATTCCTCTGCTATCAGTACACATCACTTGACTCCAAAATGAAAAAAGGTGACAGAGAGGGGATCTACAGCACACAACCTGTGATTGACAGTCTCAGCTCTGTTCCTGTGTGCTATGTGAAAGAGGATGTGTCCCTTACCTCCAATCAGCTCCCAGAGCTCGCCTCACTGAACTCTGCAGTGTGTATTTTCAGCTCTCCATCCCCTGTTTTCTGACAGCTTAGACAAGCTTTTTAAATTCTGGACTTTAAACAGCTGTAGAGAAGAAAATACCGCAGATAAACAGGTTCAAATTATGTAGGAGGATTTATGTCCCGGTCAAGCCCGAAGGCCAGTTGCTATAACAGTAGTGGGACTTCCACCGACCAGCGGGATATCTATACCAGTGGGTCACCCTGGTGGATGACGCGGGCTCACTTGATGTGCAGGGTCTAAGTACTAACCTGTGTTCACCAGGGCTCCTGATGGTGGAGATGGATTTAGCTATGTGTTAGTACCAGATCACGGTCTGTAGGATCGCCCCACCAGGAAGTGAGCAAGCCAGGGTCCAGAAGCAAATACAGCAGGTAAGGATCAAACAGAAGCGTAGTCAGTAACCAAACAAGCCAAAGGTCAGTAACAGGTAGTTGCAGGTTGGGATTAGGCAGAAGCGTATTTGAAGAACAAGCCAAGGGTTGGTAATGAGTGCTAGCAAAGATAGGGACTACAGCAGGGAAGACAGAGTAAGATATTGGCTGGAGAAAGCAGAATAATCTGGCAAACAGCAAGTGCAAAGACATGGCTTAAATCATAAAGTTCATGGCAGGAGCAAAGAGTTCAAGGTTCAGTAGAAGTCAAAGCACGAGACAGGGTTGTGCAATAGTTCTAGGCCCTAACAATATCACTTGAGGCTGTTCATTTCACTGGGTATATCGAAGGCTTTACAACCAAGTTGAGTTCCATAATTGCTGTAACGTGACACTGTCATGAGAAAACTATGGAGGCTGCCGATGCTGATCCCTTTTGAGAATTCTGGTTTGCTGGCTGTCATGCATATGCTTCGGCTTTAAAGAGATAAGGATTTCTGACACTCACTTATAGGATATTTAAGGCCTGTAACACAAAAATTGAAAACAGACACAGCTAGGCAACTAGCATTTTCAAAAGAGGGATAGAATAGCATCCCTCATTTTTTTTTATTTATTTATTTTTTAATAGAAAAGTCACTTTTATTTATAATTTAGGCAGTCCCCGCCCCCGCTTTTATTTTCAGACAATACAAATAAAACAAACTTTCCCTCTAACCTCAGTTCTGTACAAAAAAATAAATACTTAGCAAAATAAAGATTCACAAAGATTCCCTTTAACCAGTATAAAACAAACAGGTATTATGGGTCATAATATGGCCATATGTGTAATAAACATTGTCCACAATGAGAAAGTGAAGTAGCAATACTATGAAACCTTTGTGGGGTGTGATGGATTATTATTATACAGGATTTATATAGCGCCAACAGTTTGTGCAGAGCTTTACAACATGGGGGCAGACAGTACAGTTACAATTCAATACAGGAGGAATCGGAGGACCGTGCTCATTACAGCTTACAATCCTAAGAGGAATGGTCAAGGGATACAAAAGGTAATAACTGTGAGGGATGAGCTGATGGATAAAATAAAAGTACAGTTGTTAGGTGGGGGCAGAATAGACATCACTGAAGAGAAGGTTTTTCACAGATCATCCAAAGGCAGAGTAGGAAATAGCACAGACTGGGTTAGGGAGCTCCATAGGATGGGAGAGGCTCAGGAAAAGTCCTGGAGATGAGCACAAGAGGAGATGATGAGGGAGATCGAGAGCAGCAGGTCTTGGGAGGAATAAACGGAACGATTAGGTTGGTATTTTGAGACTAGGTTAGTGATGTAGCTGGGGACCGAGTTGTGGGTGGCTTTGTAAGTTGTTAGTATTTTAAAATAAATTTGTTGGGTGAGTGGAAGCCAGTGGAGGGATCAACAGAGAGGTGGTATTTGATCACCACTGGGTTTTTTTTTATTATATAAATGAAAAAAGACCTAAAAGAACATATTCAATAAAGTCTGCTACATATCTAGTAAAGAAAAAAAATCCCAATAGGTGTATATTAATTGGCTTGTGTGAAAGTTTTAGCGTCTACAAACTATGGTATATACACTGTATATTTTAACATTAATCAATTCTGATGTACGGACAACCTATCTAATTTCTTGAGGCCCTTAAAATGCCAGGACAGTACCCCCCAAATGACCCCTTTTTGGAAAGTAGACAATCCAAGGTATTTAGTGAGAGGTATGGCGAGTTTTTTGAAGATGTAATTTTGTCACAATTTTTTGGAAAATTCATCTTTGTTTGTTTTACAAATGGTCACCACTACATACCTTCATCAGAGTAGTCCAGTGTCTCCATAGAAACCCTGTACTAGGGGGCGTTCAAGGTTTTTTGTTACACTTTGATTCCTGCTACAATGATGATCACTGTAACAGCAATGTTTTGAATGGTCATTAATGGGTTACATTCTAAACAGATGTGATTACCAGTGGTTGGCTACAGCTAAATCGCATGGTAGAGGGTGCTGTGATTGGCCCAGGTACCATGTGTTAGCTGTGGGCCAACCACAGCATCACTGTATATGTAGCAAAGCTGTTGTGTATGACATTTATTCATAACAGCTTTGTTGACATTGTGATAGCATAGCGGACACAGCGGTCGTGGGAGCCACACGCCCCACCCTGGATGACGTACATATCCGTGGTCCAGCCGACCACCTGCAGTACTGTGGGCAGTCGGCAAGTGATTAAGAAGCATCTGAAATATTTTTCCTAGGGTGCCTGGGGAATTAAAAAAATAAAATGCACAAAAAACAACAAACAAAGCAAAAAAAGACAGACAAGGACATCGCACTAGGAAGTAATCAGAGAAAAGGAAGAAAAGAAAAAAGGGAAAACGTAAAGAAAAAAAAAGAAAAATAAATTTCCTAGCCTCCTGAGCAGTTTAGGTAAGGGAAAATCTTTTATTCGGTCAACTGTCTAAGAGGGGATTTCCTCTCACTTTAGGAGGAGATTTCCTCCAACTTCCAACTGTTGCATCCTTGAGACAAGAAATAAAGTGAAAATTCCCTTATAGCATGCGATTCTATGTGTTCTGGAACGCACCAGAAAGCGATTCAGTGTGGACATGGCCGGCCCTACCATGGGCCCCGATGGTACCATCGGTCCCAGGCAGCACTTTCAGGGGGGCGGCAAATTTCCAGACGCCGAGGTGACAGGAACATGTGGGCAGAACAGGGGGATTAGTCAGCGGGCGGGTTGGCGGCTGAGTGAGCGGGCAGGCCAGTCAGCAGGTGCTGGCCAATGACATCATCTCTCACCGCCCGCCCTGCATCACTGAAGTTCTGCCCTTACTGTGCAGCCGTGGGCAGCAGAGAGATTACATCATCTCTCTGCTGCCTGCCTTCACGCTGAGACACAGCAAGTGACAACCCACAATGTGTGGCAGGTGAGGTCGTGGCAAGTGACAATCCGCATCTGGTGGCAGGTGACGTTGGCAAGTGACACGCTCAGGGCTTCCACAGATTCTGCATTATGAGAGTTGAACTATTTTATATAACAATGTAACAATGCACTTCAATCATTCTTTTTTGTGATACGGCACTGCGTCGATTTAACTGACAATTGCACAGGCGTGCAATGTTGTACCCAAACAAAATGTATGTCCTTTTTTCCCCACAAATAGTGCTTTCTTTTGGTGCTATTTGGTCACTTCTACGGTTTTTATTTTTTGTGCTATAAACAAAAAAAGGAGCGACAATTTAGAAAAAAAATAAAAATTATACATTTTTTTTTTTTTTTTTACTTTTTGCTATAATAAATATCCCCAAAAAAATCATCAGTTTAGGCCAATATGTATTCTTCTACATGCGTTTCGTTATAAAAAAAAAACCACGCAATTAGCGTACATTGATGAGTTTGCGCAAAAGTTATAGCGTCTACAAAATAGGGGATAGATTTGACATTTTTTTTTTTTTTACTAGTAATGGTGGCGATCTGCGATTTTTAGCGAGACCGACATTGCGGTGGACAGATCTGACACTTGACACATTTTTGGGACCACTGACATTTATACAGCGATCTGTGCTATAAAAATGCACCGATTACTGTGTAAATGCCACTGGCAGGGAAGGGGTTAAATGTGTGTCCCTGGGAGGCGTTTCTAACTGGGGGGGGAAATGGGACTGACTGGAGGAGGAGAGAGATCTCCGTTTCTAATCACTAGGAACGGATCTGTCTCTCTTCCCCTGTCAGAATGGGGATCTTTCTGTTTCCATTGACAGATCCCCTTTCTGACTTTCTGTGGAGCAATCGTGGGTGGCCGGCTGACATCGCAGCCGCCGGCCGTGCACAGGTCCTTTTATGCTCCTATAAATGTATAGTGCCATGACCGGTCCCCTTTATACATGTATAGTGCCATGACAGGTCCTCTTTAGTTATCATGATATAAAATATTGGCTGTGGGGGCCTTTTGGTGGGCATGATTTTTTTTGGGGGGGGGGGGGGGGGGGGGGGGGGGCTGCATTTTATTCTTGATACCAGCCAGGCAACACAATGTCTTGGGCCGGCGCTGAGTGTGAACCAGGGCTTAGAGTTCAAGAAACCAGCTTGAATGCCTTGCAAATTGCTTGCTTGACACATTGTTCTCTCATGTACTGAAGCCCATGTGATCCCATAATAGGCTTTACATTATCAGGATTAAATTATGTGTTATAATAATAGGAGATGGTGTTTTTCAAGCTGCAAGTCCCTAGGTTGTCATCTTTTATCATTAAACTCTATAAAAGAATGCAGGTTGGAAGCTATGGCGTTGGTGGCTGTATATTTTGGGACTTTGAGTACTGCAAGAGGACGACAGCCAGGAAGTTGGCAGTGAAAGGTCTTGTCTCCAATGAATGGTAATTGGTGGGAGAAGAGGTTCCTTATAGTGCTCACCTCCTTCATACTGGTGACTGCATTCAGTAATAGGGTTTTGGTTTTCACCACAAAACACCAGCAAGTCTCCAACAGTGAAACAAGAAGCCGTTACTTTATCTCCATCAAAAAGCACAACAACAAACACATATACATTTTTCACTTTTATTAGCACAGTAACAAATGCAGACTTCATTAGCCTACAACATATAACCAATCCACGGAGTAATTCTTATTCACTTTAACATTTAAACAGCTTAAGGTATTTTACTACAGATTCCATTACCACCTCTTTCATCAAAGCTCACCGACATACAAAAAAGAAAATGATATAAAGTGTAAAATGTTTAATACAGCTTACCAGGCCCCTTACAGTAGAGGCTTGGTTATGTTTGTCACACACTCTGCAATTCATCTCTCACACACAAATATGCATTCAATACTTGAACAAGGACAACACAGAGGTATAAGCAGTGTAACTGTACAAAATTAAATGGTTTCAATAGTTTACATAATCGCTTCCAGAACCAAAATAAAAGGGGAAAACAACTTGACATCCTTTGTAGTCCCCTTTAGATCATAATTCAGAGGTTTCTGTAATCCAGTCAGTTACTGCAGAAAGATACCTTAAGTTACAATAACAAAATTCTCTGGAAATAAAAGACTGAATAAAATCTGTTATAGAAATAACCTATTCTTTGCAGACTCCCACCCTCCATTGCCCAATGATCAAGCAGCTCTCGCTATCACAGACAAACTGGTGTGCTGAACTTTATTTATGTAGCGTATCTCTTGGTCCACTGTCTGGCCATTCTGTCATGCTCGGCTCTGTTGGTCATGTACTGGGTGGCGATGCTTCCAACAAGAGGGTCAGCTAGAAAAGAAAAAAAAAAAAAAAAGTTTGTCAAGGTTGCCAAAATAAAGCATGGAATATACATTTCTGACAAGCGCATTTCTGTAATTTAACAAAAAAAGGTGAGTTTTCCGTTGACCCGTTTACTCTGGCATGAGCCGACTTAAATAGGCTGTAATGCCAGTACTGGTAGAAGGTGCTCCAAATCATACGGCACTCTGACTGTGTGCACAGTGATGACATCGGGAGCCTGGACACAGTTCTGGGGGCACCAATTGAGACAGCAATGCATACACAATATGTAGGACTTGGCATCAATGCCCACCCTCCCTGCCACTGCACATATGTTTATAGTGGTCATAAAGGGTTTATTTTTCTTAAAGCTAATGAAAAGGAGTGGTACAACCTCTTGCAGAATCTCCAAGTCCACTCTTAATGTCTGGTACCTCAGCAGCACATATCCATCTTTCTTTCACTCCCTGACACTCATTTTAGTTGATGAGAAAGAAAATACCCTATACTTCTGAATAGAATGACACTCACTATGTGACCATACTGGTGTATTGAGTTAGTACGGTCACATGGGGGCAGGTGGACCTATAAGCTACCACTAAAGAGCTAACTTTCTTACATAGGGCTGCCAGTTCTCAGCCCCTGCCACTAAGTGGATTGGCAGAGGAGAGAAGAAAATGCTGCTGGGGAGTGAGGGGTTAAAGTGAACCTTTTGCTTTTCCCTGCATGAATAAACCATAAAGTTTATTCTAAGCTACAGTATAACCATTTGTTTTCCAATAGAAACCGTTGCGTTCAGTAATCAGAGTTGTAAAACAACATCTGCATTATAGATCCTATGGAGTTTTATCAAATGTAATATTTGTATCATACCTGGCATACAGAAAATGGTTTAAAGTTCTATATGGATGTTCGGATAGGTTTAGTCTAGAAGTTAGAATAAAATTGTTCTTTCCAAAAGGAAGACTGTGGCTTATGTGGTGAAGAACTGATTTCTAGGGGGGGGGGGGGGGGGGGGGGTGGCGGGGGGGGGGGGGGGGGGGGGGGGGGGATTCTTACCAGGGTTGCAGTCTGTGAGCAGTGAACAGATGGAGAGGAGAACTTTAGAAATGGTTAATGCCGGGCTCCAGTTATCTTTCAGGATATCGAGACAGATGACTCCTTGGCTGTTTATGTTGCAGTGGTAGATCCTCGTCCGAAATGTCACCTGTATGGAGGAAAAAAATGAGTGCAGGTTGTCAATTTCTCATTAAATAAAAAGATTCTTTTGCAGACATTTCATATACTGCCTTTTCTATTTATTTACTTTGACTTATAGGAGAAGAAAAGCAGCCCAGATACAAAAGAAATGCTCAGGAATATAAACAAACACACGCCTACAAACCAAAAAAACAAAAATCCTTAAAACACTTGTTCCTGTTTAAAAAAAAAAAAAAAAAAAAAAAACATGCATACTTACTAGACCATGCAGTCACGTGTCTTGATCTCCTTTTACTACTCCACTACTGCACCACCATCTTTACCGGAGATCTGGCACATGCAAGTTTACAGGACCTTCTCGACCAGGTTGGCAGAGAAGACCCTGCAGCATGTCTGTGCACGAGTCTGATGTTTTACACACTCTTCAGTGAGCAGATTGCGCTCACTGGAGTGCTGGGCTGTGGAGGGGTTGGCTCAGGCTCCCAGTCGCTGACAGGTTGAGCCAGGTGCTATTCCAGGCATCTGGGTGGATCTTTCCTGAGCCTGGACTGTCTGAGAATGAACTGCACTGCTGTGATCCATAGGGGAAGTATGGCCAAAAAGGCTTTGGCCATACTTCTTTAACTAAACAGTCTCTACTATACTATCTCAATAGGATTCCAAATTTGGATGCATCTGGAAGGTCAATCTTATTTATTAACTGTACATGCTCTCTTTTGCTTGTGAAAAGTTTTGATATAAATAAAAAATAATAATTTTTGCAAATATGTAAAAGGCAGGAATAGAGGAGAGGACCTTCCTAGATTGGGTAAAGGCCTACTTTAGGAACTTGGACATACTTTACAATGGTTA
Organism: Lithobates sylvaticus; assembly: GCA_028564925.1. Taxonomy (NCBI): domain Eukaryota; kingdom Metazoa; phylum Chordata; class Amphibia; order Anura; family Ranidae; genus Lithobates; species Lithobates sylvaticus. The sequence continues at coordinate 408,445,226 of CM053030.1, forward strand.
CAGATCAGGTCAGTGTGTTGCACATAAACATCCAAATTTAAAAGCTTGGTTTTGTTGCCCATCACACCAATTGAAATGAAACGCTCATTCTGATGTTGGCTGTAGGAAAAACTGCCAAATCAGTGGGAACCGCAGTTCACTGTTCTTAAATGTAAAATATACATATGAAAAATAAGAATCCTCTATAAAAGTACAATACTGGGAGTACACAGTGTTTAACAAAAAAACTACATAAGAACATATTTCAGGGTGCTCATTTCAAATAGTTTCTAAATTGAGCCAACAGTATGGCTGGGCAGCAGGGAAAGTTAACGCAATCCTGGGGTGCATCACTAGAGCGATAAGCAGCATGAGAAAGGGGTCCCGATTCCCCTACATGATTCAGTAAATTCCTTTTAGAATACAGGGGGTCCCCGGGTTACAAACAGGATAGGGTCTGTAGGTTTGTTCTCAAGTCGAATAAACAGGTACATTTAAGTGTAGCTCCAGCCAAAAGAATAATTTTTAAGTTTTTTTATATAGCATAGGGAAGGATCATCACCCCTGTAACATTTGTTTTGCTGTCTGTGCCCCTGTTCAGAATACTTCACCTCACTTTCTGTCCCAATGACAATTAGATTTTGAACATTTTGGGTTGGTGTGGAAACAAAGATTGGTGATAAAGCTTCAGTGGAGACCTTTTCCTATAATAACTCTTACAGAAGCGAATTTCCCTTCCTAGGGGTAGATTTCCTCTAACTTCCTGTTGTCTCCCTCTGTTTGTAAGTTGGATGTTTGTAACTCGGGGATTGCCTTTCACTGTGGCCGGTTCATTAGGATAAAAGTCTGAAGACAGGCAACAAAGATGTTGAAAGGTTTTGAACGCTAAAATATTAGGAGAGGCTGCAGAGGCTAAAGTGTATCTGGTGAAAAATTTAAAATCAGATTTCCACATTGTATTTCAATTATTTCTATCCTACTGCTATTAAATCGGAAGGAACTTCCTTATATTCTGTGATATGCATTTACTGTGCCCTGTGAGTAGGCACTACAGTGTCACACATTTCACAGAGCTTGTCTTCTGAACTACAGAGGTGGTGAGTAGTTTCAGATGGCAGAGTCAGTACAGGAATCCCTGCTTGCAGGCAGCAACGTACCATGGGATATATTAGAAATGGAAATTAAACAGCAAAAAAGGAAAGGCTGCAAAGCATGCAGGGAATCCAGGAAGTTGTGGAAATAGATGTCCAGCGGACAGGCAGAACTCACTTGTATTGTTCTTTTAATGCTGCGGTTATAAAAAATGAAGTGCGTGCTGTGACCATAGAGCTCATTTAATGTAAATGATCCATTAAAAACAAGGTAAAGGGGAGCAAGACTGAAACCGTCAAATACATTAATGGTGTGAATTGGATTCAGGAGGGTAGTATATATTATATGAATTGGAGATCAAGCACACAGGGACCTCAAACCAGCAGGAAGAAACATCAAAAGTAATGTTAGAAAGTATAACGTTACTAAAAGTAGTAGTAGATGCTTGGTACAGACTTCTATCAGAAGTAGTGAGTCAGCCAATTTAGTGAGTCAGGGAATGTAAACATCCCTGGGATAAACACAGGTTTACTTCAGACCAGAAAAAAATAAATAAAAAGACTAACTACAAGTCTGGCTGCTTTGATTTGTATTTAGCACATCCTGGTAAATGAGGCCAAGGGTGTGTTACAGAAGGCAAAAACAGGGCAAACATGTATTCCAGTATGGACTCACTACCCTGAACTAGCAGATGAACGCAACACATTTTACAATTAAGGGTTGTTTTTGCATTTGTAATAGTCTTCTGACCTCTTGTGGTCAATCCAGTGAATTACAGTTGTGAGCTAGTTATTTGTTCCTGGTGCAAATTTTACATGCAAATCCAGTCTCTCCAGTATCATTAGGAACACATACAGCGCAAGTAATTGTTACATCCTGTAAAAAGTTATTAATATATTATCAGCTATACCGCTAATGATGTAGAAATAAACTATTAAGATTTCTCTTCCATAAAAAGAAAGCAACAGTTCCGTTTGAACAAAGGATTTTCCAGAATCTTCCTACCCCTGTTCAAGCTCCTGATCTGCTTTTCCCAAAAGTTGGGTTAAAAACACAGGTTTATTGAAGTGAGGATTTCATCTTTGGGGTGGGTGCTGCATGTCGGGACAGAAGTTCATCTACTGATGGCTTTTTGTACAGCTACCCTGTCAGATTTCCTCTGCTCAATAAATTGCCACAGGCTAATAGCCAGGATTGCTGATCAGTTCGGACAGTGGGGAAGTCAGAAAAAGACATTCGCCAGTAATTTTTTCCCAGCTCTAATCATTACCTAAAGAAGGCACTTCGGCTACAAAGGGGGCACAATGCTGTTCCAATCCAGAAAAGGAGGGAGAATAAACATCCTAAAGCCTCGTACACACGATCGGATTGTTTGCCAACAAAACCGTGACTTGCGTCCGAAGGATGTTGGCCCAAACTTGTCTTGTATACAAAACGGCAAGGAATTGTCGGCCAACAAATACGAACGTAGTGATGCATTACGTTGTTTTTCAGCTCTTTAGCGACACTCTTTGGGCTCCTTCTGCTAATTTCGTGTTAGTAGAGATTGGCGAGTGTTGATTTGTGCTTTTCAGTTAGTTTCTGAATGGCCGTTCTGCAACCAGACATGTTGCGGAATCGGAGGAGATAACGTGTTATTTATTATTGGCCTTGGAGTTATTGCTTTGACATTATCTTTTTGGTTGAATAATGATTTGATTTGGTATATTTTTGGATGCATAGAATGCACTTTTTGGTTAAGTTCTATTGGCAGATAGCATGTCTAATTTTAGGTTTTCTTTTTTTAATGCACAATAAAAAAAATTGTGGAGAATAATACTTGGCTATGTGTTTTACTTCAAATGACAGTGTGGGAGTCGGCAGTTACATTTAAAAAAATACAATGTAAAATGGACAAGGGAGACCAACATAGTTTTATCTTTGATCTTAAAAATGACGGGACAATGGTGTTGTGGTAACTTGCCTAATTTAAAAAAAAAAAAAAAAAAAAAAAAAAAAAAAAAGCATAATATTATTCTTGATATCGCTATTGAAAATTTGTTTGCAATAACTCCATCAGTATCACCAGAAAAGCAGCTTCATTATTATCCCATTAAAGAAGAAGAGAATGTGCTCTGCATTTTGAGATTTCATAATTTGCCACGTCACGAATGTTAATTCTCCATTACGAACGCTAGTTTACAAGACCGACCGCTTCTGGCTCATCCTTGCTTCTGAGCATTAATGTTTGTACTTTGGACTTGTGTACACACGCTCGGAAAATTTTAAAACCTGCCATCCAACATTTGTCCGCAGAAAATCTGACAATTGTCCGATTGGAGCATACACACGGTCGGATTTTACCCCAATCCTGTGAACACTATGATTGGCGGTCACAAGCAGTAACATGCTCTGAAGCTCCCAATCATAAACAATGACCAGGAGCTGTCTGCGACACCTCAGTCACTATGCTAGAAGCAAGTTCTCAGCACAGAAGAGCATTTACCCATGTACACATGTGTGAGGGGGCTTGGCATTCAAGTGTAGTTCCACCCAAAAGTGGAACTTCGGCTTTAAGGCCTCTTCCCCGACTCCTGTTTGTGAAACTGAGCTTTTGGGGAGGAGGGGGTGCAACTACCAGATTTTGACACAGAGCGCAGTGCCGTTTGCGCATGCAGTGGGAAGACACAGGGGTAACATAGCATGGGTGAGTGCACCGCTGGATTGTGGGACAGGTGAGTAAGTGGCTGTTTTTTAAAAGTCAGAAGCTACACTTTTTGTAGCTGCTGACTTTTAATAAACAAAAATATGACTGGAACTCTGCTTAAGGGCTCTTTCACATGGGACGGATCCGTAATGATCCGCCCCGTAAACATCCACTGCTCAGCAGGGATGGCTCCGCTGATTCCCGCTGAGCCGGCGGATGACAGGGCGGTCCCTGCACACCGTACAGGAACCGCCCTGTCAGATCTCCGCTCTCCTCTATGGGGGATCGGATGAACACGGACCGTCTGTCTGTGTTCATCCGATCCGCTCTGCAGACGGATAGAAAAATAGGATTTTCCTCCGTCTGCAGAATCGGACCATAGCGGAGACGGACGATATCGGGTGTCAGCGGATGTTCATCCGCTATCCCATAATGATGCATGTATGTCCGTATTTCATCCGAAAACGGATGGATGAAATACGGACATACGGTCCGCATGTGTGAAAGGGGCCTTAAAGTGATTTATAAAAGGTTGTTAAAAAAAAAAAAAAAAAAGCATGTCATACTTACCTGCTCTGTGCAAGGGTTTTGCACAGAGCAGCCCAATCCTCCTTTTCTGGGATCCTCTAGCTCCTCCTTTTTATCGAGTGCCCCCACAGATAGCCGCTTTCAATGGAGGCACCCGTGTGGGCATGTACCCGAGTCCTGCTGCTGCGTCCATTAACACAAACAGGACTCTGCCATGCCCCTCCCGGGTCACTGGATTTGATTGACAGCAGCGGGAGCCAATGGCTCCCGCTGCTATCAATCTATCCAATGAGAACTCAAGACAGTGGATGGAGCTGCTGGGCTCATCCGCGACGCAAAAAACAACCAGGTTCAGGTAAGAAAAAGGGGAGCTCTGGGGGGCTGCTGCAGCACAGAAGGTTTTTCACCCAAATGCATAGAATGCATTAAGGTGAAAACCCTTGAGAGGCTTCACAACTCCTTTAAGGACCACCCACAGCTTATATAAAGTGCTGCTGGTGGGAACGAGATGGCTTCATAAATAAAGGGCCAACATGGACAGACAGAGCAGCAGTAGTGAAGATCCCCAAGCAGCTACCCTCAATCCAAATCGCAATTACTACTAGGATGTCTTTTATAAACTACACACAACATTCACTCTGACTTCACTAGGTTGAAGATCGATCTGTTTACCATCTTAGTACCTCAGAAAAGTGAAAAAGAACAAAAGAACAGGAAGCCTTACCTTAGGGGGTTTGAATGGATATTCAGGTGTGAATGTGATGTCCAGGAAGAAAACACCTCCTTCATACACAGAGCCAGGAGGACCCAAAATAGTAGATCGCCATTCATAAATATTGTCTCCTTTTGGACCAGCACTGTATGTGGGAAATAAACATCATACTTTAACAATATGCGGTTAATGGATGCATATTAAAACTACAGGAAAGGCAACTATCTGAGCTTAAATAGACTAATCATGGATTTCTGGATGGTACAGCCTTCAGAAAAAGAGACAAAGTGGATCATTTAAAACTGAAACAGCAAATTTAAATAAATAGTTATATTTGCCTAGATGGCAGCATCATGAAAACATTAGAAATAGCCGTTAGCTGTGGTGGGAGTCTTCTAGAATTTTTTCTTTCTTCTTAAAAATCACTTAAGAAAGTAACTATATAAATATATTGTGCATGATGTCAAAAACTGATCCCAAATCCAAATAGACACAACACAGTCACATCTACTGGGTGACACAAATGTTTAATATGCTGGGTCAGTCCAGACACCATTTCTGTGAGCTAGAATGCTAGAAACATGTCTGCTTTACAGGATTAAATCATCAAATTGTATTCTCGTATTGCTTTCCAAATAGAAGTTTAAGTGGTCATTACACTGAATATTTAGATTTTGGAGAAGCTGTAGACATATACCCTCTGACAGTGTTACATCTCTTGAGGCTTCGTATATATTATATATATATATATATATATATATATATATATATATATATATATATATATATATATATATATATATATATATATAATATATATATATATATATATATATATATTATAACACTGAGTGGTCACCCTTCAGCCCCTTAAAGCCAGCAAAAAATAAAAACACAAAAACGCCCTTTGATGTAAACAATTTTTTTTTTAATGGTCGACAGACTGAAAGCCTTTCCAAAAGGAATAAGGCTGCATATAATATGTCTACACTTATGGTAATGCGCACACACGCATTATGTGAACGAGTCCCCTACATACATAATCATGTTGTTCTACTTCAGAACAGCCAAACAATTTATCACAATAGAACTAATGGGTGTGAGAGGTGAAAAAGGTTTACACCAATAGGCTTACTGAATAAATGTGAAACTGACATTTTTCACCTCTTCTAAACTCCAACAATGTGCTACAATAAACTGCACATCAACAAGTTCCTGCAGTCTTCACATCATTATTTGCACCAACTTATTGCAGAAACCTGTAAAAGTGGCAACCAAGACACTGCCTGTGCAGTGACATGAGAGAAAGCAAGCGGGATAACATATGCAGAAGCCCAATTGCTGGATGTGTTATGAAATAAGGAGACCATGAAATAGGAGCTGTAAAAAGAACTGCTCACTAGTCAATACAAAGCGTCACGTCGTAAAACCTGCAAGGAGACAGATGGGAATTCCACGCTGACATTTGATAAGGTATTTATCCATTTCCACTCTTATGATTTTCCCTCGCACGTTTCAAAATACACGGAGCTTGCAGCAAGCCTGAAACCCAAGACCGATGGCAAGGTCACAATTCAGACAAGGCCCCCGGTACGCGGCAGTCACTGGAGCAGACCATTTACATCACATGCATAGCTGTAATGTACTGTGATCAGAGCACCAGTGACCAACCGCTGTGTAAATCTTAAACAAAAACTATTCTTCCTAACTGGCACTGTTCCGAGAACAAAAAATAAAAGAAAGAGAGAAAAAGAGAAAAAAAAGAGAGAAAGAGAAAGAGAGAAAGAGAAAGAGAAAGAGAAAGAGAAAGAGAAAGAGAAAGAGAAAGAGAGAGAGAGAATCTCCATCTATATTATACACACACACTTTGCGCTCAATTGTTTTTGAATTCATGCCCAGCTACACCACACTTCACTCATACAAATGGGAATATAACCTTGGAGTGAAGGAGGGAGTAACAAACTAGAGATTCATCAGCACATGGTCACTGTAGTCGCAGAATCCACAATCGCCATCAGATGGTACCTGCTCTCTGCAAGCGCTGCTCATTTCATTTTGTTGTATGCAGCAACCTTTCAGGCCCCTTGCAGACGGGGCGGACTCCACCAAGCGGATCCGCCTGCTCAGCGAGGGATCCGTCTCCTCATCCCCGCTGAGAAAGCGGATTACAGGTCTGTGTCTGCTTCACTATGCGGAGCAGACACAGACATAGCCCACTCTTTATGGGGCAGTTGGATGGAAATGGACTATTTGTACATTTCCATCTGACGGTCATCTGATCAGATCCACTTGACGAATAGGGAACGAACCCCCCATCTGTCTGTTTTTAGCAGATAGGACAAAAACAATAGGACAGCTTCCCTGATCTTAGATGTGACGGCTGCATTCGTTTTCGCTCCTACCTTTTTCACAAGGTGATCCTGCAAATACACACTTCCGGTCTCTAGAAGTCCATGCTCATTGCTCTACGATATCTACAGAGGGAACTATGGCTGTTGCAAAAGCTGGACTTCAAATATGTCTCCATTACATGTTTGCTTGATGGGATCAGTAGTTTGCAAAAGTTAAAGCGGAAATCCTCCCACTTTTCTATCTCCACGTCATCTGCTTCAGACCTGATCATACTCACTGAATTGGGCAATTTAAATTTTTTTTTCCCTGTGCTTACAAGGCATTCTTTAGCACTGTCTCTCCTCTCTGCCGCGACGTACACAATATCCTGCTGCGCACTGGTTCCTGGGAGACGTGTGTCATAATTCCCAGGAGTCAGTGGGCATCGCCGCCTCTCATCGCGAGAGCCCAAAGACGTTTCCTGCGCTGTGAGGTGTGTATATAATGTGCATGTACGAGATCGGGCAGTGCATTCTGGTTAGTCAGCAGCACCGTATCCCGGAAGAGTATCCTAGTGGGCTTTGCATGCCCACAAGCAAGATGGAACCGCACAAACACAAAGAAAACCAAGGTTAGTTTTAGAAAAAAAAATAGCGGCGGTATTACGAACAATAGTAATTGTAGCATTAGATTAAGATCACATTAAGAGCTGGCAGTTAAAAAAAATAAAAATAAATAATATGTCGGTGGAACTCCGCTTTAAGATTGTTTTTGCGGTCTTCTCCACTTGCAAAAAGTGACAAGGACATTTCTGGCAGAAGCAAACAGGTTTTTTTTTCCTGCTGAAAATGTTCTTGGCTAAATTAGATACGAATTTAATAGAATCCCTTCAACATAAAATTACCAAAATTGTTACATCCATTAGATAACAGTGACACGGGCATGCCAGTGAGTGAGGGGGGCCAACGTTATATGTATATCCTAGGAACACTTTTATATATTTTCTATGCAAATGTTTTTAGGGATGGGGCAGGCTGTTATACAAATACATTTCAAATTACGGTAAAGAAGTTAATTATGTCCAGCTGACTGAGGTCAGAGCAACTACGATACTCATTTCTAATGGCATTTTCAACCTAAAGCATATGTGAAGGCAAGACTGAAAAAAACAAAAAACAAACAACCTTAAAGCGGAGCTCCACCCTAAAGTGGAACTTCCGCTTATCGAATCCCCCCCCCCCCCTCCGGTGCCACAATTGGCACCTTTCAGGGGGAGGGGGGGTGCAGATACCTGTATAATACAGGTATCTGCACCCACTTCCGGGACTAGCTAGCCGAAGCTGTCCCGCCCATATACGAAGATGCCCTGTTGTGTCTACAGTACAGCTCTGCAATACAAGCACGTTAACCCTTTAAAGACCCTGCAAGTACAGAAAATACCTGGTAATCTGCCAGAAATGTACTCAAATTAAGCCTGTAGACTGGCAACACACAGCACTTTAGAAGTGTGAAGAGGACACAGCACTCTGAATTTCTGACATTTACGGGTTTCTTTGCACTTATCAAAGACATCTACCAAAATGCTTTCAATGAAGAATTTACAGATCAAAAAGGGAATAAAATAAGCAAAGTTCATGGTTAGGGTTCACATACACTTTAATTCAGGCCTTTTAAACAAAGTCACAAGCACATCAAATGTGCGAAATTAAGTTTTCTGCAAAACCTGTTAGTCACGGGGAGTGCGCTCTGCTCCAAAATGATATCATATTACTTCATCCTTTCACTGCTGCCATTTAAACAGTTTTAAAACTAAATCTTCACAACATTAGCAGGTAATCCATTTAAAAAAATAAAAATAAATAAATAAATGAACCATTTCCAGATTAGACAGTAGGAAAAAAAAAAAAGAAAAAACCCTTGACACAAAGATCATAAAAACATCCAAGTCTACCCAGAGACATAAAACAGTGCCCAACAAACCCATGAATAATCTTATAAAAGACATAAATCCCTAAACAACCCGATCCGTCTAATCACCACAGCACCCTGTTGCAGAAGGTAGGTAGCAGTGACTTTTCGGTGTGCAGTTGGAACTTCCATGATTATCTGGTTACCAGTCACACACAGATGTATAAATAAGTTGGACACTATTTAATCCCATTCTCACTGCCAAAAGATTATTAACCACTTGCTTACTGGGCACTTAAACCCCCCTCCATTCCAGACCAAATTTTAGCTTTCAGCGTGACGCACTTTGAATGACAATTGCACGGTCATACAACACTGTACCCAAATTCAATTTTTATAATTTTTTTCCCACATATAGAGCTTTCATTCGGTGGTGTTTGATCACCTCTGGGAGGTTTTTATTTTGCGTTAAAAAATAAAATAAAATTTAAAACCGGTAATTTTTCTCCTTCATTGATGTACGCTGATGAGGCAGCACTGATGGGCACCGATAGGTGGCAGTGATGGGCACTGATAGGTGGCAGTGATGGGCACTGATGGGTGGCAGTGATGGGAAGCACTGCTAGGTGGCAATGGCAGGTGGCACAGATGAGGCATAATTGGCTCTTCCGGACCAATGTCCCTTGCAGATGAGCCGGTGAACGGCTTATTTTACAGCGTGAGGAGAAAAAAGAAGCTTTTGTTTACATCATGTGATCAGCTGTCATTGGCATGGTAAGGGGCCGGGACCGGCCCCTTACTCGGATTGGTGATCACCCGAGTCTCAGTGACTCTGATTGCAGGGCGCACACAGGGAGCGTGCACAAGGGAGGGTGTCATATGACGGCCTCCCAGAAATTCAGGTCCACGCTATGGCCGTCATTCGGCTATAGCGGACGTCAAGTGGTTAGCAGAGATTAAAGTGGATTGTAAAGGCTTGTGGTTTTAAAAAGTAAATAAAAAAACATGTTATACTTACCTGCTCCGTGCAGTGAATTGCACAGAGCAGCCCGTATCCTCCTCTTCTCAGGTCCCCCGGTGGCACTCCAGGCCGAGTGCCCTCAGAGCAAGCAGCTTGCTGTGGGGGCACCCGAGCAGGCATAAGCCGCTGCTCTGCTTGTCTATTTACACACAGAGATGCATCTCAGCCCCGCCCCCTCTCTCATTGGCACACTGGCTGTGAGTGACAGCAGCAGGAACCAATGAGGAGTAAGTCCCTGGAGAGCCAAGGCTGTCGTGCACATTGCTAGATCCCGATGGGGCTCAGGTAAGTATTAGGGGGGACTGCACACAGAAGGTTTTTACGAGTTTTAATTTGTATGCAATTAGGCAGGCCCTTGCACTACATGGGTTTTGGTATCTGAAGACAAAAATCTGAAGAAAATCTAATAGCGTGTATGGGGTCTCAGTGCCTGTTCACCCCACAAACACATCATCCAAATCAATTTTCTTCTTTTTTTTCCCCACAGTACTGGGGTCCAGTGCATTTGTGATACTTATTTCCGCGTCCCAGTACAGTTCTGTGCAGGGAAAAAATCAGCACATCTCACTTTTTTCATATAGTTCCACCCCTGAATTTTTTTTTTTTTTGCATACAGGGGGTCCCCTACTTACAAACATCCGACTTACAAACGGAGGGAGACAACAGGAAGTGAGAGGAAATCCACCCCTAGGAAGGGAAATTCACTCCTTTAAGAGTTAATATGGGAAAAAGGTGTCTCCACTGATTCTTTATCACCAGTCCATGCTTCCTTAACAACCTAAAATTTTCAAAATCCAATTGTCATTGGGACAGAAGGTGAGGTGAAATCTTCTGAACAGGGGCACAGACAGCAAAACAAATGTTACAGGGGTGATAACCCTTCTCTATGTTATCAAAAAAACTTAATAGATTTTTTGGCTGGAGCTACACTTAAAAAATTTACCTATTCCGACTTACAAACAGATTCAACTTAAGAACAAACCTACAGTCCCTATCTTGTTTGTAACCCGGGGACCCCCTGTATTAACAGACCTTTAAATAGTATTAAGAAACATTTGGGGGGAAAAAATGTTTTTACTTACCAGAAACATCCCTTAGCTATGTAGTGGCTCCTAATCTGCCACTTCCTGGTCTGCGAAGCGCCTCGTCACTTCCTTCCTCGCCTGTGCTCCTGGGAAATGTGAGTCAGTGGGCAGTACTGTGAGCAAAAATCACGTTATTTCCCAACAGGAAATGGCGCGATTTAAGGCGGTTGCCATAGCAATGGGGCAGGACCTTACGCCCGTTATGGCAACTTTCTAAACAATTGTCTCTACTGTCCCCGGAGCATGGTGCGTGCGGGATATCGAGAGGTGCATGCCAGCAGCGGTAATCCAGGAAGAGATTGCGATTGGGCTTCACATGACCACAATTCATCATAGCAACGGCCAGAAGAGGATTTTACTGGGAGAGGCAGGGCCAACAATGGCAGCCAGACTTCTGAAACACATGTGTAGAGCTGTGGTTTCATATAGAGGGTTTTTCGTTTTACTGAATATGACCCTATACCTGTACGTTGCCCTTTTAGAGGTGGCACACGCCGGGAGCTCCATGACCGCGGGTCCCGTGGACCTGATGTCCGTGGGGAATCCCCACGATCACCTCACGGTGAGATGCTAATGTAAACAAGCATCTCCCTGTTCTGCCTAATGACACCGATCACGCTCCATGTAATCGGGAGCGGTGATCAGTGATGTGTCAGACACAGCCCCTCCCCCCACCGTTGGAATCACTCCCCAGGACACACTTAACCCCCTACAGCGCCACCTAGTGGTTAACCCCTTCATGGCCAGTGAAATTTTTACAGTAATCAATGCAATTTTTTTTAGCATTGATTGCTGCATTAATGCAGCAAATGGGCCCGAAAATGTGTCAAAATTGTCTGATGTGTCCGCCATAATGTCGCAGTCACAATAAAGATAAAAAAAAATGTATAATAAAAATGTAAAAAAAAAAATCCCCTATTTTGTAGATGCTATAACTTTTGCGCAAACAAATCAAACGCTTATTGTGATTTTTTTTAACCAAAAATATGTAGAATACGTATCGGCCTAAACTGAGGAAAAAAATATGTTTGTTTTTTTTTTTTATATATTTTTTGGGGATATTTATTATAGCAAAAAGTAAAAAAATAATGCGTTTTAGGTGATCAAATACCACCAAAAGAAAGCTCTATTTGTGTGAAAAAAAAATAAAAATTTTAATTTTGTTTGGGAGCCACGTCGCACGACCGTGCAATTGTCAGTTAAAACGTTGCAGTGCCGAATCGCAAAATGTGCTCTGGTCTTTGGCCAGCAAAATGGTCCGGGGCTTAAGTGGTTAAGCCATTTTAGACCAATCTGGAGATTATTCTAACCACCCTCATGTAAGGAAAATGTGTTTTAGTTATACTGTAGTAGCTTCTAGCCATTTTCTCCACTGCAGGTTTGAAAATGAAAGGAATTACCGTTTGGGTTTCTGTGGGTAATAAGAACACCGTTCCTTTTGAGCTATTTTCATAATCAAAGCCCAATGTCTATAGGTTCAGAGTGACTTCCAAATGTTAATGTGGGTGTATAATGACTGCATCCGTCACTATAAGCACTCATTACCTGTCTGCTTCTATAGCCCTCTACACAATCAGAATGTACAGCGTAGTTGCCAAACAGCATAGCATATTACATTTATCTCTAAGAATCCATGGTAAAGCTGTCCAACCATACCTACAATGTGCAAATACTGCAATTTATATTTTGAGGAAACGTAGTACTAGAGATGTAGGTGTCCATTATAATTTGAAAACTTACATTCCTAACAACTGCATTTGACAGCAGGAAGAAACACTAAAACACAAATTTAATTCTGAAATATTTAGTTTGAACGCTCTTAAAGAAGAAGCATTGCCACAACATGAAACAGCCGTGTTGACTCCTCTAGGGGACCAAGAGCAAGTGGCACTTGGTCCTGTTCAGATCTGTGCTGTGCTTAGGAAATAAATGCATATTTTACCCGTTTGTGCTGGCTGTAGCTCCCCCCTAGGCTAAAGCCCAATTTATGGTTGTTTCTATGGGGGAGTTACAACCAGCACTACAGCCACTGCCCCCTTTCTCAGATGCTGTTTGCAAAATATAAATCGTAAAATGAAGAATTAGTATATACAGACTATTATACTGTGGGACAATCCCACAGGACTGCACCCCACAACTCCCCCTGAAAGCCACCTTGAAGAAAGACGACACACAGGGATATACCATCTTCTTTGTAATCCCGGAGCATAGGATGCTGCTGCTCATTTTTGCAGAGATTGCATTTATGCACACAGCTCCCTGACAGGGAGGCAGGCACTTTTAAGTGAGTACACGGACTATAGCAGCAGTGGCAGTTGGGTTTGCATCAGACAATCAGACCACAGAGAAGCTTTCTAGAGTTCAGCTAAGAGTGTTCCTTCAGCAATGCCTCCTATTCCAATACTTTATTACAGCGCCTGCTGCGACCCAGGCTGCCATTGCGGGAAGTGCCTGAATGTTTACTAGTAGCTGGCAGAAATGCTCAATTTACATGGTTATGTCACTGTACTCACAAAAGCAGTTGATCTGTGATAGAACACAGAGCCAGCAGATCGATAACACAGCCACGCCAGCGCCGACACATCCACAACAAATTTGACGGCTGGCATTGTAAATGGAGTGGATCATGCCCCCTTCTGTGCTGAATGACAACTCATGTCTCCAGCACGCTTCTGCTGCCAGAAACTAGCGCTGTCATTCATACCCAATTAATTTGTCTTCATGCTAGCAGCATGTCTGATCACGCTGCTCAGAAACCACAGGACGGATCAAAAAGGACCAAGTACCGCATGCACTTGGCCCCCTGGGGGGGGTTTACCTACTATGGGTTAAGTTCAATGAGGTGCATGCCACCTCATGGACTTCTTATATTTACATTTTACTGAGTGCATACCCATCGCTATATTTATGGTGCTCCGATGACAGATAATCCACTCCCAACTCCTACAGCTGTAGAGTCATATGCAGCCACTCTGCCAACTCCTCCCCTCCTACTGCCCAATCACAGAGCGCATTGTATTGGGAGAACACATTCGCAAAATACAAAAGACTTCCTTGAAGGGACAGCAGAGGGAAGGGGCTGACAGAGCAGCTGTGTGAGAAAGCAGCATCTCTCTTGTCAGAACACGGAGTATATTGAATTATTGATAGTTTTATTCCCAGCACTCAGTAAAAAACTGTCAATTGTAAAAAAAGAGGCAAGTCCAGGAGGTAGAACACACCTCTTTGGATTTAACCCACAGTAATCCGGCAAATTTTAAAAGAGGCGGAAATTCCTGGAGTTCAGCTTTACAGTAGAACTATAGCCAAAACTTTTTTTTCCCCATTTTGGACCGAGTAGGGGAAGGTTATAACCCCTGAAAGGTTTATTTTTGGCATCTTTCTCATTGGGAAGATTTACCTTCACTTCATGTTCCATAGCCAAACAGGAAGTGAGAGGAAATCCCTGCAAGTTAAGAGAATATCTCTCTCGGGTTACCAGAACTAGTGTCCCCATTGGAAGATTTCCCCTATATTACTTATCTGGGGACAATCCAAAGTTTGGGATTTTCCTTTTACTTTCAACTGCACAAACCGAGTGAATCTCCCGAACGTGGACAAAGACGGCAATAAACACCGACATGGGTTTTAATCAATATCCCTCCATCCACAAAAAAAAAAAAAAAAAAAAAAAAAAAAAATTGTGCTTTTAGTTATATATACTTTAAGGCTTAAAAGGTGGTTGTAAACCTCAGAAATTAAATATGACCAAAGCATATCCCTCTATACAGTGTATACTTTTCTCAATTCGGAGCACTAAGATATGCCTGCTGCTTCTTTCCTCTGCTCTCAGCATGGGTCACATCTGCCAGGTTTTCCTGACACCAAGAGGTAAAAAGGTGAGGGGGCTCCAGGACACACTGACAGCGATTCACAGGGCTTCAGTTGACACACTGAACACATCCGATGCATTTTTTTGATCTGATGGTGTAGTGGTAGAACAAAAAAAGTTATATATTGCATCTCGTCCAGATGTTGTGGCTGCATTTGTTTAAATTTTTCTTGTAAACCGGTAGTTAAAGTGGTGTTGCCACCAAAGAAAAAAAGTGCTTAAAAATCATTAAAAAAAAAAAAATTGGAAAAAAATGTGTTTTTACTCACCTCTAAATGCCTGTTGCTAGGGGGTCCCTCGTAGTCTGCCACCTTCAGTGCCCGGGCGCTGACATCACTTCCCCTCGGCGCCGCACAGTCATCTGGGACCTGTCACGTGTCCTCCCAGATGACTGAGCGTCGTATCACGGCGAACAGCGCCGCTTGCGCATGCGCAGTGGGTCCCCGGCTGTGAAGCCACAGCCAGGTGTCCACAGTAAGAATGCCGGTGCCGCGAGCAGAGCGGGGAACGAGGGGGGGGGGGGGGGGGGGGGCTTCGTTCCCCCGCATCGCTGTACACCGGGACAGGTAAGTGTCCAATTATTAAAAGTCAGCAGCTGCAGTATTTGTAGCTGCTGACTTAAAAAAAATTTTAGTGGGCACTCCTCTTTAACTGAAAATACTGTACCATTGTGAGCGTTTTGTTAGATCTGTTCAATAAGTGAAAGCAATTCTTTCAGGAAATCAAATATTGTATAGTTTTCTGCACCCTACAGTGGTACTGCAAGCAGTCTTATCTTCCTGTTCAGGTTACCCATTAAAACACTGAACACTTCCCGTTTTCTATCCATTAACATAAGGGGGATGTTTTTTGTAGTCCTAAATTTCTACGGTGCCAATGCTGTGTCTCCAAAGATACAGTCCAGTGAGTGAGCGATGTTTCCCTAGGAGTGGGAAGGTTACTGGCAGGATCATCTGACGTATATAAAAGGGATCAAATTCCTGAAGAAGAACTGGTCCACATCAGCTACAGCGCACATTTTCCCCATACCACATGGAAACAAGCTGCTGTGTGCAGATTCTTGTGGGTGCCGTTAAATCATAATGGCACCCCCACGCCTCTTGCAAATGAGAGTGTGTTTGCAGCCACCAAAAATGCATGGTACCATAGTACCATATGCTTTGATGTGGCATAATTTTAAAAGTCGCATCTGCAGACCATTAAAATGAATTTGCTGTCAAATGCATGTTGCCTGGGAATGCGCAAAATCCCATGCAAACACATCCATTATGGTGTGAAGTAGCTGGAGGACTGGCATGCTGCAATACTACATTTTTGTTCTTGGTCTTTGATATGCTTTAAACATTGATCAGTTTGAAGACATGAAGAATAAAAAATTAGAGGCATGCATGACTCAACCTATAAAACCTTCAATGTCCGCTCCAATATCAGATTTAAATGCGATAACATTAGGCATGTTGATTAAGAGCTGTTAAATGACCTCCTTTCCAAATCACGGTGATGGCTTTCTAATTATATTTAGATCAGTCCTGAAGCAACAGAACATGGCGACTGCTCTTTCTAGCGTCCCCTTAGGTTTCATTAGAAATCACATTTCAGGGATATACATGGCTGTTAATTTGCTGTTGATCTTCACACAATTGCCTTTTGTTGCTTCAGTCTGGCACTCAATGTGACAATAACAATGACAGCAAATCCAGTAATGACACTACAGCGGGAGTCCCTAGAGCAAAGGCCAGAAACACAAGGCATTAAACTGCTGGTGGATGTATTCAAATACCACTGGAATTCCTCACCTAATGTACCGATGTAATCCGAGCTATATTAAAATACGAGCAACAGAACGGGAAATGTACTGCCAATTTATTGACTGGCATACTTGGTTTCTTTTGGCCTCAATAAATGAAAAGTTCACAAGCAGGGCTGCATGGGACATGGCACATTCCAGTAAACGCAAATGCCAGGAATAGATCCTATACACAATGATAAATAAAGTGCTATCACCCATTGGTTCTAAAGCTGGTTACAAACACACCTGATTGGTTGCTATGAGAAATAAAAATTTTGTTTCCATTTTTTCCACAACTTCATACCTTTCTGCTCTCCAAGTCCATTGCATTTTTTTTAAACAAAGCTTAACACACTTCTCTTAAAGCTTAAAATGTAACACACTCATTTTTAAAGTACCGTATATACTCGAGTATAAGCAGAGTTTTTCAGCTCGTTTTTTTGTGCTGAAAGTGCCCCCCTCGGCGTATACTCGAGTCAAGCACTTTTCTGCAGCAGAGAATGACATTTTCTGACCCGACTTTGGGGCCTCGTATCTCGGGGCCACTTGGTGCTAGGAACCCCAAATTTGGTGTGCAAACCCTGTGGTACCAACACTACAACATATCCAATTGGGGTTCCTAGCACCAAGTGGCCCCGAGATACAGGGCCCCAAAGTCGTCAACTGTGTCCATATGCAGTACTGTCATTTCGGGACCCTTTGGGTCCAGAGACCCCGAAATTTTGGCTGCAGCCAGGGGGCATCTAGGAACCCTTAACTACCAAGTTTGAAGTTCAGGGGACCTATGGCTGCAAATGGGCACAGTGAGGCTGCAAATGGGCATCGTTGACCGTCTTTTCCACTTACAGTAGCTGCAAATTTCTCACCCTAGGCTTATACTCGAGTCAATAAGTTTTCCCAGTTTTTGTGGTAAAATTCGGTGCCTCGGCTTATATTTGGGTCGGCTTATACGATAACATAAAAGACCACAATTTTAATCTTTAACCACTTACCCACTGGGAGAATTCCAGCATTCCTCTCCTACATGTAAAAAATCATCATTTTTTTGCTAGAAAATTACTCAGAACCCCCAAACATTATATATTTTTAGCAGAGAATCTAGGGAATAAAATGGCGGTCATTGCAACTTTTTTTGTCACACGGTATTTGTGCAGCAATTTTTCAATTGCGATTTTTTTGAAAAAAAATAAAAATAAGTTAGCCCAAATTGTTTGTACAATATGAAAGATGCTATGCCAAGTAAATAGATAGCCCTCACATGTCACGCTTTAAAATAGGGCTTTTGATAAGGACTAGACAATTGGGTCAGAGCAACTCCAAAACTTTAGGCCCTGCACAGCACTTTTCAAAATAAAGAATGAGAACCGCCCAATGAATGTGTACATAGGACAGATGTCATTATTTCCAGGCTGGTCGGCATTCCACACGGTCTGTAGTGAGAAATCTTTATGAACACCCTTGTTATTAAAGAGTTTGATTTGTTTCACAGAGATACGGATGGGGGAAAGTGGCTCTCTATCCAGTAATATGCTCTGCACTCCCTAGTCACAAACTGACACACAATACATGCTGAGCAAAGCAGTCTTCCCAATGTCTTCCTGGAAAGCAATAAGAAATAGACTTGGCAGAAAATACTGGGGATGCACATATACCCACATGAAGCTTGTTAAGTCTCATTTACCATGTTCTAGAAGGATAATCACCCCTTCATACTGCCGCAAAGTCTCTAGAGACTGACTCACTACAACAAATCCCTGACACAGCTTTACAGACAACGTTCACAAAATTGAAGGGTTTAACAACGAGATGCCATTTTGCTAGTCAGAGACATGAATTGTATGCTTTCTCTAACCTGATTTCACTACAACAGTTTATAATGCTACAGAGGCTTCAGTCCAAAATCCTGTATGGCTAAAATAAAAGTGAGCTGTGGCAGATTGTTCAGATGTTGCTTCTCTTGAAAATTCCATTATATAGTGGGTATAGAAAAGAAATCGCCCCTTTAAAATAATCACATGTTACTTTGCAGCCTGAAATGAAGGCAGACACAGTTTTTGTCTTATCCAGCTGTATATAACATCCAAGTGAAAGCTATAACACCAACATGTCAGAAAAAAATAAATAAATTCAAAAACAGAATCAATGAGTTGGAAAAGAGGATCACCTCCTCCTAAAAATGACTCCATCAGGTTTAGCAAATCACCTTCTCAATGGCACACAAAGCCATTTGACTTGACCCACTTCAGCCCTGGATAGAGTTGCCACCTCATCCCTTTAAACCCCAAACACCTTTGAATTACACAGGTTCTGAGGCTAATTAAGTGCAGATAAGGCACCAAGTGAGTTTAATTACCACCTTAAATCAGCCACAGAACCTGTGTAATTAATATGCATTAGGGTTTAAAGGAATGAGGTGGCAACCATACCCCTGGAAGGATTTGCCCCCTTAATGACCAGGCTAGTTTTTACCATACAGCACTGCGTTGCTTTAACTGACAATTGCGTGGTAGTGCAGCTCTGTACCCAAACATTTTTTTTCCCACAAATAGGAGCTTTCTTTTGGTAGTATTTGATCACCTCTGCAGGTTTTTTTTTTTTTTGCACTATAAACAAAAAAAAAAAAAGGACAATTTAACCGCTTGCCGACCGCCTCACGCAGATATACTGCGGCAGAAGGGCTAGTTCGGGCAGAATCATGTACGTAGCCCTTTAAGAGGTGGCCTGCGATTTCAAGTCACATGACAAGTCAAGTTAGAAGGTTTTTCATCTTAATGCATTCTATTCATAAAGATAAAAAAACGTCTAGGTGCAGCAGCTCCCCCTAATACTTACCTGAGCCCATCTACATCCAGCAACGTTACACAAGAGCATTAGCTATCAGGGTCTCTACCTCCTCATTGGCTCAGACAGCAGCGGGCACCATTGGCCTCCCACTACTGTCAATCAGTGAGCCAATAAGGAGAGAGAGGGGGTGGGGCCCAGAAACAGGTCGGTGTCTGAATGGACACACAGAGCTGCAGCTTGGCATGGGTGCCCCCATAGCAAGCTCCTTGCTGAGGGCACACTCAGGAGGGAGGGGCCAGAAGCGCTGGCATGGGACCCGAGAAGGAGAATTGGGGCTGCTCTGTGCAAAACCACTACACAGAGCAGGCAAGTAAAACAGGTTTGTTATTTAGAAAAATACAAAAAAAAAATAAAAATTAGTATCACTTTAATGCTCTGGATTGAGACAAGTACACACTATAGAGGGATTTGATTTGTTTATATTTCAAGTCTGAGGTTTACAACCACTTTAAAGTTTATAGAAGGAGAACTGAGCGTGTTGCCACAGTAACCAGATTCTGAAATTTATCAAGTTTCAATCCAATTGGCTGCTATTGGCAAATGTTTTTATTTCATGAACTTAGTTAAACAAGACCAAGTATTCCAAGGACAACTTCATTTGTGGAATCTTACCCAGCTGAGCAGCCACAGTCCCTTGAAACAAATGATATAGAAAAAGTTGATTATAGGTGCTCAAAGCAGAAAGAGCTAGAACCTCTCAGAGGAGGGCTAAAAGGATATTTCTAGGAACATTTTTATTGTTTTGGATATAGAGTAATAACCCATCATCAGCAAGTGTAAATTTCCCCCCTTAGCTGCATTGGAACAGGATTCCACATTGGAAGATTCCACCTCACCTCTTGTTACTGTAACATTTTAGATTGCTTTTGGGTCGCATGCTGAGCAGCCGTCCTGATACACTGAACACAGGAGGTTGCTGCTTGGCACGAACTGTAGAACAGACAGGGCTACACATGTGCTGACATTCTCCCGGATCCTGTTGGACGAGCTGAATTTTGACACAGATATATCCTATGCAGCCTTAAGCCATTATTTTGTTAGCTTTGTAGTGTTTTGTGTTTTCTTAAGATCTACACTGTCACACATCTCTGCTAATGGGTGAGGGGAAATACAATGCAACAGGCAGCTTTCTCTCTGATCTCTATGACTGATTAATCATGGTGATCATATGATCTGAAACCACTAGGGGGTGACCATAGGATCTCACTGTTGGATTCCCCTGCTGAACTAAGCAGCATGCTCACAGGCATCCTGTTGAGCCCCTAGGGCACATTGCAGCTGTGGGGGGGGGGGGGGGGGGGGGGGTTAAAAGGACTTTATTATATGCTCTCCCAGCATGGGAAACTTGCCAGGATGACATTACAGTGGAGGTGGCTAGGGTTTAGGCAGATAAATTGTAATCTGCATCTAATCTACCTTTTGTCCATGCCCAAACTACAAAAAAAAAAAAAAAAAGAAGTTTGTAAAAAATGTGACCTTTATATAAAAATACTTTGGAGGGAAACACTGCAATAATACCTGGAAGGTATGCTCTGAAAATATGCTATACGGTACTTTCCCTTAACAGTCTCAGGACACTATCATGTAGCCACTTAACCAGTGACATACCAGTACGTCTCTGGACTTTTGGTGGTTATACCCTGTATGGGCAGGCTGAATGTACCAAGTTGATCAATCAACTTGGGTACAACCAGCATGCTGGGTTTTACCAGTAATTGTTAATGTTGGCTCCTATAGCCACTAGCAATAGTCTTGTGGCAGGGATGACTTCCCCCACTGGGAGAAGACAATGGCCCAGCAGGAGAGATTCTCACATGAATACGGGTCTGCATTTCCTCAATCCTCGTTTGCTGGAAAAAAAATTGCCTAGTGTATGGCCGGCCTAACCCTCCCCCAGGAACTAAACAGAAGGCAGTGGCAACTAGGCTCTGCTTGCACTCAAGATTAGTAAAACCCAAAAAGCAGGAGTCTATCACAGGAAGAGTGTAGCAGCTGGAGAGCAAAGAAATCAATCTTTTTCACAATTCAAAACCTGCTTCATTGGTGAGGCAAATACAGGTATTGTAGATAGACACGTATAAACCAACTTCATTTTTAAATGTTCTTCTTGAGCAGCCAATAGAGAGGAACATATGTGCAGGCAGAGCAACAGTGACTAATATCTGTACGGGAAACAATATTTTATGTAAAGTAGAACTATTAGGCAACCCCCCCCCCCCCCCCATTTTGGATAGGGCAAGGGAGGGTTATAACCCCTCTGTACCATCTGTGTCCCAATGTAGAGATTTTCCTTCACTTCCTGTCCCAAAGCCAAACGGGAAGGGAGAGGAAATCCCTGCAATTAAGGGAATCTCATGGGGCCCCCAGGTCACCAAACTAGTGTCCCCATTGGGAGATTTCCCCTCTATTACTTTTCTGGGGACAACCCAACATTTGGGATTTTCTTTTACTTTCAATGGTAATGGAAACCAGGACAAATAGGGGGGACACTCACAGACAGCATCACAAACTGACAGGGGCTCTACTCCCTCTCAACTCTATCCAAAACAACAAATTAAGGTTTTGCCTATAATTATACTTGGTTTCAATGATTTTTATTGAAGTTTTCATAAAACAAGTAACATAGTTCGACATGTTTGAGTATTGCACAGTGGTTCTTACATTTTACACATACAAAATGCATAGATAATCCGTCTTGGATGTTTACTATTGCAGTATTAGTTTTTCTGTAAACTACATAGCAATTGTTATCCATAGTTTATCTCCCACATTTATGGTATGTAGAGCCACCTTACTGTGGTATTTGCCACTGTGTCCATCTTTGCATAGTTTACGACCAAAGGCAACCTCTATTTTACGATTCCCAGAATGTCTCCCACCGCCCCAATATACCGGCTCTTCCCCCTAACAGTGGGGGAGATCGGCCTCCGGGTCCTGGGGAAGCCCATTCCAGTCCTCTATGTTCGTTATCTTGTCGAGAGAAAAAAATAATTGGACATTAATTAAATGAGGATGGGGAGATAGTAAAGTTTAGTAAAAGTAGAATTGAAAAGAAGGGAGAGAAGAGGGGGGGGGGGGGGGGGGGGGGGGGGGGGGGGGGGGGGGGGGGGGGGGGGGTGGGAGGGGGGGGGTGGGGGTGGGGGGTGGGGGGGGGGGGGGGGTGGGGGGGGGGGAGGCTCCACGCTTCATAGTTCATTCAGGAGAGGTCCTAGGTTGTGATTGTCCGAGGGTCGTTTGTCAAATAACTGATCCATGGGTCCCATATTTTATTAAACAATTTCATTTTATCCTGTACCATTGCTGTTAGTCTTTCATTTAGCATGAGCCATGACATTTTGTGTTTAAGTTGGTCGAATGGTAGGGCCGCAGACTTCCAATTTCTTGTCATTGCGATTTTAGCTGATATAAATATAAACGTGAGAAGCCTTCTTTGCTGTTTGGAGGCTTCAGCTACCTTACCGCCCAGAAGTGCGTGTTTTGCGGATTTTTTGTCAGGTTAATCTGGGTAAGGGTGTATATAAAGTTGTAGACCCTGATCCAAAATCTCCTGACCTTGGGGCATGTCCACCATATATGGTATGCTGTCCCCACCTGTCCGCATCCCGAAAGCACCCCGGGGTAGCTCCAGGTATGAACGTGGCAAGTCTGGCCGGTACCATATACCATCTTAATTGGCCGCTATAATAGGAGGTGTTGGTGAGCGAGCGGGATGCTGCTGCTATTATCGAGTGCCATTCTTCAAGATCTGGAGTCTCTTGAAGATCTTGTTCCCATAAAGTCATGTAGTTTAGCTTTACCATGGTACATGTTAATAACACATACATACATACGATATGTGGCCTCTGAGCTTGTCATACTGTCTACACATGTTCCATGGGGTTCATTATCGCTAGATCACCCTTACGTGCCAAGGTTTGCATATAATGGTGAATTTGGGTAAATCTATAATGTTCAGTATTTGGCATTTTTTCTATCAAGGACCTACCTTTCGGTTAGCGTACCTTTGTCATCGCAAAGATCTGCTATCCTTATCAGTCCTTTGTTGGTCCACCATTGAAATGCAGGGGGTGTGAGGACCGGGGTGAAATCTGTTTCTCAGTAGGAGGTGCTAACGGATTGTGGGGAGATTTACATTTCTGGGCTCGTGAGAGTCCGTCTCAGATTTCTAGCAAGATGGAGAGAGTAGGGCATAGTATAATTGGCCTCTCCTTCATTGGTAGCCACATTATATGTGATATTGGATTGGGGAGACAGGAATATGATTCCATGGTCATCCATATCGCTTGGGATTGTTGGGAGTGAAACTTTGCAAGTTGGGCCAGCTGAGCCGCATTAAAGTACTTCTGTAGGTTGGGTAGGCCCAGTCTCCCTTTCTGTTTTGGAGTGTACATTGTACCTTTGCTCACCCTAGGCCTCTTGTTTCCCCATATGAACTGAAGAATCTTTTTTTGAAAAGCTTGCAGGTCCGAGTGGACCAGTGACACCGGTAGCGTACGGAACAAATATAAGACCTTTAGGTAAGACGGTCGAGTGTAATCTGCTGAACCACAATGGGGGGTGCATCTGCCATCTAGTTAAGTCTGTCAGCCTTTTGAACAGGGTCGGGTAATTTTGTGTATATAGAGTTTGTACAGAGGGTGTCAGACGTATTCCTAAATACGAGAGGGCTTCTGGTTCAAGAGAATTGGGGGGATTGTTCCAGAGTTTTCTGAGTGGAATTCTGCAGTGAGAGATTTAGTGCCCTGGATTTGCTGTGATTTATTTTAAGGCCTGAGATCTCTGAAAATGGTTGCAATATAGCATATAGATTGGGGAGGGAGGTGATAGGTGATGAAAGAGCTAGTAAGAGATCATCAGCAAAGAGTAAACATTTATGCTCTCTGTCACCGCAGATTATGCCTTTGACATTCGGCAGGTGCAAATCTTTATTGCCAAGGGCTCTATTGCAAGGGCAAATAATAACGGGGATAGTGGGCAACCCCGTCTAGTGCCCCTTCTAATATCAAGGGATTGAGAAGAATATCCCCTGATCATCAAGGATGCCGTGGGGGTTTCATACAGCGTTTGAAGGACGGCCAAAAAGCTTTCGCCAAATACAAATCGACGTAGCACATCAAAATAGGTAGTCCCATGATAGGGAGTCGAACACCTTCTGGATGTCCCACGAAAGCAGCATGCCCTGTCTATGTCTTTTGGCATCCCAGTCGGATTGGATTATAATTATACTTTAATAAATCACAGGATGGTTGGTAAATGCAAGAATTCCATGGGGTTCAGAAGCAGGCCAGCACGGTTTAGTGGGTGGATTCCAGACTCTCTTGGACAATAATTTATAGCCCTGAAACAAATAGATCACTTTAATGTAAAGGAGCTTATAAAGATTATATTGTGCCCTCCAGGAATCGCAGAGCGCTACCAGCAGACTTTTTTCCCAGATTGGTGCAGCTCTTAAATTGCCAAAAAGCAGAGAATAGAAAAGTGAAATGTATATTTGGAATGCAAAATATGTTTGAAATAAAGTCAAACAATTGCTAGACCGTTCAATAAAACGGTTTGCAGGTGGATGCTATCATTTAGGCTCCATGCTCCCTTGTACGACTCCAAAGTCGCACAACTTTGGAGTGCAACTTTGGCTTTGACCAATGATAATGGACAACTGCTGCACAACTGTTGCATGTATAACATTCAGGTGCAACTTTCATGTGACTTGAGGGTTTACATTGCAATCTATGGCACTCAATTCGCATGAAAGTCAGACCACTTTAGTGCAGGAACCTTTTTAAAGTCGCTGTGACTTTAAGTTGCACACATTTGAAACGTTGTCATTGAAAAACATGGGGTGCAACTTGTGGTCAAGTGACTTACAGGCAAAGTACACAAAGCAGGGATCGAAGAGGTCATGGCCTTTTTGGCTGAACAGGAATGCAGCCACTTTACAAAATGTCCAGGAGTACTAGGGGTTACGTCCAACGATGGGCATGCAACCTAATAGATTTATCTATAAGTGGCAGGAGCATAGCTTTTGCTAGCCTTCCAGCGCTCCAACGCTGGACCCCATGATCTAAGCTCCTACAGCTGCAGAGTTGCATGCGCTGTACCTAATCACAGAGTGCTTTGCATTATGTGGACACATTCACAGAATACAAAGCCTTCTGTGAATGAACAGCAGAGGAGAGGGGTGGGCAGAGATACGGTGTGTAAGAAGACACAGTCTTTCCTTTCAGAACGCTTGAAATATAGCCATAGCTGTACTCCCGGGGAGCTGTAAAACTGCCGAATGTAAATGTAAAATGCCACAAGGTAGCATGCATCTTGTTGACTTTGCTCATAGTAAGTCAGCATATTTTAGTAAGTTGGGTTCAGTTTTTAATAAAAAGGAAAAAACGCAGTGTGCAACCAACATCCACATTACTGCTCTTTACACAGCCTTATTAGAGAATAAAAAAAGGACATAAAGTCAAATGACCGGAAAAGAGAACTAGCCATTCCTCATTGCATATTAACTCTGTATTGAAGCAAGCAGAGCTGGCAGGACGATTTTCAAAAAACCATAGCCAAAAAACATGGCTATTTAAACAGCCAACCAAACCCAGTGTGTTTCTTTAATCAAGAAATCACTGGCATTAAATTGTTTGTTTGTTCTTGGTGCTCGAAGATTTTTTTACAAAAAAAGCGAAAATAAAAATAACTGGAAAATATACTCCATCACACAAAAATAGGTGATTTACTATTGCCCCAACCTCATCCTGCACTTTGAGCCTAAAGCGGCCATATGTGGCTAAAGATTTGGCCTGGGACTGGCTGAATTCTAATCCATCTGTGGCTGTATAGAAGTTAAGTCTTCCCCACTTGATCAGTGCTGCAGGCTATAGCCGCCAGTGCATTCTGACAGTAGGGAAACTTTCCCACCATCTGAATACAATAGCTCAGCAGGAGGATTCCACATGGAATGTGTGGATAGGGAAAGATCAGGCAGAAAGAAGAAAGAAGAAGAAAGAAACTCATGTATGGGCTGCCTAACTCACTTCCTTGCTCCATCAGAGCCTTTGATCCTTTGCCCTAATAAAGTGGTACTTACAGGTATAAAGGAGTACATGTGCTCAATCCTGACCTTCCAAATCACTAGGCCCAAAAACTGTCACATTGTAGAGCAGTGACATTATCCACCCAGGTAAGCGCAAACACCAGAGCGTAACCACAGTGTATTCCTACAGTGGAGAGACAGTGAGAGCATCGACTAGCAAGGCTACCTTTATAGAATTTATCTAAGACACATTTTTAGTTAAATCTATCTGACCTGCGAAATGCCTCCTCACTGCCTGTCCTAGAAGCACACTGCATATTGCATAACCACTGAAAATCTCCCTTTCCATATATAACCAAAATAATTTCCATACCTACAAAACACTGTAGTAGATGAGAATGCCTACCAAGCAAAGTAATGTCAATACTACCATATCAGGTTAATTTTAACCACCAACTAAACTTCATTCATTTGTTCCTCCTTGTTTAATATAGCAGTGGGAAGTGAAACCATTCTTCAGTTTCAAAGGCGACAGCAATACCATACCACAAAGCAACAATGCGAGTCAGCAATGTCACACGAGACAGAAGAAGAATGCTTCAGAGACACTAACCTGCAGTTTGGAGGAGGATCCAGGGTGATATCAGCCAGTTCTTTCTGAATCCTGTACAAATACAAAAGCAACATTTTAGATTTCGGAAACATTGCATAGCCATCTTTACACCCGCTAAAGTGGCACAAATACCTCAAAAACACAATACAATACAATACCTTTTGTTTGAAAAATAACCTAGAATTTTTTCCCAAAGAATTTTTATAACCTGCAATGTAAAGATAATAGACTGTGTGGTCTTCTCTAAAGACAACTCCCACCAAAGCATTTTGTATGAATGCCGCCCAGCTGAATCACCTCTTTTTCCCCACATTTTAGGGACAAAAAAAAGCCTGTTTTGCAGATATACAGGTAAAAGGTGTAAAGTGTATGTGAAGTACATTCAGCCGGCCCATTAAGGGTTCAAACATTACTATAGAGGGGCATATCCGTTTGAGAAGTGCAACAAAAAACACCTGTTGATGCCAACAGAAGTTCAGTGAAGTCAACTTTCTTTGCACTCGGCTTTTGCTGCACACATTAGCCTCATCATTTATCAGGCCTACACAGTTCACTTTTGTGTACTACAGAACACCTCCCCCAAGGTTCTAGACCCGATGAGATGTTCGGTCATTAGAATGCATTAGCAGTAAAATGGCAGACTGGCACTTGTTTAGTCACTCTTCTTCCCGCAGTATGGTTTTCAATAAAAACCCACAATTCACATCTGGTCTTATCTGGTTCTATACAAAATGGAAAATTCATCTCTGTTTGGTCCCTGAAGACCCTTCTCATAAATCGTTCAGTGGCCGGATGTGCAAGAAAGTTTCAGTAGCCACAGCTAAAAATTTGCGATTTCTTCTTACAAACCACAAGCTACAAACAAACAATCTAAACATTATTACATCATAATGCAAGTCAGTGCATTTTCAGGGGACAGCAATAAAATCACACTTATGGCAAGACTTCTGTATAATGCAGACAAGTATAAACCCCCTAATCACACAGCTTTAGCCAGCCCACCCTGTTGGGCAACTAGGAGATCTCCAATTTCATCATTATTAATACTCAAATCTGTCAAGTTCATCACATAAACAAGATATCGAGCCTTTATAATTGGTTTGGTCTGTTACACAGTACCACAGTAATTCCAGGACACACATTTTAACCCCTTCAGATCCACACTATAGCCAAATGACAGCTACAGTGCGGATCTACTTTTCCGGGAGGCCCTCAATAGACATCCTCCCCTTTGCACGCTCCCCACGTGCCTTCTGCAGGTCGTGCGCTGTGACCACCGCGTCAATGAGACTCGGGTGATCACAGATTGGAGTAAGGGGCTGATCCCAGCCCCTTACCATGTGATCAGCTGTCCTCACGCTGAGAAAAAAAGCTGATCACCGGCTTCTGTGCAAGGGACATCGGTCCCAAAAGAGGAAGATGCACAGCCATCTCATCTGTGCCTACCAGTGTCACCTGCCACAAATCGGTGCCCACCAGTGCCACCTATTGATGCCCACAAATCCCACCTATCAATGTCCACCAGTGGTGCCAATCAGTGGCAACTAGCAGTGCTGCCCATCAGTGTCACCTACCAGTGCCCATCACTGCCACCTATCACTGCCACCTCATCAGTGCCCACCAATGCAGCCTAATCCGCATACATCAATAAAAGGAGAAAAAAAAAAATTACCAGTTTGCAAAATTTAAAAACAGTTTTGTATTTTTTTATTTTTTTTTTAAATGTCGGTCTTTTTAAAAAAATTTAACAAAAAATAAAAAACCCAGAGGTTATCAAATACCACCAACAGAAAGCTCTATTTGTGGGAAAAACATGATAAATATGTAATTTGGGTACAGTGTTGTATGACCGCGCAATTGTCATTCAAAGAGGGATAGCACTAAAAGCTAAAAATGGGTCTGGGCAGAAGGGAGGTTTAAGTGCCCAGTAAGCAAGTGGTTAAAGGGTAAAATGTCCAAATAATAATTATACAAACACCTGTTATGAGCTGATCAGATGGCTGTAAGATGCAGACAATCAATGCTATTTCTTTTCAGACATGAAGAACACAATGAATGTTAATCTATTACCATCATACAGCAGTTCCTCAGCACCTGGATGTCAGCAGGCTTTTTACATGTGGTTTATACCAAGCCTGAAACATATATAGTATCCATAAGAGTCAAAAATGCCTCCTATACAGTTACTTTGAAAAATGTTTTCAAACAAAATCTGGGTACCGTAAACATTTTCCTACCATTGAAGCTCCATTGCCTATGTGTACTCAAACAGATCTGGCCTCTGGAGGGAATGGTTTTAAGGTTTGGCCATTTAAATTAAAGGCACACAGTCCACCGCTTGCAAAAAACAGTGTTATTACCCGTTAACTACTTTTTCCAGGAATCTTCAAGGATGGCTTACAGAGAGAGATACGCTCTTCCCACCTAGCACAGGAAACACATGATCCACATTATAAATAGTACAACACATGCAATAGCCCCTCAGTCTTAACAAATAACCGAAGGCTTCAGAATAAGCAATCATTAAACCCTCATTAGTGTAGATTTATTTTATTTTATGCTTTATATTGCTAATCCATCAACAAAGAAGGGAGGGAACTGACGCTGTCCTGGAAGATTCCTGAAAAAAGTAGTTAACAACACTGTTTTTCCAAGTCAACTTCCAGGACGGCTTACAGAGAGGACAAAATAGGACTACCTGATCAATGCGGGACCACAGCCTGCAGCTCTTTCCTGCCAAAAGACTGGACTTGGCTGGCAAGCAGGTCCAGTCTGTAATGCTTTACGAAAGTCTGGAACCTGGATCAGGTTGCGGCCTTGCAAATCTGGAGGGGACACGCTCCTGCCCTTTCAGCCCAAGAAATGGAAACCGCTCTTGTGGAATGAGAATTAATTCCCAACGGTGGTGTCAAGGATGCTGCTTTGTATGCTTCTGCGATGGCCGACTTCATCCCCCTTGCAATGGTATTTTTAGATGCCCTTTTACCTTAGTTTAAACTCACAAACAAGCTGGTGGAATATCGCCATTCCTTGATGCGCTCTATGTAAGCGATCAAAAATCTCCTGACATCTATTTTATTAAATGCAGCCCCCTTTAGGATCTCTGCAAAATGAAGTGATCACGATCTCTTCTGGTCTATGGAAAATAGACGGTACTTTGGGGAGAAATACCAGGTCCAGAGAGAGGATAATTTTGTCTTGCAAAATGATGCAGAAGGGCTCAGCCACTTAGAACGCCTGTATCTCACTAACCCTGCTAGCGGAGACTAGGGCCACTGTTTAAGGTTAAGAGCTTTATGGGCATCTCCTCTAGTTACTCAAACCGTGTTTTACAAAGACTTTGCAACACCATGGATAAGTCCCAGGAAGGGAACCTCCTCGACTTGGGGACCCGCTCACGGCTAATGTATGCAAGAAATCTCTTGACCAAGGGCTCTTCTGCCAGCCTTTGATTTAAAAAGCTAGTCAGAGCCGATACCTGCACCTTGAGGGTACTGACCGCAAGATTTAGTTCTCCGCGCCAACAGCTCCCTCTCAGTAGCCAGGCCCTCAGAGAAAGAGCTCACTTCTGGATGATTAATCTCTCCCCGATATACGAGGTCTTTCCTGTAAGGCAGTCTCCAAGGCTCCATGATGCCGAGTCTTAGTAGTCCTGAGAACCAAGACCTCAGAATGGTGCAATAAGGATAACCTTCATGCTCGACGCTCATCTTCCGGATGATCTTTGGAATGAGGGCAAAAAGGTGGAAACGCATACACCAGGCTTGCTTCCCAGGATTGGGATAGGAATAGGACATCTAGGCCCAGACTGAGAAAAATTGCTCCACCTGCCTAATCTGCCTTGTAGCACACTGTTAGATTCAAGCACAATTCTGTCTGAGACAGAACCTCCCTGCTTAGGACCATCCGCCAGAGTGTTTAATTCCCCTTTTCAGTGATAGAAGATTTGCCTCCGCCCATTGAAGGATTTCTTCTGTGATCCTCATAAGGCCTCTCCACTCTTGTACCTCCCCGCTTGTTGATGCAGCCTGCGGTGGTAATATTGTCCGAAAGGACCTGCACGCGTCTTCCCCTCAGAGTTGGACCAAAGGCCACTAGTGCCTTTTTTTAGAACTGCTCTCAGCTCCCTTGCATTGGAGGAAAGGGTGGCTTCTTGTCGGCTCCAGATGCCTTTGGCCATTTGTGCGCCTGAGTGTGCTCCCCACCCTGGTCTGCTGGCGTCTGTGGTAACCGTCAGAGGGTTGTGCTGGGACCAAAGTCGACCTGCAGAGATTTTCTGGGGGGGGGTGAATCAACCTCCACTTGATTGAGAGTTTTACTTCCTGTGGAATCTGTTTGCCTTTGAAGATATTCCTTCCATCCCGCAGAGAAAGCATGAAAGCCTGAAGTGCTCGAATATGGAATTGGGCCCACTGGACTCAAGGAACTGGAATTGAGGTCTCTGTACATGCGCAGAGGCTGCTCACTTCTGCAATTATTGTTGCCACTTTTTCTTTAGTCAGAAACATTTTGGATGTAGTCGAGTCTATTAAGTATCCTAGGAATACTGTACTTTGAGTAGGTACTGACTTCTCCCGATTTACCAGCCACCCCAGCTGCTGAAGGTGTCCGATAGTTCTGCTCAGGTTCTGTTTCACTTCGTCTGCGGAGTCTGCAAAGATCAGCAGGTCGTCCAGATAAGGAATTATGTGAATCCCCTCTGATCTCAGGGTCCACGGGGCTTCTGCCAGAATCTTTGTGAAGATGTGTGGTGCTGACACCAATCTAAAGGGCAGAACATTGAACTGAAAATAGAGGGTCTTGAACCCATTCTTCACTGCAAACATGAGATATTGCTTGGACGCCTTTCAAATGGGGACATGAAGATGGGCATCTCTTAGGTCTAATGAGACCATGAAGACCCCAGGAGTTAACAAATCTCTGGTGGTGTATATTGACTCCATTTTGAATCGTTTGTACTTTACAAACATGATCACTTTAGATTCAAAATGAGTCTGAATTTTCCTAATAGCTTTTTTTATCAGAAAAACGTAAGTTGGGGGGATATAACTTATCACCTTCTCCTCCAGCATACACTGTAGGAGGGAAGACATAGCTGTTTCTCCACGTCTTTCGGGAGAATTGTTGGGTGAAATTGTTGAGGGGGGCAGCCCACTAGCTCTATCCTGTACCCTGACTTGATCAGATCCAGAATAAAGCGGTTGCTGGAAACGGCTTGCCACTGTGGGAGGAATGACCCCAACCTTCCCCCCACATGTCCGACTGAGTCACTGGGAAGGGTCTTTACGCTTGGAGGGTTTGAAAAGGAAGCCACCTCTGCCCCTTCCTCTCCTGTATTGCCACCCTTTTTTCTGGTCTTGCGTAGCTGCAAAACCCTTGTTACACTGCCGTCAGTCCCCCCTCTGATGGTTCCTTTCTCCTGACCTCTGGAAGGGACGAAAATTAATTTGTTGTTTTTTGGGAAAAGGAAACCCCTTCTTTTTATCTGCTGACCTCTCTAGAACAAATTATAGCTCTTTACCAAAGAGCAAATCTCCAGAAAAAGGGAGGGAACAGAGCTTTGATTTGACACCGTTACCTCCCCAGGACTTCAGCCAGATAGCCCTCCTGGCTTCATTATTCAATGCTGTAGACCTGGCTGAGAACTTTACAGACTCAGTGGATGCATCTGCTATACAAGCTACTGTCTTACTTAGAGTTGGCAAAGCTTTCAAAATTTCTTCCCTGGGAGTGTGACTCCAGAAGAGTGTGGAGCCGTTTTAGCCACAAATCAAGCGTACGAGCCACGCATCTAGTGGCAATGGATGGTTTAAAGTAAGCGGAGTTGGCTTTCCACGCTTTCTTTAAATACCTTTCCGCCTTTCTATTCATTGGCTCCTTTAGGGTGCCTGTGTCCTAAAGGAGAGCTCTGTACGTTTTGAAACTTTAGATAGGGAATCGTCTAGTCTGGGACACTTTTCCCACAACTTTGTATCCTCCTCCTTGAAGGGAAACCTTCTCTTCAGATTCTTAGGGAAGAAGACTCTTCTCCGAATTCTTCCATTCTTGAAGTACTGTCTTTTAGGGATGTATGCACCGGAAAGGTTCTGGTCTGCTTAGGCTGAAGGCCTGCATTAAAAAAAAAAAAAAAGAAAAAAAAAAAAGAAAAAAGGTCATGTAAAGACAATTCCTGATTTTCTGGTTCTTCCAGCTCCAAGGTGTCGTGAATAGCCTTTAACAACTCCTCTGTTTCCTTGGAAGGAAAATTTAATCTTTGGACCTTGCTGGGTTTTTCCTCATTAAGCTCCCCTTCCTCAGAATCTGAGCTCTCCTCCAGTACTCCCATGCTGGTGGGCTGCCCTTGCCTGAATGAATGAATGAGTGACTTGTATAGCGCTACCTATGCAAACTGAATCGCCTCAGGGCACTTTTTGCCACCGGTGTCCATCTGCGGTATAGCACGTCCTTTACCCCGTAGGGTCTCAACACACTTACAAACACATATTTTGGCCAATTTTTAGACAGGGTCTAATTAACCTACCAGCATGTCTGGAGTGTGGGAGGAAACTGGAGCACCCAGAGGAAACCCATGCAGGCACAGGGAGAACATGCAAATCCCAGGCAGATGGTGTCGTGGTCGGGCTTTGAACCAGCGACCCTTTTGCTGCTAGGTGAATGTGCTAACCACTACACCACTGTGCTGCCCCTGCCGCCTGAGCAAGGACTATCAGCCTAGCACCGGTACTGGTGCTGGAAGTACAGGGGATAGGTTCAGCAAGAGCTTCCTGCTCTCTAAGTTTAAAGGACTGTAAATTCTGTTTCATCTCCTTCATTGAGTCCATAAAACCCTTGAGGACAGGTCCGGTCTCTCCCTTGATGAGTTTATCTATACAAGCCTGACATGAGGCATTTTCTTGGTGCACATTGGGCACCTTTTTGTGTCTCCGTTTTGCTATCTTTGGGCTCATGGGCTTTGTCCTGCAATGAATCAGATGAGACGCCAGCACATTACTTCCACTGAAGTAAATACCAATTATCAAAACACCCAGCGGATAACACAATTCTAATCTAAGAATCTTTAAAGTACCCACCACCGGAGACTATGTTAGTATGTGCGACACCTGTCCACCATAAGCATAAACAAAATAGGCTCTGGAAAAAAACGCCTCCTGTGCCCCCACCACAGGAGGGTAAGAAAAGGAAAGGAGCAGCCTGCCCCCTATTTTCTTACCTTAGGGCCTGATTCAACCGATGGCGCCTCCAGACCCGCTTTCATGGATCCTGGCATCTCCATGCTGCTCCTGGAAGCCTTCGGCACCATCTTCTTATCCAGGCCCCTATTTAAGGAAGTGTGGAGAATCTGGGGCAGCGCTGTGGATACGTCACAGCCCTCCAGCACAGCTTGCCTGTAATCTTTTAATTACCCTTGCTAGGGCTTCATGAAGTCTGGGTGTACCAAGATGGCCACCACCGGACTTCTGGCCTCATCACTTCCTGCCGCAAGTGACCTCATCATTCCGCACCCCCAGCGTGGTCCACACGCTGAGGA
Source organism: Lithobates sylvaticus (assembly GCA_028564925.1). Taxonomy (NCBI): domain Eukaryota; kingdom Metazoa; phylum Chordata; class Amphibia; order Anura; family Ranidae; genus Lithobates; species Lithobates sylvaticus. Next base: position 408,480,237 of record CM053030.1, read on the forward strand.
TAGAGAAGCCCTAAAAAATGGGGGGGGGGGGGGGGGATCTCTGTAAATGAGCAGCAGAGAAGAGCACCTGAACCACACAGTGGCCCGCGCCTCCACCAGAAGAACACCCTGCTGTGCCATTCTGGATGGACCACACTGGGCCATCTCCTCCACTCCTAACAGGTACCTCACTGAGGTTATAACCACAAACCGGGAGAGGGGGGCCCTTACCTTCACCCCAGACCACTTTCCAGGTCTATGGGTGGCCCAAGATGATTCATACCCCAGGAGTACTGCCCGTTGCACTGGGTATGGACGCCCCTGCCACCTAGCACGAAGGCCGGACAAAAAATAAACATTGTTTGGAGCTCTTTCTGACCGGAGGAAACAAATACTGAGGGGCTATTGCATGTGTTGTACTTTTATAATGTGGATAATGTGTTTAGTTTGCTGGGTGGGAGGAGCCTATCTCTGTAAGCCATCCTGGAAGATGACTTGAAAAAAGTAGAAAATTCAGTAACATTGTTCTCATGATCAATGTGCATTTACTACTTTATCTACATTGGTGCCTCAGGTTCTGAAGGTATCAACTTGAAACAGCAAAGCTGCCCAATCACAGAGCGGTGATGGAGAAGGGATCACCATCACGCTTTCTACAAGTCTCATGCTGTTTAGCCGTGCTAAATTCAAATGAACAGGATTCTGCCTGAGGAGTTGCAGATTCAGGTAAGGGGGTTGCAGTTCTGGTATTCGTGCTGGTGGTGTTTTATACCATTATTTTAAATATATCATAAGTATAGGTGTAATATGAAACACTGTATACAAATGTGGACTTGGCCTTTAAACCATCCTCCTTTTTCTACATGGAGGTCTCTATATTAACCCGCACAAGTACAAGAGATGGAAGTCAGATGTCAACCAGTCTTCCTTCTCACAAATTTGTACATCTACCATTCATCTCATATATCAGTCACAAAAGTGAAATCAGGGAGGAGCTAGAAATGGGCAGGCAAGGCCACAGTCACATAATCACATAGGGACAATATTACAGGAGTGCTGCAGCTCAAGGGAACCCACTTTAAGGCCCCTTTCACACTGGGGCGTTTTTCAGGAGCTACATCGCTAAAAATAGCACCTGTGTAGCTCCTGAAAAAAGCGGCTCCTTTCACTCCAGTGTGAAAGCCGGATGGCTTTCACACTGGAGCGGTGCGCTAGCAGGAGGGTAAAAAAAGTCCTGCTAGCAGCATATTTGGAGCGATGAAGGAGCGGTGTATTCACCGCTCCTACACATTAAAATCAATGGGACACCGCGGGGGGCTGCAGCTGCGCTTTGCGGGGGGTTTTAACCCTTTTTCGGCCACTAGCAGGGGTTAAAACCACCCCGCTAGCGGCCGCATACCGCGGCTAAAACAACGGTAAATATAGCGCGGCTTTATTGTCGCCGCCCGCACCGCCCCAGTGTGAAACCAGCCTTAGAGAAATGTCAATTTGTGTCCATTATTTGTGCCTTGGGAGAGTGCTTTGATAAAGAGACCATTCCACAGCTTGCCAAAGTCTCTAAGAACAGCTATATTCTGCAGACATTACTCCAAGGCCCATCATTGCTAATCATTACAAGGGAGGAACCCGTTATGCTGCAATGCATATTTTTGTAATTTTTCCAGTAGAACATTGTACATTTTTTTCCTGAATACACCACACCCGCAGTACCAGGTTTTTCAAAAAAGTGGGGACTGTAGCAGCATGTGATGGCGAGTTAAGGCAATAGACAATGCTGGAAACACACTGGGGTCGATTTACTATTTACTTAATGATGACGCACTAATATTTCCTCTGAGACCAGAGATTGGACATTGTTTACTCCCACTGATGCCAGGGCATTTTCTACTTTTGCTGGCCACAGTCTGGCCCCCTGAAGTCAAAAACACAGTAAACTGGCCCTTTGTTTAGAAAATCTGGCGACCCCTGTGCTAGTACATCCAACACCCCCCCCCCCCCCCGACTAACAATGTGGCTGTGTGCTGTGCTTCCGGTGCTCTTTAATTCAGAGTGGAATGGGGCCACACTAATACAGGAGGTGTGTTACAGGCCAGATCAATAGGTGGAAACAGAGGGAAGAAGCCAAAATAATAATAAAAAAAAAAAGAACGAATGCAGCCACCACATCTAAATGTTTTGTTTCAATACCTCTTTAAGCTGCCCATAGAAGGATCAAACAGTGGCTGGTTCAGCAAGGACCTGCCATATTATGATCCATGTGTGGCTGCTTGACATAAGAAACAGTGACTGAATCGGACTGGCTGCATTGGCTGTTCAGCAACCAATGACCCCTCCTATTTCTTGATCGAACATTGCTGAGCCAGGTAGTGTCGGCAGGGCCACCCAAAGCTCGAATTTCAGCAGATTACCAGGAATCTTCCATAATTCGAGCCGCATACTGATTTTCCCATCTGCGCTAAACAGCGTGGTTAAACAATTCTCCATTTTCTGACTAAAGTAATCCGACAGCCAGCACACGTGTCTGTCAGAATACCCAGAAACAGTGACTGAATCGGACTGGCTGCATTGGCTGTTCAGCAACCAATGACCCCTCCTATTTCTTGATCGAACATTGCTGAGCCAGGTAGTGTCGGCAGGGCCACGCAAAGCTCGAACTTCAGCAGATTACCAGGAATCTTCCATAATTCGAGCCGCATACTGCCAGCTTTAGGCAACCTAAATCTTTGCGTTTCTGGAACCACAGTACAAGCATGGACCTTGAAGCCAAATTGGATACCCTGCACATCAGACCACTCTGTAAAGCAGGGGTGCCCAACCAGTGGCCCGGGGGCCACATGTGGCCCGCGGAGCCCTCTGATGTGGCCCTTGACCTCCTGCTCTAAGATGGCAGGTTGGCAAGCCCAGATCACGGGTTGCCGACCCGCCATCCCAGAGCAGCAGTTTTGTGAAATCTAGCCGCTGGTAGTGGAAGTGGCTGTGGAGCAGAGCCACATAAGCCAATGCTTCCTGTATAGCGCCAACTCCTGTCACAGGTGGAGCGATACCAAATACACTCCGCCTGGGACAGCAACAGCCAGCGATACCAGAATGGATGATGGTTATTAAAGGTACGTTTGCTACTAAATTCACAGTATATATGGATATATCTGTTTTGCAGTGGTTACTGGGCTGCTTTCAAACTGATCCGCAGGTGCAGTGCAGCTGCGGGTTACCTGCATTGAGCCATAGACTTCTGTTATTACCGGCTGATATTTGTGCCTTCAGAAAGTGTGCCACACCTGCAGGATATAATAGAAGTTTACGGCAAAGTGCAGCTAACACGCAGAAAATCCACAGGTTCACTGCGCTGCACCCGCGGTTTGGGCAAATTGCAGCGCATCAGTGTGAAAGCAGCCTTAGGTCCCTTTTACATTATTGGTCTGACCCAATCGGACTTACTATTCACCTCTATGGAGCAGCAGATGTAAACAGACTTGTGTCTGTTTACACCCGCCTACCTAAAAAAAAAAAAATAGAAAGGGACCTGCCCCTTCTGTCTGGGCGAATCAGATTGGATCAGAGGGCCCATAGAGTAGAGTGGGCTGTGTCCGTGGACACGGACCTGTCATCCTCCAGCTCTGTTCATTGTGGCCCGCGACCAATTCGCTTAAGTGGCCCTCGCTCTTCAAAAGGTTGGGCACCCCTGCTGTAAAGCATATGAACATCTTTCCTCTTGGTAGTCAAACACAATTTTAATTCTGTGAGGGACATTCATTATAAATAGAGTTGCCAGAATCTGAAGCAGTGTATGGCAACCAGTCAGCTTCTATCTTTCACTTTCAAAGATTAACAGAACAAGCTGGAGATAGAAGCTGATTGGTTGCTTCTGCAGTTTTGATAAAATTATATTAGTGTAATCTGAACTGCATAAAAACCTAAAATTTACACAAGCAAGGAGAAGGGAGATTTGAAAAACATATGAGCTGGAAAATTGGAGCCTGGGTGGTAATTATACAAATTCGACATGATGTTCTCATGATTTGAAATTATACCATTTGCAATCATTTTTACACTCAGAATCAATATGCCAATACTGCCCCATGGTATCACAGAGCAGCAACATGAAATTCCTGCTGAGAATAGAGAAAAGATGATGCCATAGCAGGCCAGCAATGCAGACAACACACAATTCTGCCTCTACACTCAAATGTGACAGCCCCTATCACTGCACATGACAATGTATCTGTTAATGCAGATGTAAACTGGAAGGGGAAGATATTCAGATTGCCAGAACAGTGTGCATGATCAGCCATAATGTTTTCTGCGTTCGTACAATACTGTTCTCTCCTTATTTGCGTCTCAGAGCTGCTGATCTCCTGCAGCCACTTCCAGTCTATGGATACTTGTTTCAGCATGGACTCCTAAGCTGGCCATACAGTACTCAGTTATGTTGTTCAGCCAGCCAACTGAATGAACAAAACTGACTGAGCTCCCCGCTGTGTCTTTGTAGTCTGACAGCAGGACTCTCCCACCATCAGCATACACTGATCAGCGCTGCAGCCCATTGGCTACATCCACTGATTAAGCAGGAATTTCCAACAAGCCTGTTCATGAAGTCGATGGACCTTGACTTCTCATGAATGGGAACCACCATACATAGATGGAGATTCAGTCGATTCCTGCTGAACTATATGAATTTCCATCCAGGTATTGCTGGTGTTCTGTCAATTTTTCCAACCCATCAGAAACCCCAACCATGTCACTTCTGGTTTATTTAAGCCCTTAGTAAATGGAGATTTTGATGAATTGGTGGCTGGACACAACACAGACAACCGAATAGAGTCTGGTACTGGAAGATGGAGATGTTTTGACAGCACAGTGGCTAACGAGGACAAAGTTGTCGCCGCCTCAGAGGCGGCCATTTTGTTGGCTAGTATCAGAGTGGAGTAAGAATCTCTGCTCATAATATCCTGCAACGGAATCTATTCAGTTGCTGGTGTTGTGTCCAACCTCCAATTCATCAAAAACTGCAATTACTGCTGGATTAACCGCTTCAGCCCGGTAGATTTTACCCCCTTCCTGACCAGAGCTCTTTTTGCTATACGGCACTGCGTCGCTTTAACTGACAATTGCGCCGTCGTGCGATGTTGCACCCAAACAAAATTTATGTCTTTTTTTCCCCTTACAAATAGAGCTTTCTTTTGGTGGTATTTTAAAAAAAAAAAAAAAAAAAAAAAAAAAAATAAATGTATATAGATTGGTTTGCGCAAAAGTTATAGCGCCTACAAAATAGGGGATAGTTTTATGGCATTTTTATTATTATTTTTTAATAGTAATAGCGGTGATCTGCGATTTTTATCAGGACTGCGACATTATGGCGGACACGTCGGACAATGTTGACGCATTTTTGGGAGCATTGGCATTTTTTACAGCGATCAGTGCGATAAAAATGCATTGATTACTGTAAAAAATGTCACTGGCAAGGAAGGGGTTAACACTAGGGCAATCAAGGGGTTAATGTGTTCCCTAGTGTGCGTTCTAACTGAAGGGGGAACAGACTGTAGGGGGAAGAGATAGATCGCTGTTCATACTCTGTATGAACAGACAGACAATCTGTCACTTCACCCCTCAGAGAGCCAGAAACTGTGTTTACACACACAGATCCCGGTTCTCCGTGTGCCCCGATCGATCGTGGGAGATCGACGGTGATCACGACCGTCGGGCACTTGCATGCGGCGGCTGGTCGGCAAGTGGTTAAAGAAACCAGACATTAAGTAGTTGGAGTTTCTGACGGGTTGGAGAATTTGACAGAACACCGGCTTTAATCACTGCTGTGAAACAGACTCCTAATAGAGACAATGGCCCAAGCTTGAGTAATGTTTGTCAACTCAAACACTTGTAGTCTCACCCAGGGAATCGTTTGACAAGGTGACAAAGCAGGAGCACAATTGTCTCTCCAAAACAGGAAGTCCCTAAACAAGGACCTTCACAGCAAGGATCAGCAGGGATTATGTTTAACAAAAGCTGAATATTCTAGATTTAAAAAAAAAAACTTTAGAACGCACATTCACATGTTAAAGCAGAAAAGACAATTTAGTAATTGGATTTGCATATACTTTAAAGTAGTATTAAAACAAAAACTGTAATATATTGCAGCTTACCAATCATATGATGTGATGACAGAATTTGTTTTCTTTTTTAGCCCCCCCCCTCTGTTTTCCCCTGGTGATCTGACCAGTAACACATCTCCTGGATTAGCGTCTCTGCTCTGGTTAAAGAGGAAGTAAACCCTGGTGGGTTTTACTTCCTCTTTGTATCCCTGCAAAGGTAAAGCATAATGAGCCACTATGCATCGCTTAGTAGCCCATTATGTGACACTTACCTGCAGGAGAAGCCTGCGATGTCCCCGTCTTCCTCACTAGTATCGAGCGTCCAGTCTTCATCCCTCTTCCTTCCGGGGAGCAAACTCTGGCTCTGTGACTGGCCGGAGTCACGCGACGTCACTCCCATGCGAGCCGCCAGTCACGGCATGACCCGAGCTAGAAACAGCACAGCGTGCCCTTTCTAACTCCGGCTCATGCGCAGAAGAAATCGCCCTACGGCGATTTGCAAATATCTCCTAGACCTATTTCAAGCACCTACAGGTAAGACTTAATCTAGGGTTTCCTGTAGGTTAAAGTGGTCTGTAAAGGCTCTTTCAGTGCTGATGCGCCCCGTGGATATCCGCTTGCTCAGCGGGGATTGCCGGAGCGATCTCCGCTGAGCAGGAAGATGACAGGTCCGTCTCTGCACTCTGTGGGACGGACCTGTCAGAGCAACGCTCTCACCTATGAGAGATCGGGTGACGACAAACCGTAGAGTTCATCGTCATCCGATCCGATGACGGATGGAAAAATAGGGTTTTTCCCTGTCTGCAGAATCGGACCATAGCGGACACGGACGATATCGGGTGTCAGCTCATCCGCTGACACCCGCTATCCCATAGGGATGCATGCATGTCTGTTTTTCATCCGAAAATGGAAGGAAGGATGAAAAACGGACATACGGACCGTCCGTGTGAAAGAGCCCTAAGGGTTTACAACCACTTTAAAGGAGCAACAGAGACAACTTTAGACAGCATCGTCATCAGTCTGGGGGGAAGGGAAGTGTTAGATGGACTAGCAGATTTAGATAACAAACTGAAGTTGAACTCCAGCCAACACTTTTTAAGCAGTTACAGCAAACATGTTTTGCCCTTTTGGGATAAAGGTTTTAAATACATGAATAAAAGCTGATCATTTTAAGCACCCCTGTCAGGGTTAAATGGTTTTAATGAAACCTCCAACAGCTACAGCTGCAGGACAACTTGGTCTGTTCAAAAACAGACTTACTGACCAGATCACCAGGTGAAAATATAGGAGAGAAAGAAAGGCAAAAAATAAAATAAAGGAATGCAACCATCACATCTAAGAATTGGTAAGCTGCAATATAATAACTTTTTAGTCTTAAAGAACTTTGAGAAAAAAAATTATTTGCATGCACTGTGGCTATGCCCACACTGCATGGGTTAGCTACTCGTTTTGGCCTGTGGGCAAGGAGAGCGGAGATACTTATCTAATCCACTGATTCTCCAAGCGCAAGACTGGACCCTGCTGCTCCTGCCCGCTAGCAGTCTTGTGCATGGACTGTTCCTGACATCATCACGCCCATAGACATGGTTCTGGACATGAGGACGGCAAGAAGAATAGTCCACCACTGCACATAGGGGAGCATTGTTTTCTGGAGGATCTAAGGATTGGGTAAGTATAGCCTTTCAGTGTGTCCCTAGACAAAACAAGCAGTTAAACCATGCACAGTCACCATGCATTGGATAACTTTTTTTTTTTTCCTGGATTTTTTCTTAGATACGGTTTTAAAGCGACCCAGTCACCAGACCACTAATTTCTTCAGTTGTCCCACAAGATTTTATGTGAAATGAATGCATATTATTATTTACTTGCAAAAGCCTCGCCTATGTAGACACACAAATGCCTAGAGACTTCTACTCGGAACTGCCATCTTGAAGGGATACTGGCAAGCCCAGCAGACCATTCTGGTGAATATTGGTTGTCAATGAATACAAGGTGTTCTATGATTGGACAAGGAGGCGCGTATGAATGTCAGAATCTACTCAAAGAAAACACCTTGTATTCACAGAAAGTAATATTGGATGAGTGCAGAGCAGGCAACTGCTGATCATTACTGTATCTGGAGGGAAGTCACAGCAGCACCCGATGCTCACAATGTATCTGATACAAAACACAACTGGGAAGGATTTCACTGGACGTTACATGTAATCAATAGAGGTACCCAAGCTGACCCAATCCAACATCTAATTGTTTCTTCTTAACGTTCTACTCATAGGGTCCATGCACACTGAAGCTGATAAACTGACGTTAAAACTAGTAACGACACCAGGAAAAAAGCAGCGTTAAAAAATGTGATTTTATCAGCATTTTGCATTGGAGTCAATGCGTGTTTAGCCACGCTAGCTTTTAGCCACATTTCTCTGCCTCTATTCAAAATCAAAGTTCCCTATGGGAGTCCATTGATTTAAATAGAAGTCGCACCAGAAGTCGGATCATGATAATCCAACTTGCGGTGCGACTTGTGTGCTGAAGATCTTGAAGGGAAACCCCCCCCCCCCCCCCCCCCGGCCAAAATGAAAAAAAAATTGCGTGGGGTCCCCCCAAAATCTATACCAGGCACGCAGCCTGGCAGGTTGCCCTCAACATGGGGGGGGTGTGGTTGGGGGGCACAAAGCACCTTGTCCCCATGTTGATGAGGACAAGGGCCTCTTCCCGACAACCGTGGCCGGTGGTTGTCCAAGTCTGCGAGCGGGGGCTTATCGGAATCTGGAAGCCCCCTAGTGAAAGGAATCTGGAAGCCCCCAGATCCCGGCCCCCCACCCTATGTAAATGAGTATGAGGTACCCAGCATTACAACAGGAGATCGCGTTGAGTCAACATCGGAAGAACAACAGAGGGAGAAGACCCAGCAAAAGAGTGAGAAGACAGCGCAGAGAGGAGAAGAACCGGAGAGGTAGAAGAGCTGGAGTAATCGGAAGAGATGCCAGAGCTGTCTTAATAAAATACTTTTAAAAAAACCTGTGTACTGTGTTCATTTTTGACACTTTTTTTTTTATTTTATTTTTTTAGGTGAATGGGTAGGGGTACAATGTACACCATACTCATTCACATAGGGTGAGGGGCCGGGATCTGGGTGCCCCCTTGTTAAAAGGGGGCTTCCAGATTCCGATAAGCCATCGCAGACCTCAGCAACCACCGGCCAGGGTTGTCAGGAAGAAGCCCTTGTCCTCATCAACATGGGGACAAGGTGCTTTGGGGTGTGGGGGTCTGGTATGGATTTTGGGGGAGGGACACCACGCCATTATTTTGGAGCGTGGAGGTTCCCCTTAAAATCCATACCAGCCCGGAGGGTCTGGTATCGTCCAGGGGAGAACCCCAGGCAAATTTTTTATTTTTTTTTGATTTTGCCCAGGGGTTCCCCTTCAAGATCCTCAGCACACAAGTCGCACCTCAAGTCGGATCATCATGATTCAACTTCTGGTGCGACATCTATTCAAATCAATGGGTTCTCATAGGGATTTTGAATAGAGGCAGAGAAATGCCTGACGAGGCTTAAAGCGGAGCTGCACCCTAAAGTGGAACTTCCGCTCATCGGAACCCTCCCCCCCTCCGGTGCCACAATTGGCACCTTTCAGGGGGGAGGGGGTGCAGATACCTGTATAATACAGGTATCTGCACCCACTTGCGGGCATAGATAGCCGCAGATTCTGCGGCTATTACGCCACTTCCTGTGGGGCCCCCGCTGTCTGCTGGGAAACACATGGATCCCAGAGACAGCAGGGACCATCATTATTACACAGTGCGACTCGCGCATGTGCAGTAGGGAACCGGGAACTGAAACCGCCAGGCTTCACTTCCTGGTTCCCATACCGAAGATGACGGCAGCAGCACCCGAGAGCCGATCAACAGATCGGGCTGCGGGCGCGCTGGACAGGTGAGTGTCCATATTTTAAAAGTCAGCAGCTGCAGTATTTGTTGCTGCTGACGTTAAAAAAAAAAAAAAAAACATTTCGCCGGACTCCCCCTTTAACACTCTTTATACAGCCTTAAACCACGTTTAACAGCATTTACCGGCATCTGATATTTTTAGGACTGCTCTTGAACGTGATTTTAGGGCGTTCCGACAACAGCCCATAAACTCCCCTGCTGATAAACTTCAAAAAATTTCCATGTGTGCATGGACACATAGGTAACAGAGGAACGTTTAAGGGCTGTTAAAAAGAACGCCCAAAAACTTCAGCTTATCAGCTTCAGTGTGCATTGACCCCAAGGCCACCTTCACACCAGCCTGATGTGTTCACGTCATATAAAAGCCAATGAAATGATCAAGAAGTATAAACAAACGTTCTGCGTCCCACATCAGGTTCTCCTTCATTTACACACATTCAGCGTCTCCAATAAATCCCAGGACTGACACAGTCCTATCTCCTTCACACTAAGGACAAGGTAAACGCACAGTGTGACTTGTACCATTTACAGTCCCGCCATGTATCTCTAGGAATTCAGAAATGTCCTATAAAACACGCCTGTCACTGCCAGTGTGAATGAGGCCTATGAGGGGTATTCCCAGCATACAAACTTCTAAACTGTGCAATCAGATTTTGATTAGAAAACATGAATGAAGGTACCAAGGAAAGCGACCATCACCAGTCTGTACCGCCATGTCTGGACCCCGCTACCATAACATGAACACAACCATAGGGTCTCCCAACTTTACTTCATACAATAAACATCTGCTGCTGTGTGCCCAGATCTGGACACCCCGAGGGGAGAAGGACGACGCCAAGCTCAGTCCTACTATGTGATGTGTTCAGGGACACCCACTATGTCCTCCAGTACCACACAGGGGACTGCTTCCCCCCTCCCCCACACTGTCCCCTCAGCACCACACAGGGGACTGCTCCCCCTCCCCCACACAGGGGACTGCTCCCTCCCTCCCCCACACTGTCCCCTCAGCACCACACAGGGGACTGCTCCCCCCTTCCCCACACTGTCCCCTCAGCACCACACAGGGGACTGCTCCCCCCTCCCCCACACAGGGGACTGCTCCCTCCCTCCCCCACACTGTCCCCTCAGCACCACACAGGGGACTGCTCCCCCCCCCCCCCACACTGTCCCCTCAGCTCCACACAGGGGACTGCTCCCCCCTCTCCCACTGTCCCCTCAGCTCCACACAGGGGACTGCTCCCCCCTCTCCCACTGTCCCCTCAGCTCCACACAGGGGACTGCTCCCCCCTCTCCCACTGTCCCCTCAGCTCCACACAGGGGACTGCTCCCCCCTCCCCCACACTGTCCCCTCAGCTCCACACAGGGGACTGCTCCCCCCTCCCCCACACTGTCCCCTCAGCACCACACAGGGGACTGCTCCCCCCTCGCCCACACTGTCCCCTCAGCTCCACACAGGGGACTGCTCCCCCCTCCCCCACACTGTCCCCTCAGCGCCACACAGGGGACTGCTCCCCCCTCCCCCACACTGTCCCCTCAGCTCCACACAGGGGACTGCTCCCCCCTCCCCCACACTGTCCCCTCAGCACCACACAGGGGACTGCTCCCCCCCTCCCCCACACAGGGGACTGCTCCCTCCCTCCCCCACACTGTCCCCTCAGCACCACACAGGGGACTGCTCCCCCCCTCCCCCACACTGTCCCCTCAGCTCCACACAGGGGACTGCTCCCCCCTCTCCCACTGTCCCCTCAGCTCCACACAGGGGACTGCTCCCCCCTCTCCCACTGTCCCCTCAGCTCCACACAGGGGACTGCTCCCCCCTCTCCCACTGTCCCCTCAGCTCCACACAGGGGACTGCTCCCCCCCTCCCCCACACTGTCCCCTCAGCTCCACACAGGGGACTGCTCCCCCCTCCCCCACACTGTCCCCTCAGCACCACACAGGGGACTGCTCCCCCCTCGCCCACACTGTCCCCTCAGCTCCACACAGGGGACTGCTCCCCCCTCCCCCCCCACACTGTCCCCTCAGCGCCACACAGGGGACTGCTCCCCCCTCCCCCACACTGTCCCCTCAGCTCCACACAGGGGACTGCTCCCCCCTCTCCCACTGTCTCCTCAGCTCCACACAGGGGACTGCTCCCCCCTCCCCCACTGTCCCCTCAGCTCCACACAGGGGACTGCTCCCCCCTCCCCCACACAGGGGACTGCTCCCTCCCTCCCCCACACTGTCCCCTCAGCGCCACACAGGGGACTGCTCCCCCCCTCCCCCACACTGTCCCCTCAGCTCCACACAGGGGACTGCTCCCCCCTCCCCCACACTGTCCCCTCAGCACCACACAGGGGACTGCTCCCCCCCCTCCCCCACACTGTCCCCTCAGCTCCACACAGGGGACTGCTCCCCCCTCCCCCACACAGGGGACTGCTCCCCCCTCCCCCACACAGGGGACTGCTCCCTCCCTCCCCCACACTGTCCCCTCAGCGCCACACAGGGGACTGCTCCCCCCTCCCCCACACTGTCCCCTCAGCTCCACACAGGGGACTGCTCCCCCCCTCCCCCACACTGTCCCCTCAGCTCCACACAGGGGACTGCTCCCCCCCTCCCCCACACTGTCCCCTCAGCTCCACACAGGGGACTGCTCCCCCCTCTCCCACTGTCCCCTCAGCTCCACACAGGGGACTGCTCCCCCCTCCCCCACACTGTCCCCTCAGCGCCACACAGGGGACTGCTCCCCCCTCCCCCACACTGTCCCCTCAGCGCCACACAGGGGACTGCTCCCCCCTCCCCCACACTGTCCCCTCAGCGCCACACAGGGGACTGCTCCCCCCTCCCCCACACTGTCCCCTCAGCGCCACACAGGGGACTGCTCCCCCCTCCCCCACACTGTCCCCTCAGCGCCACACAGGGGACTGCTCCCCCCCCCCCCCACACTGTCCCCTCAGCGCCACACAGGGGACTGCTCCCCCCCCCCCCACACTGTCCCCTCAGCGCCACACAGGGGACTGCTCCCCTCTCCCCCACACTGTCCCCTCAGCGCCACACAGGGGACTGCTCCCCTCTCCCCCACACTGTCCCCTCAGCTCCACACAGGGGACTGCTCCCCCCTCCCCCACACTGTCCCCTCAGCTCCACACAGGGGACTGCTCCCTCCCTCCCCCACACTGTCCCCTCAGCGCCACACAGGGGACTGCTCCCCCCTCCCCCACACTGTCCCCTCAGCGCCACACAGGGGACTGCTCCCCCCTCCCCCACACTGTCCCCTCAGCGCCACACAGGGGACTGCTCCCCCCTCCCCCACACTGTCCCCTCAGCGCCACACAGGGGACTGCTCCCCCCTCCCCCACACTGTCCCCTCAGCGCCACACAGGGGACTGCTCCCCCCTCCCCCACACTGTCCCCTCAGCGCCACACAGGGGACTGCTCCCCCCTCCCCCACACTGTCCCCTCAGCGCCACACAGGGGACTGCTCCCCCCCCTCCCCCACACTGTCCCCTCAGCGCCACACAGGGGACTGCTCCCCCCTCCCCCACACTGTCCCCTCAGCGCCACACAGGGGACTGCTCCCCCCCCCCCCCCACACTGTCCCCTCAGCGCCACACAGGGGACTGCTCCCCCCTCCCCCACACTGTCCCCTCAGCGCCACACAGGGGACTGCTCCCCTCTCCCCCACACTGTCCCCTCAGCTCCACACAGGGGACTGCTCCCCCCCTCCCCCACACTGTCCCCTCAGCTCCACACAGGGGACTGCTCCCCCCTCCCCCACACTGTCCCCTCAGCACCACACAGGGGACTGCTCCCCCCTCCCCCACACTGTCCCCTCAGCTCCACACAGGGGACTGCTCCCTCCCTCCCCCACACTGTCCCCTCAGCACCACACAGGGGACTGCTCCCCCCTCCCCCCCACTGTCCCCTCAGCACCACACAGGGGACTGCTCCCCCCTCCCCCACACTGTCCCCTCAGCACCACACAGGGGACTGCTCCCCCCTCCCCCACACTGTCCCCTCAGCACCACACAGGGGACTGCTCCCCCCTCCCCCCCACACTGTCCCCTCAGCACCACACAGGGGACTGCTCCCCCCTCCCCCACACTGTCCCCTCAGCACCACACAGGGGACTGCTCCCCCCCTCCCCCACACTGTCCCCTCAGCACCACACAGGGGACTGCTCCCCCACACTGTCCCCTCAGCACCACACAGGGGACTGCTCCCCCTCCCCCACACTGTCCTCTCTCTCCCCAGCCGGACTGACCCACTGAGGGACACAACATGGCGGCGGCTCCGGTCTCACACACCCGTCTCTCCCGGTGCCCGGACCGCTCTGACCCGCCCCGGCCGCACGGGGACCCCAAAAACCTAACATGCAAATGAGAGTGAGTGGGCGGCGCTCTGAAATGCAAATGAGCGTCGGGCCGTGGCACCCTTTCGTTGCCGCACGGTGGGGGAAGAGGGGGTGACCCGTACGGACAGTGAAGGGGGGGTGCGGGATGCCGGCGGCGGCCATTGCAGAGCTGACTTAAAGGGGAAGAGCGGCTTGTTGGTGCTCAGCTCTTTGTTGTCCCCCCCATGTCCGGTGCAGAGCCCAGCCTTTGTCTCCAGCAGGCCACACACTGCCGGGGTAACCTGAGGGGGGGGGGAGGGGGCACTCCATGGATAGCCTGGCACCCCTATTCTGGGGGTGATAATAGATCCTGCCAGTGTTGACACTTCCTCAATCCTCATACATACACAGAGGTGGCGGCTGACGGTAGGTACCTCTTGGCGCTGGTGGAGAGGAGTTTGGAGTTCTTGCTCATGTTGACTTTGGTGTCCTTCTTCCTGGGGAGGTTGTTGGAGAGGTCCCGGTCTATGTGCTGGTTGTTGGAGGAGGTGGTGGATGAAGAGGAGCTGGCCCTGGAATCGTCATCCGACATAGCGAGCTGACACACAGCCTGCACCCACAGAGGAGGGAGGAGGAGGAGGGCGACCAGATGGAGGATCTGTCCTTCCCCCACCACACACAGAGAGAAAGCGAGAGAAAAAAAAAAAAGAGAGCACCGACCAGAGAGAGGACCCTTCTATCCTTCCCCCACCACACACTGATATAGAGAGAGAGCACCGACCAAAGAGAGGACCCTTCTATCCCCCACCCTACACACTGATATAGAGAGAGAGCACCGACCAAAGAGAGGACCCTTCTATCCTTCCCCCACCACACACTGATGTAAAGAGAGAGCACCGACCAAAGAGAGGACCCTTCTATCCCCCACCCTACACACTGATATAGAGAGAGCACCGACCAAAGAGAGGACCCTTCTATCCTTCCCCCACCACACACTGATATAGAGCGAGAGCACCGACCAAAGAGAGGACCCTTCTATCCCCCACCCTACACACTGATATAGAGAGAGAGCAACGACCAAAGAGAGGACCCTTCTAGCCTTCCCCCACCACACACTGATATAGAGAGAGAGCACCGACCAAAGAGAGGACCCTCCTATCCCCCACCCTACACACTGATATAGAGAGAGAGCACCGACCAAAGAGAGGACCCTTCTATCCTTCTCCCACCACACACTGATAGAGAGAGAGAGAGCACCGACCAAAGAGAGGACCCTTCTATCCCCCACCCTACACACTGATATAGAGAGAGAGCACCGACCAAAGAGAGGACCCTTCCCCCACCACACACTGATATAGAGAGAGAGCACCGACCAAAGAGAGGACCCTTCTATCCCGCACCCTACACACTGATATAGAGAGAGAGCACCGACCAAAGAGAGGACCCTTCTATCCTTCCCCCACCACACACTGATAGAGAGAGAGAGCGCACCGATCAGAGAGAGGACCCTTCTACCCTTCCCCCACACACTGATATAGTGAGAACCGACCAGAGAGAGGACCCTTCTATCCCCCACCCTACACACTGATATAGAGAGAGAGAGAGCACCGACCAAAGAGAGGACCCTTCTATCCTTCCCCCACACACTGATATAGAGAGAACCGACCAGAGAGAGGACCCTTCTATCCCCCACCCTACACACTGATATAGAGAGAGAGCACCGACCAAAGAGAGGACCCTTCTATCCTTCCCCCACCACACACTGATGTAAAGAGAGAGCACCGACCAAATAGAGGACCCTTCTATCCCCCACCCTACACACTGATATAGAGAGAGCACTGACCAAAGAGAGGACCCTTCTATCCTTCCCCCACCACACACTGATATAGAGAGAGAGCACCGACCAAAGAGAGGACCCTTCTATCCTTCCCCCACCACACACTGATGTAGAGAGAGAGCACCGACCAAAGAGAGGACCCTTCTATCCCCCACCCTACACACTGATATAGAGAGAGAGCACCGACCAAAGAGAGGACCCTTCTATCCTTCCCCCACCACACACTGATGTAGAGAGAGAGCACCGACCAAAGAGAGGACCCTTCTATCCTTCCCCCACCACACACTGATGTAGAGAGAGAGCACCGACCAAAGAGAGGACCCTTCTATCCCCCACCCTACACACTGATATAGAGAGAGAGCACCGACCAAAGAGAGGACCCTTCTAGCCTTCCCCCACCACACACTGATATAGAGAGAGAGAGCACCGACCAAAGAGAGGACCCTTCTATCCCCCACCCTACACACTGATATAGAGAGAGAGCACCGACCAAAGAGAGGACCCTTCTATCCTTCCCCCACCACACACTGATAGAGAGAGAGAGAGCACCGACCAAAGAGAGGACCCTTCTATCCCCCACCCTACACACTGATATAGAGAGAGAGCACCGACCAAAGAGAGGACCCTTCTAGCCTTCCCCCACCACACACTGATATAGAGAGAGAGCACCGACCAAAGAGAGGACCCTTCTATCCTTCCCCCACCACACACTGATAGAGAGAGAGAGAGCACCGATTAGAGAGAGGACCCTTCTACCCTTCCCCCACACACTGATATAGTGAGAACTGACCAGAGAGAGGACCCTTCTATCCCCCACCCTACACACTGATATAGAGAGAGAGAGAGCACCGACCAAAGAGAGGACCCTTCTATCCTTCCCCCACACACTGATATAGAGAGAACCGACCAGAGAGAGGACCCTTCTATCCCCCACCCTACACACTGATATAGAGAGAGAGAGAGCACCGACCAGAGAGAGGACCCTTCTATCCTTCCCCCACACAGAGAGAGAGAGAGCACTGATCAGAGAGAGGACCCTTCCCCCACACACTGATATAGAGAGAACCGACCAGAGAGAGGACCCTTCTACCCTTCCCCCACACACTGATATAGAGAGAACTGACCAGAGAGATGACCCTTCTATCCCCCACCCTACACACTGATATAGAGAGAGAGAGCACCGACCAAAGAGAGGATCCTTCTATCCTTCCCCCCCCACCACACACTGATATAAAGAGAGAGAGCACCAACCAGAGAGAGGACCCTTCTGAGAGAGAGAGAAAATAACGAGAGAACCCTTCTATCCTTCCCCCACCACACACTGATATAAAGAGAGAGCACCAACCAGAGAGAGAACCCTTCTATCCTTCCCCCCACCACACACTGATATAAAGAGAGAGAGCACCGACCAGAGAGAGAACCCTTTTATCCTTCCCCCCCCCCACCACACACTGCTATAAAGAGAGAGAGCACCGACCAGAGAGAGGACCCTTCTATCCTTCCCCCACAGAGAGAGAGAGAGAGGACCCTTCTATCCTTCCCCCACACACTGATATATAGTGAGAGCAACGACCAGAGAGAAGACCCTTCTATCCTTCCCCCACACACTGATATATGGAGAGAGAGTGCGCCCACCAGAGAGAGGATCCTTCCCCCACACACTGATATAGAGAGAGAGGACCCTTCTATCCTTCCCCCACACACTGATATAGAGAGAGAGGACCCTTCTATCCTTCCCCCACACACTGATATAGAGAGAGAGGACCCTTCTATCCTTCCCCCACACACTGATATAGAGAGAGAGGACCCTTCTATCCTTCCCCCACACACTGATATAGAGAGAGAGGACCCTTCTATCCTTCCTCCACACACTGATATAGAGAGAGAGGACCCTTCTATCCTTCCCCCATACACTGATATATATAGCAAGAGCAGTGTCCAGAGAGAGGACCCTTCTATACTTCCCCCACACACTGATATAGAGAGAGGGAGCACCGACCAGAGAGTGGACCCTTCCCCCACACACTGCTACAGAGAGAGCACCGACCAGAGAGTGGACCCTTCCCCCACACACTGCTACAGAGAGAGCACCGACCAGAGAGAGGACCCTTCTATCCTTCCCCCCCACACACTGATGGATAGGGTGACCAGACATCCCCGGTTTCCGGGGACAGTATCCGGATTGAGGACGCTGTCCCTGGACCAAGTCTGTCCCCGGATTGTATTTGAACAGGAGCTGGGGCAATTTCAAAGACAGTCAGTGCAGAATAAAAAAAAAAAAAAATTCTGAATTACACCCCCCCACTCCATCGCTCCTACTAGATTAGGGGGGGGGGGCGTATTTCTTTCCATTATCTGTGCCCCTTTCTGATGATCATGTGCTGGTCGGAGCGGAGGGAATATTTCTTCAGTTTCAGGTGCATGCCCATCCAGCTCCGCTCGCATGTTCTTATGCCTTGGCTCAAGTACCGGCCCCAGCCGCCTGCCTGCTTATCTCATTGCCTTCCCTGGCAAAGTGATCTTCTTCCGCCCCCCACCCAGTAGTACCCGGGGGCCGAAGAGTAAGACTTGACAGGCTGTGAGGCGGGTGGCAATGGGCAGAGAGTCACTGATTGCCGCCATTGCTAGTAAAAAAAAAAAAAAATATGTCCCCGGATTTCATTTTAGAAATCTGGTCACCTTACTGATGGAGAGATAGCACCGACCAGAGAGAGGACCCTTCTATCCCCACCTCCCCCACACACACTGATGGAGAGAGAGCACCGACCAGAGAGAGGACCCTTCTATCCTTCCCCCACACACTGATAGAGAGCACCGACCAAAGAGAGGACCCTTCTATCCTTCCCCCACCACACACTGATATAGAGAGAGAGCACCGACCAGAGAGAGGACCCTTCTATCCTTCCCCCACACACTGAGAGAGAGAGAGCACCGATCAGAGAGAGGACCCTTCCCCCACACATATATATAGAGAACCGACCAGAGAGAGGACCCTTCTACCCTTCCCCCACACACTGATATAGAGAGAACTGACCAGAGAGAGGACCCTTCTATCCACCACCCTACACACTGATATATAGAGAGAGAGCGAGCACCGACCAAAGAGAGGACCCTTCTATCTTTCTCCCACCACACACTGATATAAAGAGAGAGAGCACCAACCAGAGAGAGGAACCTTCTGAGAGAGAGAGAGAGAAAAAAAACGAGGCAAGCGGCAATGGGCAGAGAGTCACTGATTGCCGCCATTGCTAGTAAAAAAAAAAAATATGTCCCCGGATTTCATTTTAGAAATCTGGTCACTTTATTGATGGAGAGATAGCACCGACCAGAGAGAGGACCCTTCTATCCTCCCCCCACACACTGATGGAGAGAGAGAGCACCGACCAGAGAGAGGACCCTTCTATCCTTCCCCCACACACTGATAGAGAGCACTGACCAGAGAGAGGACTCTTCTATCCTTCCCCCACACACTGCTAGAGAGAGGACCCTTCTATCCTTCCCCCCACACACTGCTAGAGAGAGAGCACCGACCAGAGAGAGGACCCTTCTATCCTTCCCCCACACACTGATAGAGAGAGAGAGCACTGACCAGAGAGAGGACCCTTCTATCCCCCACCCTACACACTGATATAGAGAGAGAGAGAGAGTGAGCACCGACCAAAGAGAGGACCCTTCTATCCTTCCCCCACCACACAGTGATATAAAGAGAGAGTACACCAACCAGAGAGAGGAACCTTCTGAGAGAGAGAGAGAGAAAAAAACGAGGCAAGCGGCAATGGGCAGAGAGTCACTGATTGCCGCCATTGCTAGTAAAAAAAAAAAATATGTCCCCGGATTTCATTTTAGAAATCTGGTCACCTTACTGATGGAGAGATAGCACCGACCAGAGAGAGGACCCTTCTATCCTTCCCCCACACACTGATAGAGAGAGCACCGACCAGAGAGAGGACCCTTCTATCCTTCCCCCCCACACACTGAGAGAGAGGAAGGACCCTTCTATCCTTCCCCCACACACTGATGGAGAGAGAGAGCACTGACCAGAGAGAGGACCCTTCTATCCTTCCCCCACACACTCATAGAGAGAGGGAGAGCACTGGCTAGATACAGAGGACCCTTCCCCCACCCCACACAGTGATGCACAGCACCGACCAGGGCTATTTCCTGCACTCCACACAATGCACACACTGAGGGGGAGGGTAGGACAGGCACCAATGGAAGGCTATGTGTGTGTGTGTGTGTGTGTGTGTGTGAGCCCCACTTTGTGATGTCACTACTTCTCACATACGCCACAAATACCTCCTCACATACACCATGTATACCTTCTCCCACCTCACATACACCATGTATACCTTCTCACATACACCATGTATACCTCCTCACACCTCACATACACCACGTATACCACCTCACATACACCACGTATACCACCTCACATACACCACGTATACCTCCTCACACCTCACATACACCACATATACCACCTCACATACACCACGTATACCACCTCACATACACCACATATACCTCCTCACACCTCACATACACCACGTATACCTCCTCACACCTCACCTCCATTGTATACACATAATCATTACAGGGAGGGGGGGGTCACCTCTAGGTGAATGCTGGGCCACATTTTCCTCTACATTGGTCATACATAGCTCCAATCACCCCAAATTCCAGCTCATACCACCCCACATAAACTTCCATTGAGAAGTCAGAAAAAAGCCAGCACGCAAGCCAATCAGACAAAGCCTACTGCCTGAATACAATGACCGGCAGCGGAGATTGGTCCATCCACACTGTATAGGGTGCATGCTGGAATCTAGGGGTTTTCTGTCCTTTAAGCGGGAGAAGGCTTTACCTGTATGGCTAGCTTTAGAGATAAGGTGATGAGCAGCACAGGGGGCTCTGGGATATATCGGGGTCCATTTATACTAGATGGGGGATTAGTGGATGATGGGCCCCCTTTTCTCTTCTATATAAAAGCCAGAGATTGCAGAAGACATGCTTCCTGGTAAAAATGGGTAGACATTTGTGCAGCTATAAAAGTGTCCTCCAAGATATAGGGGCCAGTTTATACTGGGGGGGGGGGGGGGGGGGGGGGGCAGGCAGCTTAAAGCCCAGTACACCACTGGATTTAAACTGATAGCTCGGTGGGATTCGCAGTACTAACAATCCAGTGTTAGTACAGTGATCTCCCCTACTGTTCTATTGTGTTCTGACAGGGGGTGGCCCCCTTGCCAGAACACTCCAGTCAAGACTCTCAGCTATTGGCTAAGACTGGTGATCAAGAGCCGGTCGGCTGATGGTTTTCCAGCATGCTCGTTTGGCCAGCTTTTGTCAGACCAGCTGGCATACACACAGGCCGAATGTTGGGCGGTTGTTATTGAACCGGAAGATGTTGCCTGATATTTGGCATGTGTGTACTAGGCTTAGGGACCCCTTTCCTCTTTCATATAAAGCAGGGTATTGCTCATTGACATGCAGGTTAGATGCAGAAGACATACTTCATGATGCACAGGGTAGACATAATATTTGTGCGGACCATGCAGCTACAAATGGGCCCTTTGGGATATAGGGGCCAGTTTGTACTAGGTGGGCACAGACGGCTGATGGGACACCTCTCATATAAAGCGGGATATTACTCATTGTCATGCAGGTTAGATGCAGAAGACATACTTCCTGATAAACAAGGGACATTTGTGAAGCTACCAAAGGGCCCTCCAGGATACAGGGGCAAGTTTACACTAGGTGGGGACAGACAGCTGGTGGAACCCCTTTCCTCTTTCATATAAAGCAGAATATTGCTGATTGACATGTAGGTTAGATGCAGAAGACATACTTCATGATACACAGGGGGAGACTTAACATTTGTGCAAACCGTGCAACTACAAATGGGCCATTTGGGATATAGGGGCCAGTTTATACTAGGTGGGCACAGGCAGCTGATGGATCGTCATTCATATAAAGTGGGATATTGCTCGTTGACATGCAGGTTAGCTGCAGAAGACATACTTCATGATACACAGGGGTAAACATACCATTTGTGCAGACCATGTAGCTACAAAAGGGCCCTTCGAGATATAGGGACCAGTTTATACTAGGTAGGCACCGGCAGCTGATTGGACCCTCTTCTTTCACATAACACTGAACATTGCCCACGTCACATGCAGGTTAGAAGCTGAAGGTGTTTGTCACAATGAGCAGGGATGGGCATAACATTTGTGCAGACTGTGTATCAGCACAAGGGCCCTCTGGGACATAGGGGCCCATATATACCAGATGGATCCAAGTGGCAGATGGGGCCCTCCTTCTTTCATATAAAGCTGGACATTGCTCACTTCACGTTCAGGTTAGAAGCAGGAAGAGTTCTTCATAATGAAGAACCTGTGTGCAGACCATGCAGCAGCACAAGGACGCTTTGGGATTTAGGGGCCAATATATACTAGATGTGGAACAGGTGACTTATGGGACCCCCTACATCTTTCACTGAACACTCAACATTTCTCACTTCACATGCATGCTAGAAGCTAGATGCCTTCTTCACAATGAGCAGGGATGAACAAACCATTTGTGCAGACTGTGTAACAGCACAAGGGCCCTCTGAGACATACAGTTGTGCTCAAATTCAAACTCATACCCTGGCAGAATTTATGATTTTGTGGCCATTTTTCAGAGAATATGAATGATAACACAAAAACCTTTCACTCATGGTTAGTGATTGGCTGAAGCCATTTATTATCAATCAACTTTGTTTACTCTTTTTAAATCATAATCACAACAGAAACTACCCGAATTACCCTGATCAAAAGTTTACATCCCCCTTGTATTGAGTTGAGTTGAGTTTAACGTCAATGACAGCTTGAAGTCTTTTGTGGTATTTGTGGATGAGTCGCTTTATCTTCTCAGATGGTAAAGCTGCCCATTCCTTTTGGCAAAAAGCCTCCAGTTCCTGTAAATTCTTGGGCTGTCTTGCATGAACTGCATGTTTGAGATCTCCCCAGAGTGTCTCAATGATATTGAAATCATAAATTCTGCCAGGGTATGTAAACTTATGAGCACAACTGTAGCTGTCCATTTATACAAGATGGGAGACAGGTTTTGGATGGGACCTCTAACGTCAAACATTGATAAATGCTCAAAAACGCGTCTCACCAGCGTTTATTGTTTTTGATCCATTGAAAAGAAAAAAAAAAAAAAAAAACGTTGAAAAACTCACTGCAAAGCTACTGCAGTTTTTATAACGTCCAGTGTGCATCAGGCCTTATACTCACCTGTCCCCGATGCAGTAAGATATGAGTAATCAGTAAGACAGATGAGTGTAAGGCCACTTTCTTTTTTGGACTCCATTAAGCAGATTCGCCTGTTCAACGGGGGATCTGTCCACTGATCCCAACTAAGCAGGCAGAGCATACACAGCATGCTGTTCTCTATGAGGCCACTGGATGTAAATGGACTGCCTGTTCATTTACATTTGACTCATTCGGATGCAGGCGGGTGTAAATGGACACATGTTAACATCCGCCTCCCCATAGAGAACAATGGGTGATCCAATCGCGTCTGCCTGAAAAACACACAGATGGACGTAGGGTTGTCACTTCATCCCTTTAAACCCCCAAATGCATATGAATTACACAGGTTCTGAGGCTAATTTAATGCCGATAAACTCACTTGGTGCCTTAATTACCACCTTAATCAGCCACAGAACCTGTGTAATTCATATGGGTTTGGGTTTAAAGGAATGAGGTGGCAACCCTAAGTGGACCCGATCGTTACGCCTGTGTGAAAGGGCCCTAATAATTAAGTGCTATTGCATCAAAAGTGCACAAACCATGGGAGCTCTAGTTGAATGAGCACTGAGTACTGTATAAGGAAAGGTAGTACAGAGGGGGAGCCATGTGGGAGAAAACCACAGAAATTGGATAAGGTTTTCTATCCTAATCTGTTCACTTATTTTGTTCCCCAATATAACTCAACCAAGGCTGAATAGGGAAATTGTCATCTAGGGGTTAATTTACTAAAGGCAAACAGACTGTGCATTTTGCAAAGTGCAGTTGCTCTAAAACTTGGTAAATAAGCAGAAGCTCTGCTGACTTCCATCATCCAATCATGTGCAAATAAAAATGCTGTTTTTTTAAATTTTATTTTTTATTATTTAATTTTCCTTGCACGTGATTGGGTACTCTTTGCAAAGTGAAGCTTTGCCTAATTTACTAAACTCTGGATCAACTGCACTCTATTTGCCTTTAGTAAATCAGCCCCCTATTGTTTGAATCCCAACCACAACACTACCTGCCTGGAGTTTGCATGTCCTCACTGTGGCTGCATGGGTTTCCCCCCCGCACTCCAAAGACATGCTGGTAAGTTAATTGGCTCCTGTCTATATTTACCCTAGTATGCGTACGTATGAATGTGAGTTAGGGACCTTAGATTGTAAACCCCTTGAGGGCAGGGACTGATGTGAATGTACAATATATATATGTAAAGCACTGTGTAAACAGATGCCGTTATACAAGTACCTGTAATAAAATAAAGTGTCTATGGGCATCTTGAGATCTTTATCAGATCTGAATGAAAATGGCCAAATCAGTAGACTGTCAACTTATGCCTATGGGTACTTTAATACTCCAAGGGGAGATCCACACAAGAAATGTTTGCAAGGAGATTTGACCACTGGAGTCCTTCAGAAAAGTCCTTCAGAAATTGAAGACCCACAAGAGTGATGGAACTTGGCAGCATATGCTAAAACCGGAACATCGGTACAGACTGGACAAATTGTTAAATTATAACTAAAGTCAAAGTGTTTTCTTTAGTTTTGGATAGAGTGCAGAAGGATTAGAAAGAACACCTGCCAGTCTTTATTGCTGTCTGTGCCTGTATTAGGATTCACTCTCTATTTGTTGTGTTTGTAACATTGATAGTGAAAATACAATAAAATCCCACATTTTGGGTTGTCCCCAGAAAAGTAATAGAGGGTACATTTTACAATAGGGACACTAGTTGAGTCCCAAGGGATTCCCTTAATTTGCAGGGATTTCCTCTTGATTCCTGTTTTGGCTATGGGACAAGAAGTGAAGGTAAATCTCCCCAATGGGGCACAGATGGCAAAAAGAACCATCAGTGGTTAGACCTTATTTTATTCTATCCAAAAAAAAAAAAAAAAAAAGGTTTTGCCTATAGTTCTACTTTAACAAACATACTTCCAAATTCCAATGCTGTAGAAAAAATAAATCATCATGTGTCTGGGCTATAAAAGGGGCAGTTGAAGCACATTACCAAAACCTACCTGGGTGTAGCATATTTAACGCCTATTATTTACTTACGTAGTTAGTAAGGTTGAAAAAAAGACTCCACTCCATCCAGTTTAACCTGAGTGTGTGTGGGTGCATGTGTACAATTTCTATCCCTGTACATTGTCTCTCATTAAGATGCTCATCTATTATATATATTTTTTTTTAAGGTACCCATAACAGTGCTGTAAATTTACGCAGCGCTCGACACATACATCACACCCTACCCTCAAGGAGCCCACAATCCAAGGTCCCCAATTCATATACTAGGGCCAATTTCGGACAGAAGCCAATTAACCTTTGGATTATTTGGAGTGTGTGAGTACCCAGAGGAAACCCACGCAGGCACAGGGAGAACATGCAAACTCCAGGCAGGTAGTGTCGTGGTTGGGATTTGAACCAGCAACCCTTTTTTTTTTTTATTTTTTTTTTTACTGCTAGGCGAGAGTGCTACCCACTACACCACTGTGCCACCCTAAACTTGTAAAAACCCTCCCTTGTTTAGACAGCAAAAAGAATTGAAACTGCTGTTGGACACCACCATCTTGAATGTGATGTTAGCAGCTGTAGAGCTGTCACCCAAGTGATACTCTGTTCAGCCTTTCTCAACCTTTATCCCCAGAGGAACCCTTGAAATAATTTGCAGGTCTAAGGTATTCCCTGCTAAAACCAAGTAATTGGTGGTCAAAGGCAAAACTGACCCTTACATTGGTGGTCAGTAGGAAGAATGCTTTTCCTACAGTGGTGAGCAGAATGCCACTCTAAAGGCCCATACACACGATAAGGCTTTTTGACAACAAACATGCAAATTAGCTGTTTTGGACCAACATCCGACCGTGTGTACGCTCCATCGGACCAACTTTTTCAGTTTTCATCTGACTTTTGTTGGCTGTGCGAACGGACCAACTTTCTGCCAACAAAAGTCCGATGGAGCAAAGTCCGACCATGTGTACACAAAACCATCAGACTTTTGTACAAAGTACAAACACGCATGCTCAGAACCAATGCAAAAGATCAGACAACAATACAGAAGTTGACCAAAGGTGGCACTGGAGTATTTGAACGTCCTCTTTTGAAGTGTTGTCAGTACGTTGAAACGTCACTACGTTCATGTTTGTTGCCTAAAAAGTCAGATCGTGTGTATGCAATACCAACTTGGGGCCAACGCCCTTTGTACAAAAATCCACAGGAAAGTTTGTCCAAGGTCCGATCGTGTGTATGGGGCTTTACAGACAGCTAAAAAGATCATTGGTGCCCAGGTCTGCTAATAGAGTTGCCACCTCATCCCTTTAAACCCAAACACATATTAACCACTTCAGCCCCGGACCAATTTGCAGCCAAAGGACCAGGCCCCTTTTTGCGATTCGGCACTGCGTCGCTTTAACTGACAATTGCGCGGTCGTGCGACGTGGCTCCCAAACAAAATTGGCGTCCTTTTTTTCCCACAAATAGAGCTTTCTTTCGGTGGTATTTGATCGCCCCTGCGGTTTTTATTTTTTGCGCTATAAACAAAAATAGAGCGACAATTTTGAAAAAAATGCAATATTTTTTACTTTTTGCTATAATAAATATCCCCAAAAAATCTATAAAAAAACATTTTTTTTCCTCAGTTTAGGCCGATACGTATTCTTCTACATATTTTTGGTAAAAAAAATCGCAATTAGCGATTATTGATTAGTTTGCGCAAAAGTTATAGCGTTTACAAAATAGGGGATAGTTTTATAGCATTTTTATTAATATTTTTTTTTTTATTAGTAATAGCGGCGATCAGCGATTTTTTTTTGTGACTGCGACATTATGGCGGACACATCGGACATTTTTGACACATTTTTGGGACATTTGTCATTTATACAGAAATCAATGCTATTTAAATAGCACTGATTCCTATGTAAATGACAGTTGTAGTGAAGGGGTTAACCACTAGGGGGCGGGGAGGAGTCAGTGTGACGTGTTGTGTTTTTTTTACAGTAGGGGGGCGTGGCTGTACGTCTGACGTCATTGATCGGCGTTCCCGATGACAGGGAACCGCCTGATCACTGACAGTCAATGTAGGAAGCGCGGGGAGAGGTTTGTTTACACAAACCTCTCCCCGTTCTTCAGCTCCGTAACCCGATCGCGGGATACCAGCGGCGATCGGGTCCGCTGGTCCCGCGGCCGTGGTCACGGAGCTCCCGACCGGGTCGCGCGCGCGCCACCCGGGCAGGCAAATTAAAGGGGACGTACAGGTACGTGCTTTTGCCTGCCCGTGCCATTCTGTTGACGTATATCTACATGAGGCGGTCGGGAAGCGGTTAATTACACGGGTTCTGTGGCTGATTAAGGTGGTAATTAAACTCACTTAGTTTCTTACCTGCATTCAATTAGCCACTGAACCTGTGTAATTTATATGTGTTCGGGTTTAAAGGGATGAGGTGGCAACCCTATCTGCTAAGCAGTATTGGCCTTCGGAACCATCAAATTGGAAGGTCATTCCGCCACAGCTCAAGAACCCCTTAGCAACCTCTTGAGGAATCCTAGGGTACCGCATAACCCTGGTTGGGAATAGCTGCTCTATAGTAATCCACTTTGATCCTCCCCCCACTTGATATAAAGGTGGTTAGTTACTAAACCTCATGAGTGCAACTCTGCATAGAAGGCAATCAGCTTCCAGTTTTTATTGCCAAAGCCTAATTGAACAAGCTGAAGTAAAGAAGCTGATTGGCTACCATGTACAGCTGCACCAGATTCTGAGTGCTCCAGTTTTAGAACATCCACCCAGTGAGTAATTAGACACTGCCAGATGAGAGGGTAGTGCTAGGGAAATTATGATTCTGCCTGAAGTAGTCACATTTTCTAGCAAAGGTACTTTGCAAAGGAATAAAAATAAAATATGGAAATTAAAAACACTTTAAGCAAGCATTTAAAATACTTATTTTCTTCATGCTTTAACCAGCATTTTTTTTCCTGTTGGGGTCTCTTTAAAGGTGGTTGGCTACTTAGTATCATTTAGCAAAGCATTCACTTAGTTTTGTGCTATGACGTACTGCCCCAAACATAGCCTGCAATGCCTGGCCTTTGCTGCAAGCTCATTCATTTCCTTGTCCTCATCCTGCTACTATATAAGTATTTAAAAGCCAGGTGGAATGCCACTTGAAGTCATGCAGATCCCGGAAGCCCTTGTGTATCAAGGTCCGTGTGAACTTTCCCTTAGGACAGTAAGTATTTTATTGTACGTTTTAAAAGTAAACCCTGAAGATTGCTGAAACAAAGAAAAACACTGGAATTTATTAGCTTTAGTGAAAAGTGTACATTTAAGCCATTAGGAATGTGACTAATAACATACATAGTCATGAAATAAAGTAAATATTGTACACATTAGGTGAAACCGTTGATAGTTCCTACAAGTGTTACATCATAAAATGTAACAAGACTCGGTTCCTAGGTAAACAAATGACTGCAGTAATATTTCAAGTTGGACTCTACTCAGATATAAAGTACACAAAGAAATGCTGCTTTGTAATCATTAATACGTCATTAAATGTAAATGTTTTTACATGCAAACAATTTAAAGGGGAGAGCCAGCTGAATTTTTTTTTTTTTTAAAAGTCAGCAGCTACAAACACTGTAGCTGCTGACTTTAACCACTTTCCGACCGGCGCACGACGATGTACGTCCATTTTTTGAAGAGGGATATCTCGGTAACGGCAGCAGCTGCTGCCACAACCGAGGTATCCATCTCTTCAGGTGCCGGTCGGCTGTCCGATAATGGTGGTCATCGCGGCGGATTCGCCGCGAGATCACCGTTATCGGCGGCGGGAGAGGTGCCCCCCACCTCCCGCCGCTCTCCCGCGCCTTCCGCCGCTTACCGGAACCGTCGGCAGCGG
This sequence comes from Lithobates sylvaticus, assembly GCA_028564925.1. Taxonomy (NCBI): domain Eukaryota; kingdom Metazoa; phylum Chordata; class Amphibia; order Anura; family Ranidae; genus Lithobates; species Lithobates sylvaticus. Next base: position 408,509,555 of record CM053030.1, read on the forward strand.
CGGAGGCGATCGGGTCCGTTCCCCTGATGTGTCTAGAGATGAGTGACGCTAAGATGGCCGCCACTCATCTCTATACCATAGGAGGGCGGAAGCGACGTCAAAAACGTCACTTCCGCCCATACCTCTTAAAGAGGAATTTTCAAATGTCATTTTTTGAAATGACATTTTTTTTTTTTTTTTTTTTTCATTGAAGTCCAAATATGAGATCTGAGGACTTTTTGACCCCAGATCTCATATTTAAGAGGACCTGTCATGCTTTTTTCTATTACAAGGAATGTTTACATTCCTTGTAATAGGAATAAAAGTGAGCCAATTAATTTTTTTTAAAAAAACAGTGTAAAAATAAATAAAATCAAGAAAAATAAATAAGAAAAACAAAAAAAATTTTTTTTAAAGCGCCCCGTCCCGACGAGCTCGTGCGCAGAAGCGAACGCATACGTGAGTAGCGCCCGCATATGAAAACGGTGGTCAAACCACACATGTGAGGTATCGCCGCGATCGGTAGAACGAGAGCAATAATTATAGCCATAGACCTCCTCTTTAACGCAAAATATGCAACCTGTAGAATTTTTTAAACGTCGCCTATGGAGATTTTTGAGGGTAAAAGTTTGATGCCATTCCACGAGCGGGCGCAATTTTGAAGCGTGACATGTTAGGTATCAATTTACTCGGCGTAACATTATCTTTCACAATATATAAAAAAATTGGACTAACTTTACTGTTGTCTTATTTTTTTATTCAAAAAAGTGAATTTTTTCCAAAAAAAGTGCGCTTGCAAGACCGCTGCGCAAATACGGTGTGAAAAAAAGTATTGCAACGACCGCCATTTTATTCTCTAGGGTGCTTGAAAAAAAACAATATATAATGTTTGGGGGTTCTAAGTTTTTTTCTAGCAAAAAAAACAGTTTTAAAACATGTAAACACCTAAAATCCAAAACGAGGCTGGTCTTAAAGTGGTTTTAATAAGCAGACTTGCCTGTCCAGGGTGCCCGCGATGTCGGCCACCCAAGGCTGACCCGTCCCTCGGGTCCCGGCGCCGCCTTTCTATCTAAGGGAAACAGTCAGTGGAGCCTTGCGGCTTCACTGCCCGTTTCCTACTGCGCATGCCCGAGTCGCGCAGAGCTTTTTGAATGGGGCACGCTGTGTTCTGGGACACACAGTTCCCAGCACACACTGCGCCCCATTACCCAGAAGACAACGCGAGGAGGAGAGAAGACGGAAGAGGCAGATTAGGACGATCTGCCTAGCATCAGGCATTTCTGGTAAGTTTAAAAAAAAAAAAAAAATTGTTTCATTTTTAGTTTTCTGATTTTTTGCAACATTTTAATGTTTTGTTTTTCAGGGTGGCCCTCCACTTTAAGTAGCTGAATTTGACCTGGTGTCAGCTTCTCGCAGCGCCCTGTACAACAGGGCTGGAGTGTTGGAGGACGCATCAGCAGCACAAGGAGCCAATCAGTTCATGTACTGACAAGAAGCATGTTGGTAGGAAGGGAGAGCAGAGTGACCTCTTCCCTGTGTTACTTCATCTTTCACTGTCCAATCGTAGGCTGGGTTCATCCTGGGCTTAGAGAAAGTGAGTTGAATGATGCCGACAACCGGACTAAAGCTGGGTACACAGGGATTGGAAATAGTCCGGTTCAGCAGGGTCTGACTGAATTCTGTTCTGTGTGCAACCCTCCCAGTTCGGCAAAAGCCCATCGTTAAATCAGCTTCTCCTGAACGGTCCTGTTGGAAAACCTGCATTAATTAAGCCACTGTAGCCAATAGCTGCAGCACTGATCAGGGTATTCTGACAGAGGAGTTCCCACTGTCAGAATACAATAGCACAGCGAAGTAGATTCCCACATCCACATTGCTTTTGTGGATGCAGGAGTATGCAGAAAAAAACATCAGTGTATACCTAGCTTTAAGTCGGCCATAGACTGTTCGAATCTCAGCCTGTTCAGCAGGGACCAGCTAAGATTTGAACCATGAATGGGCAGGCTGGTTGTACCAAAGTTGATTGATGAATCAACTTGGGTTCAACCAATATGTCGGATTTTACAGCCGCTAGCAATAATCACTGTGTTCCCCCAGTGGGGACGGCTCCCCCCGCCGGGAGTACACAATGGCTCTGTGGGAGTGGTTCAATCAAGCGATTTTCTTTCCTGCAACCGTGGGTTTACCTATTGCTTTAGATTGTCTAGCTGCAGAAAAAAAACTGGGTGAAATCTTTTACCTTTAATGATCTATTCTTTATCCTGGTATTTTTGTCTGGATTTTTGCTTTAAGTAGATATAACACGAGTGCGCACAAGAAAGTTACTGACTAAATCAGACAAATTAGTGCAAATCAGACTGTCTCTAATTTAGTAATGAATTAGCACTATTTTGTATGCACTCAACCCCAGTGCCTGAAATCCTGGGCAGCTCACTGTGCTAGATTTGCAAAGATCCAACAGATTTGACACCAAGGCCTCATGCACACAATCGTTTTTAAGCATAATATATGCCTAGCGTAAAAGAAAATGCATGCCTGGGGAGTCATAGGTGGGACATGCAGCTGGGAATAGAAGTGAATGGCTGTACACCCCTGTACTTGTGTAAGCGATGAAGCTGCTGTGCATCGTAATTTTTCCACTCGTGTGCATACAACGTATATTCCCAAATGCAAAACCTCTGAGCCCACTCAACTGCGGCCAGGGCATTTTCTATCCTGCAGCTTCATGTACACAAAGGGGTGGGGATTGTCAAAACATAATTGACCTACTATGGCCCCGTGCCAAGAGAATTGTCATTGTTTGCTACTGGGCCTTTTCACACCCATGTGCTGCACCGCCATGTGTCAGGAAAGATACTACATGTGATTTTCCGGTGTATTAATGTGCCTTTTTGGCCCCACAGACTTTAATGGCAGTGCATAAAAAATGTGCAAAACATTTTTTTTTTAAGTAAAATGAAAATGTAGATGTGAACATGACATATTTTATACTATTGCAATGCTACTTTTCAAAGGCGGGGGTGAGAATTTATGAATCAAGCTGTAATCTCAATAGATCTGTCTCATAATCTTTCTCATTGTTCACATATTGCACTTCCTTGCAGTGTGAAATAACAACGACCAGTTTCCTTTACAGTTTTACAGCTGAGTTAGGTAAGCTGCAAGTCCCAGTATCTCTGAGTGCCAAAGGGCACCCAGGTCAAATTAACATCTAAATGCAGTCTTTCAGATGAAGACTAGGGCAGCTGGAAAATCCAATTCAGCAATGGCTGTGATCATTAACACGAAATCTCTTACAACACAAAAACATAATTTGCAACTGGTGACCTCCTTCTAAAAAGGTCTGTTTCCTGGCTGTCACGCTAGTCCTGTGGCTTCAATACCCTTTCAGTCCCTGATCAGTCAAGTAGATCAAGAGTTGTAAATTCAAATTCAATATAACTTAGGAAGTATTGAAACTGGAAAAGTGCTTTTAACAATCCAGACCAGCCTTTCTCAACCTTTTTAACACAGAGGGACCCTTGAAGTAACATTCGGGTCCCAGGGAACCCCTGCTAACAATATTATAATTAGAGCCAATGGTATATTGGCATGAAAAAATTAAGAATATGGGATACATAAACCATTAGACACAGGGCTGCTTGCTCTATATAACACAAGCATTTGAAGCAATAATAATGAAAAAAAATAATAACATCCAGAAAATTCAAATATTATTATTATTTATAAAGCGCCGCTGCTGACAGTTTACGCAGAGCTTTACAACATAAGGGCAGACAGTACAATTGCAATCCAATTTAATACAGGAGGAATCAGAGGGCCCTGCTCGTTCGAGTTTACAATCTAAGAGGGAGGGTCAAGAGGTAATAACTGTTGGGGATGGGCTGATGGAGAAAGTAAATGTACAGTTATTAGGTGGGGGCCAGATTAGCTTCTCGGAAGAGATGAGTTTTCAGTGATCGTCAGAAAGTGGACAGAGTGGGAGATAGTCCAACTGATTGGGGCAGAGAGTTCCAGAGGATGGCAGAGGCTCTGGAGAAGTCCTGGAGGCAGGCGTCAGATGAGGTGAAAAGGAAGCTAGAGAGCAGGAGGTCTTGGGAGGAACGAAGAGAATGGTTAGGTTAATATTTTGAGACTAGTTTAGTGATGTAGCTAGGGGCCGAGTTGTGGATGGTTTGTAAGCTATTGTTAGTATCTGGAAATGAATGTGTTGGGTGAGTGAAAGGGATTGGCAGACAGGGGTAGCAGATGCTGAGTGGTTTGTAAGGTGGATGAGCCTGGCAGAACCATTCATGATGGACTGAAGGTGGATAGCCTATTTAAAGGTAAGTCAATGAGGAGGGAGTTGCAGTAGTTGAGTCGGGAAATGACAAGGAAGCGAATTAGAAGCTTTCTGGTGTAGGTTAGTGTGACGGACCTAGCCGGGACACGGGCTGTTGGAGGGGACTGAGTGCGAGCCTATTGCCTTGTGATTATGGGCCCTGGCATTTGGGGGAACAGTGCTCTTTGAGCTGCAAGCCTGGGACCCCTGAGCTGGTGATACTTGGATTCAAGTCCATGTTGGCACCAAGCAAGTGTTGTCTCGTTTGGTGCTTGGGAGCGGTTGGAATATCTTATACCTATATCCAGACTGAGAGGAAGTGATATATGACGAACGCACTCAAGAGGAGTGTAGGGACGTTCCGTCACATTGTTGGCAAGCAGTGGGATCATACTTCCTGCAGTCTGGGACATCCAAACCTCCACCTGGATCCAAGGTCCGGATAGCAGGAGAGGAGGAGAGGTACAGATACCAGCCGCCATGGAAGAGGAATTCAGGAGGAGGTTGCGAGAGATGCAGCTACAGCACAGAGGACCAGTATCAGAGCAGGTCCTGCTGGGATGGTTTGATTCTATTCGCTGCGAACTCTGGAAGGAAGCGCTAGCCCGTGAGCAGCGTCACCAGGGAAAAGTTCTCCCCTCCAACCAGGAAAGGTACTGGTCGCAGTATGGATTGCGGGTGCTGTTTTTGGGAGAGAAACCGCACAAGGAGCAGACAGCTGAATTAAGCAGGCTGATCTGGGCAGAGATGAAGCTGGATGAGAGTTACAGAGCCCTCCGGTGGCATGTATCCCAAGCATGCCCTTGGATAGCAGATGACAGCCCAACGGAAGGCTTAAGCTACGGCGGCCTGGGACTGTTGTATGTGAAGCTGACAGGAGACTCTAACTTTGGGAGTGATTTGGAGTGGCGGTTGGATGAAATCATGGATTTCAGAAAAGGGCTACTGAACGTCTCGGAAGTGCACTGGGCACTGGAAGATTTGGAGTTTCTGGCCGATCAGGAATGGGAGCTGGAGATCGCCTACAGACGGCTGCTAGACTCTGCTCAGTGCCAGGGCTGGGCTCCCTTTGCCTGGGACTATAAGGAAATACCAGTGGACAACTCTGGTCTGGCTGAAGAGTCAGCAATGTGGCAGAGTAACAGTGTGCTTTGCCAACCTGCCCCTACAGCTATGGACGCAGAGGTCTTATGGCGGATGCAGCAAGTGCTGACTGACCTTGATGATCCTGTTTCTGCATGGGATGATCTTGGATGGAGGAATGTGCCTGTCCAGCAGCATGCCAGGGAATCGGCAGTGGAAAATCTGGAAATTGCCATCCCAGAAGCTGAAGTGCTGACAACCGGCCAGAGCTCTGCCAACCTCTGCTCAGCACTGATAGCATCTTCTGGGTTCCATGGACAGGAGATGGTGAATCTATATCCCCAGACACCAGTTGCAGAGACTGGGGATTTGATAGACTTTTCTGCTGAGGAAAAACAACCTGATGAGCCTCCATCAGAAGAGCTGGTATTAGGGCCAAACTTCACTGTGCTCTGCCCAGCACCAACGGCAGTATCCGTGGAGTTACAAGGAACTTCTCCAGCTGAAACGCAGGTCACCGGACAGAGGGTCCAAGACCTCTGCCCCACACCGGTGGCAGTTATGGAGGCTCAGGGTGAGAAGGTGGCGATCACTTCCCAGCAGCAGATACAGGGGGAGAAGGGAGAGGAGGTGTTTGTTGTCCCTCCTCAACAGTCGGCCAGGGTGGAGAAAGCGGTCTTTCCTCCCCAGCAAAGATCTGTGCACCTGGGAGACAGTACCAGAGACATGTTGTCCCAGCAGCCAGATGAGGGAATGGAAAAGGAAGCAGCCGGCTCCCCTTCCCAATGGCAGCTACACAATTTGGGAGTGGAGGAAGCCAGCCTCCTGCCCCAACGGTTAACCAGAGGGGAGGATGTGGAGTCCCCAGCAGAAGTGCTGGCAACAGGGCAGAGTGCTACCCACCTCTGTCCAGCACCAGCAACAGCTGCGGAGTTCCAGGGAGCTGGGGCAGTCGGCCTCTCTCCCCAACAGTTAGCTGGAGGAGATGATGTAGGGAAGCTCCTACACCCACCTGAACTGCTGGCAACGGAACAGAGCGCTGCTGGCCTCTGCCCACAACTAACAGAGGGCAGATTTCCTGTAAAGGGGGATGGGACTGCAGTCCCCACCTGTATACCCCAGGGATGCTGGGCTGTCGGCCCAGATCCCCAACAGCATGATGGACTGAGCCCAGTCACCCTGTCTTCTCCCCAGCGGCAGATATGTTCTTTGAGAGAGGCAGAGGTTGGCTGGGTGAGTCGTGCTCTGTTTGAAACAATTTGTTTGGGGTACTGGGTGGGTCCCGGCATTAGAGGACTGGAACCACTGACTAACTTCGGAGTCAACCCGTCTGGGGTCCCCTCCTGTGTTAGTCTCCTGCCGAAAGGGGAGAAATGTGACGGACCTAGCCGGGACACGGGCTGTTGGAGGGGACTGAGTGCGAGCCTATTGCCTTGTGATTATGGGCCCTGGCATTTGGGGGAACAGTGCTCTTTGAGCTGCAAGCCTGGGACCCCTGAGCTGGTGATACTTGGATTCAAGTCCATGTTGGCACCAAGCAAGTGTTGTCTCGTTTGGTGCTTGGGAGCGGTTGGAATATCTTATACCTATATCCAGACTGAGAGGAAGTGATATATGACGAACGCACTCAAGAGGAGTGTAGGGACGTTCCGTCACAGTTAGGAAGGGGCGTATTTTTTGGGAGATATTGCAGAGGTTAAGGCGGCAAGCTTTGGACAATGATTGGATGTGGGGCCGAAAAGGAGAGTTCAGAGTCCAGGATTATACCTATGAACTTGGCATGGCGGGATGGGTTGATAGTTGAGCCGCTGATTTTGACAGAGAAATCAGGGGAAGAGGCATGTGGGGTAGGAAATATTATGAGTTTGATTTTGGATAGATTGAGTTTGAGGAAATGGTAAACGTTCCCTCACATTGGTGGTCCTTTTTAAAAGTACCCCCTTACATTGGCAGTCAGTAAAAAAGCTTCCTTTAATTTAATTAAAGTGCGTCAACCTCCCTGACGTCATCACGACCTGTTGTGAGCGGGTGCATGCAAGCCGGCCGGGGAATTACTGTTTTTATTTGATACGCTTGTATATACTGCCATTGTGTAAGTGTAACCTTTTATTTTCTTCTATTAAATAAATTTACGGATTCACACTATGGGAGTATCTCCTTTTTCCTTATGATTTTACATTGAGGTTTGATTTCTGGCTTCTGGCTTCTGGTCCTGGGACTTCTTGAGACTCTCTGAGGTGGGCTGAGGAAAGGGGATATCCAGGTTGATCCATCCTAAGAGTATATCCAGGCTGGTCCGTCCCAAGAGCACAGTCCGATGTTGGCCACTCCTGAGTTGGTGTGCGGAGTTCTTGTTGCTGATTTAACATCAGGATATCATAATCCTACAGGCTCCCTATAGCTTGCCTTCTGGTAAGCGCAATATCCATGTGGTGGTGGATCACAGTGTTGGTGTTCACGTTACTGTTGTATACAAGTCACCTATTCACCATTGGATTTCTTTATATGGACTTTATTGAACTTTATTGTTTGAATATTATTTTTTTGTTATTTGAATATTTTTAGTACACAGCGCAGCTTTTTTTTCTGTTATTACTATTGTGTTTGTGTATCTCACATTTTTAAGCTGCTGCTAGGTTTTTTCATTTAATATTACATTTTCCGATATTTGAGCGCGGTGTTTGCTCCACATTTTTTCAATGTTCTACTTGCCTCCTCTGTGTAATGGTTTTGCACAGAGCAGCCCTGATTCTCCTCTTCTGGGGTCCCCCACTGGCACTTCTGGCTCCTCCTGCCTTCAGAGTGCCCCAATAGCAAGCTGCAAAGTATAGTATAGTGTGCCCCTATAGCAAACTGCAAAGTATGATACAGAGTCGCCCTACAGCAAGCTGCAAAGTATATTATAGAGTGCCCCTATAGCAAGCCACAAAGTATAGTATAGAGTGCCCCTATAGCAAGCCATAAAGTATAGTATCGAGTGCCCCTATAGCAAGCTGCAAAGTATATTCTGAAGGCAATTGGTTCCACTAGATTTTAGTTAGGGGTATCAGAGTACAGGGCGCTGAATACAAATGCACACCACACTTTTCAAATATTTATTTGTAAAAAAAAAATTGAAAACCATTTATAATTTGCCTTCCACTTCACAATTATGTGCCACTTTGTGTTGGTATATCACATAAAATCCCAATAAAATACATTTAAGTTTTTGGTTGTAACATGACAAAATGTGCAAAAGGGGTATGAATACTTTTTCAAGGCAATGTATATAAATAATATATAAAACATGTACAGAGCTCAATAGCTCAAGCTGCAGATTTCACACACCAGGAATGAGCCAGAAGAATGATTTACCCCTCCCCCTCCCACTTACTTGACCTGTTCAGGCTTTTTACAGAGTTTCATTTGTATAGAGAGTAAGCTTGAAATCAAATACTGTAGCTTCTGCTACGCTCTTGTTTTAGAATCCTGAGTTGCAGTGTGCACGGTAATGTGGTTGACAGAATGGATCATTTTTCCTACCAAGGGGTTGCCCATCGAAACTGTCAAGTTATAGTTTAGGCTTATTTACACTACCACATAATCACTAACTACATGCAAACGTCCCAGATGTTAGAGTAGACAAAGACACTATTATTTCTTGCACGATCATGTTCGTAAACAGTGTACCAAGAAAACTGTAGTAAACAGGAGTAGGCGTAATAACTAAGTGCTAACTGCATATTAATCTGTCAATAGTAACAATGTGATGGCTAGCACATTTTGATATAACACTGCAAAACCTGCAATAAGAACAAACAGCAGGGAAACCTGTCTTAACCTCAAATACCTGCAAGCGCAAAACATTATTTAACCCTTTGTAATTTTTTATTACATTAGACTTCACATGTTAGAATTTTGGTTTTATAAAGGGAGAGAAATTATTCTTTAAGACAACCAAAAAGATTTCAGCTTACTGTAGTCACATCAGTTAAAAGATAAATTCTAGGGGCGTGGCTTGGAACGCAGCACAGATGGCAGCATAGAGAAGGAGCTCCGCTCTCCCCGCAGCCTTTTAGCTTACACTGACACGACAGATCCAGGATATGGGAAAACTTAATCAGCACCAGTCCGGTACACCTGCACGGCGCTCCTCATCGATCCCACAGCATACCGGACTTATTCAGGTTCCGGCAACAGGCAGCTCGAGGTGCAGGCTCATCCAAGATGGCGCCCTATGACCATGAGGATGACTGCAGTAAGGAGTCACAACCTGCATCTGAGGACATGGTGAGACACTACTCTTCCTCTGACCACCCTCTGTCTTATGCAGACATGTCAGCATTTGTAGCTGATATTAAGAACACTTTCTCCTCGCTGAAAGCTGACCTGCTGGCCCTGAATGAGAAAGTGCATAGCACTGAACGCCTTTGGCATAAGAGGGATAAGGCAATCACCTGTTTAGAGTCAGTATCTAATGCCCATACTACCCAGCTAATTGCAGTCAACCCCCACCTTGAAGATCTAGATAATAGGGCCAGGAGACACAATATCAGGGTGTGGTGTGTGCCAGAGACAATAAATTCTGATCAAGTCCCCTCAGCTCTGTTCTCCATTTTCAACAACTTATTGGAGAGACCTGTGGACACCACCATTGACTTTGAGCGGGCCCATAGGGCTGTCAGACCCCGCCAGAGGGAACTAGCACCACCTAGAGATATAATTTGCTGCATACCAAACTACAAACTTAAGGAAGACATCCTCGCTCATGCCCGTCAAAATTAGCTAATCTCCTTTAATGAACACAAGATCACCCTATTTCAAGATCTATCACTGATCACTCTGGGCAATTGCAGGGCTTTGCGTCCTCTACTGGAGTCCCTTAAGGAGCATAGCCTCACATACAGGTGGAAGTTTCCATTTGCCCTGTCTGTCACGCTGGATGGAGTCCAACACATTCTCAAGACCCCAGATGAATTAACATTGTTCTGTGAAGCCCTCCACCCATGGATCTCCCGGATTGGTACCCTGAATTCTGGTTTCCTCCGTTACCTCACAGTCCACTGGCTACACCGCACTCCACTCCAACCAAACATGTGTCTAAAAAGGGGAAATACCAAAAGCAGCAGGGTGCGGACCCTTCGAGATCATCCCACGCTACCAGAAGCACGAGAGCCAAGGATTACACCTGAAGTACTTACTGGTCTTTTTCCATTGGCATCTCCTACTGATGCAAGTGCCAAATGATACAACCATGGCTGCTTCACTTATGTTCCTGTTGATCTCCTCAATCTCACTAAGGTTGTTACTAAGGTTGTTACTTTGGTTATCAACTAGGCGGGCACTTGAACGTTGCTCTCTGTTTCTTTTTATTAACCACCACCTCAATCTACCTGGTTGCCCTAATCTGGGCTCACAGATTTCCTGGGTCCCGCCTCTCTGTTACCCACATCACTCCATATAGAGGGCCAATGGTACCTCAACAGAGTTAGTTTAGTTTAAACTAAACCTATATGCACTCTGATATCTTATTGCTGACCCTGTGATCTTGATACTACACTTAAGGAGCATGCATGATACCTATATACTATTTGTTAGATGTGTTATGATAGTTGCACCTTATCTGAACCTTTTCAATGGTAGTATGTTCTGCCTTTTACTGGATTTAAACATGCTAGTGTTTTTTTATATAGTCAGTGTTACCTTTATTTGAATTTATTACATTATATCAGGCTGCGAGAGGGAGCTGTTTTTGCCTTTCTATCTAGACAGATTATTAAGCTTTCTAATATTCCGCTTGTTTTGCCCACGTACCCTACACTGTGCTCTACATATAGTGCCTTATTTGCATTCTTTTTTTTCCCCTTGTTGGTACTCACTGTTGTAGATACAACTAGAAGAGCCCCTCTACAATTAGTAGAAGAGTGCTCATTGCCTTACCTGTACATAATTTCCCTATTAATCAGGGGGCTATCCTCCCCCCCCCCCTTTTTTTTTGTGTGTCCTGGTGAGGGGAGGTTTTTCTACCCCTGTTCAATCCCAAACTGACCAGAATGGCATACTCTTCACTGGGGAGGTGCCCCACCCTGATTTCACACAACTTGAGGGGTCTTAATATCCCAGAGAGAAGGGTATCACTTCTGAGGGAATTGAAAAAAGCTCAGCCAACCTTTGTTTTCTTACAAGAGACGCACTTTCAAACTCTCTCCTGTCAGAGAACTCACGTTTTCCATGCCCGTCTTCGTCCAGCAGGAGTGAATCCTCACTCTGTGAGTGCCAATACCCATGCGCAGTCTTCCCAACGGAACCGAACGTGCGGGCGTACCCGCGTACCAACGCAAACATGTGCGCGTCCTCGCCTTCCAATACGAACGGGGGCACGCACTCCCACGTCAGCACGAACGTGTGTGCGCAATCGCGCACGGACCCTCACCTCCACCAATCCCAGCACAAGGCGCCCTATATAAACAGGGCCTTCACATGGTGTCAGTGCTGGATCGTCTTCAGTCTATGTCCTGAATACCTGCCTGAAGTACCTGCTACCTTGTTCCTGATTTACCCGGCTTACCTGATTACCTTCCTTGATTGACCCTGCTTATTGACTGTTTCTTCTGGTTTGACCTCGGCTTGGATTCCTTGACTACGTCTCTGCTCTTTGATTTGGTACCTCATCACCTGCCTGTTGCCAACCTTTTGCCTGCTTGACCACGAACTTGCCTTCCGCTTTTGTACCTCGTTTGCCAGCCAGTTGCCGACCTTTTCCTGTCTTGACATCGCAGTGCCTATACCCACCTGTACGGCCATCACTGGATTCAGCCTTGGTTACCTATCCATACACCTGCTCTCCAGAAGAACCGGTAATCCGAAGCATCAGTCTTCCAGCCGCAGGCACTTGCACCCTTTCGTGCCCCAACGCCCTCTGTTCCTACCACCAGGGGTGTTGGGACCGGAACCGTGCACGAGGCCACTCCCCAGCATCCGGACTCCGCTGTAAGGTACGTGATAGTACGATCCAGCCAGAATGGAGTCCGAAGGGGGTGCCTCGCCTTTGGAAGCCCTGTGCCAACAGATGTCGGCCCTTACCCAGGCAGTTCAGGGCCTGCGAGATGGCGATCATCAACTGGAACAGAGAGTGGAATCCATGTCCCCAGGCTCTGCAACTCATCAGGCACCCATGACATCCCGGATCCCCGGCTCAGCAACCTCTGCATCAGCACCCACAGTAATGATGCCACCCCCAGAACCTCGTGTGCCCCCACCGGAACGGTTTTCAGGGGATCGCAGCAAGTTCCGCTCCTTCAGGAATGCTTGTCGGCTCTACTTCCTGCTATAACCCCGTACCTTCTCCCTGGAGAGCACTAAGGTGGGGTTCATAGTATCCCTACTCCAAGGGGAGCCTCAAACCTGGGCCCATCGTATGTTGGAACAAGCCAACCCTCTTCTGGATACCCTGGACTAATTTTTGGATGAAATGGCCAAACTATATGATGATCCTCAGCGCACCACAACAGCAGAGGCCAGCCTCCATGCCCTCCAGCAAGGGCGCCGGCCAGTAGAGGACTATGTAACGGACTTTAGGCGGTGGAGTTCCGACACCTCTTGGAACGACGCCGCCCTCCTCTATCTATTCCGCATAGGCCTCTCCGAAGCACTGAAGGATGAGCTAGCCCGAGTGGGAATCCCTAGTTCTTTGGAGGATCTGATCCAGCTGTCTATCCAGATAGACCGTCGCCTGAGAGAGCGGAGGTCCGAGAGGTCCGGTCTGACACGCCCCACATGGGTGTTACCCAAAGGTCCCAACTACCCTCCTACTCCCGTCTCTCATGTACCTGCTGCCGCCCCAGGAGCACCAGAGCCCATGCAAGTAGGCCTACTCCGCTCACCACTGTCACCAGAGGAAAAACAGCGGCGACGCCAGAACAATCTCTGCCTTTACTGTGGGGAAGCTGGGCACTACGCCAATACGTGCCCGAACAAGATCCGTAAGTTCAACTCATCATCCCGTGTGCCTTTCGCCTTGTCTTTAATAAAAGCCGCTCACATTGCTGTTCCTATTTCCTTACAGCTCCCAGAAAGAATACTCCGAGTCCAGGCTATAATTGACTCTGGTGCCTGTAGCTGCTTCGTGGATCATGCCTTCGCTCTACAACACAACATTCCACTAACACCTAAGCAGCAGAAACTCTCCATACGGCTAGCAGACGGGTCAAACATCAAGTCCGGGCCTATCACTCTTGAGACGCAACCCCTGCTCACCAGCATACCACCAGGCCACCAGGAGCTACTCCGTCTAGATGTCATCTCCTCACCTTTGTTTCCTGTCATTTTAGGAATGCCTTGGCTGCAAGCCCACAATCCCCAGGTCAATTGGGTCACCGGTGAGGTGACTTTTCAGTCCTCTTACTGTCTACAGAACTGTCTTAAAATCTTCCGCCATCTTCCCCCAGTCATTTGTTGTCTAAGAACGGACTCTGAATTCAAGGAGCTAGTGCCACCAGTGTACCACAACTTCTTGGACGTATTCGATAAGCAGAAAGCAGACACCCTTCCTCCCCATCGGGTCTACGACTGTCCGATTGAGTTACTACCTGGGGCCGAAATCCCTTTTGGGCGGATCTTTCCTCTGTCCGTACCCGAGCTCCTGGTCCTCAAAGAGTACATCAATGAGAACCTCAAAAAGGGGTTCATCCGACATTCCTCCTCCCCAGCAGGGACCGGAATATTTTTTGTTGAAAAGAGGGACCACTCGCTCCGCCCATGTGTAGATTACAGGGATCTGAATAAAGTGACAATTAAAAACCGGTACCCGCTTCCACTAGTCCCGGAACTATTTCAGAGACTCCGCTCAGCAAAAATATTTACAAAATTGGACTTGCGTGGGGCCTATAACCTGATCAGGATACGCAAGGGGGACGAATGGAAGACAGCATTCCGAACACGTTTTGGCCACTTCGAATATTTAGTCATGCCATTTGGACTATGCAACGCCCCGGCCACATTTCAACATTTTGTCAATAATATTTTCAGAGACTTCTTAGATTCCTTTGTAATTGTCTACCTGGACGACATTCTGATATTTTCCACCTCTCTCGAAGTACATCGTGATCATGTAAAACAAGTTCTGGGCAGATTAAGACAACATGGACTTTACGCAAAGGCCGAAAAATGTGAATTCGAACGCCAGACCATTCACTTCCTCGGCCTGGTGATATCAACCGGGGGTGTAGCCATGGATCCCCAGAAGGTCTCGGCCATTATGTCCTGGCCGCCCCCAAATGACAAGAAAGGGGTACAACGTTTCATCGGATTCTCCAACTTTTATAGGAAGTTTATCAAGAACTTCTCCAAGATCATCGCACCCATCACACAGCTCACCAAGAAGCAAAACCGCTTCCAGTGGACTACAGCGGCCCAAGCCGCCTTCGACCAGTTAAAAAGGGCATTTACCTCCGCCCCAGTACTAAAACACCCTGACCCTGCATTACCCTACACTCTGGAGGTTGATGCTTCGGAGAGTGCGGTAGGGGCCATCCTGTCTCAACGCCAAGGACCCAAGTCCCTAATGCATCCGGTGGCCTTCTTTTCCAGAAAACTAGGTGTGTCGGAAAGGAACTATGATGTAGGTGACCGAGAACTCCTAGCAATAAAGCTAGCCTTGGAAGAATGGCGATACCTCCTGGAGGGGGCGGCACATCCGATACTGATCTTCACAGATCACAAAAATTTAGAGTACCTCAGAACTGCCAGACGCCTTAGACCCCGACAGGCCAGATGGGCTCTTTTCTTTTCCCGTTTTAATTTTCATATTACTTATCGCCCCGGATCCAAAAACGTTAAACCCGATGCCTTATCCCGAATGTTCACAGAACTTGAAACCCCGTCTCCACCGGATACTATCCTACAAGCAGGAAATTTCCTACTGACCCAATCCAGTTTCATGACACAAGTCCGCCAAGCCTCCTCGAGAACACAGTTACCCCCGGGCACCAACCTTCAGGAGAGGGATGGACTTTTTTGGCAAGACAACAAGATTTTCATCCCTCAAGACCTACGCACCATCGTGTTACAGGCCTGCCATGACTATCCTCTGGCGGGTCACTTTGGGGGCCACAAGACTGTGGATCTAATTCAGAGACACTTCTGGTGGCCAAATCTTGCCAAGGACTGTAGGGATTATGTCAAATCTTGTCCGATCTGCCTGAGAAACAAGAGTAGTAAAAATAAATCGTGGGGCCTACTGAAACCACTGCCCATTCCCGAAAGGCCATGGGATAAAATTGCCATGGATTTTATTGTGGAGCTTCCTCCCTCTAAAGGGTTCTCTTCCATCTGCGTGGTGGTAGACCGATTTTCCCGGATGGCACATTTCATTCCCATGAAAGGGACACCTTCTGCAATTGAGACCGCCAGGATATTCATTAAAGAAGTTGTCAGACTCCATGGAATCCCCAGTGACATCGTCTCTGACCGCGGAGTACAATTTACATCCAAGTTTTGGAGGTCATTATGCAAAGCACTAGGTATTAAATGTAGCCTCTCTTCAGCTTATCACCCACAGACCAACAGGCAGACCGAACGCACCAATCAAACGTTGGAACAATACCTACGTTGCTTCTCCTCATTTTCCCAAGAGGATTGGGCCTCACTACTTCCTTTGGCAGAATTTGCATTCAACAATTCCATCCACTCCACCACGAACCAATCACCATTTTTCTCCAACTACGGTTTCCATCCCTCCTTTTTACCCGCACTTGTGCCCGAATCTTCCGTACCGGCTGTTCAGGATAGGTTGGATTTTCTTTCCTCCAACAACCAGGTGCTCAGGGAAACCATTGCTAAGGCACAGGAAGATGATAAAAAATATTTTGACAAAAAGAGAAGGGGAGAATTGAACTTAGAGGTGGGAGATCGTGTGTGGCTATCTACCACAAATTTAAAACTGGCATGCCCCTCCAAGAAATTGGGACCTAGATACTTGGGCCCTTTCCCTGTCAAGAGAAAGGTCAACCCAGTGGCCTATGAACTTGAACTCCCCGCCTCGTTCAGGATACATCCTGTATTTCACGTTTCCCTACTTAAACCTGATGTTCCGAATTCCTTCCCGGATCGTGAAGTAGGGCCTCCGGAAGCTATCAGGGTGGATGGGGAAGAAGAATTAGAAATTGAGGCTATCTTGGACCACAGAAAAAGGCAGGGAAAAGACCAATATTTGATTAAATGGAAAGGTTTTGGCCCAGAAGAAAATTCCTGGGAACCAAAAACGAATCTTCATGCTCGGAGACTCATACAGGCTTTTCACCGTTCCCGCTCTCAGGGCTCGTTTCAAAGAGGCATCCGGAGGCTGCCCCTAAGGAGGGGGCAATGTCAGAGAACTCACGTTTTCCATGCCCGTCTTCGTCCAGCAGGAGTGAATCCTCACTCTGTGAGTGCCAATACCCATGCGCAGTCTTCCCAACGGAACCGAACGTGCGGGCGTACCCGCGTACCAACGCAAACATGTGCGCGTCCTCGCCTTCCAATACGAACGGGGGCACGCACTCCCACGTCAGCACGAACGTGTGTGCGCAATCGCGCACGGACCCTCACCTCCACCAATCCCAGCACAAGGCGCCCTATATAAACAGGGCCTTCACATGGTGTCAGTGCTGGATCATCTTCAGTCTATGTCCTGAATACCTGCCTGAAGTACCTGCTACCTTGTTCCTGATTTACCCGGCTTACCTGATTACCTTCCTTGATTGACCCTGCTTATTGACTGTTTCTTCTGGTTTGACCTCGGCTTGGATTCCTTGACTACGTCTCTGCTCTTCGATTTGGTACCTCATCACCTGCCTGTTGCCAACCTTTTGCCTGCTTGACCACGAACTTGTCTTCCGCTTTTGTACCTCGTTTGCCAGCCAGTTGCCGACCTTTTCCTGTCTTGACATTGCAGTGCCTATACCCACCTGTACGGCCATCACTGGATTCAGCCTTGGTTACCTATCCATACACCTGCTCTCCAGAAGAACCGGTAATCCGAAGCATCAGTCTTCCAGCCGCAGGCACTTGCACCCTTTCGTGCTCCAACGCCCTCTGTTCCTACCACCAGGGGTGTTGGGACCGGAACCGTGCACAAGGCCACTCCCCAGCATCCGGACTCCGCTGTAAGGTACGTGATATCTCCATACCAAAACTGTTTGATAGGCATTTTCAAGAGGTGTACCACGCACCAAACCCAAACCTCCATGCCCTTAATCACCTGAAAATATTGCTGCATAAACACGCAAACTTTACATTATCTCAGCAATACGCAGACCCCCAAGGCAGATTCTTGTTCCTGAAGGGGATGTGGCACAATAGGCCAATAACCCTGGCAAATGCATATTTCTCTAATTCAGGGAATCTTGCATTCTGTCGCCACGTTGTGGATGAATTAAAACGTTTTGCCACTGGCTGTATCATTTTGGGAGGTGATTTTAATATCCCTCTACTTCTATTGCAGGACACCGCCAATGGCAAATCTAGCATCTCATACTCCATCCTACAGAAAATTAAAACCATATTGAATTCACTGTCACTAGTGGATGCATGGCGCTTGGTACACCCGACAGGTAGAGATTTTACTTATTACTCACCATTGCATAAAAAAACATTTGCGCATTGACTATGTGTTTATCACACAGCGTGATCTACCTCTGTTGCGTGCTGCTCACATAGGCATACAAACTCTTTCAGACCATTGTCCAATGTCGATTTCCTTGACACAGACGGATAAACCTCACGGAATGTGCAGTTGTTGGTTGAACCCTACCTTACTGACTGACCCTGGTACTTCCTAACAGAGAGCCGTAGCACTAAAAACATACTTTCAGCTTAATGACACAGAAGGAATGTCTCCCCTGACAATTTGGGAGGCGCATAAGTGCATCACAGGGGGCGAACTTATCCGCCTCGCAACCTACAAGAAAAAGGAAGCCAATAAAATTACTGCGACGATAGCTAGAATTTAGAGGGTCAACCCATAGACAAAACAGATCAGATTGCGTCACAATTCCACGCCTTTTACACCAAGCTTTATAATCTGCCCATGTCCCAAGCCCCCGGACTTCCAAGGAGATAGAGAGCACATTTTGCATGACTACATTAAAGAGAGTGGCTTGCCCACTCTAACCCCGTCTGAAGTTGAATCCTTGGAGTCACCTATTTCAGAAGACGAGCTTCTAGTGGCAATTAAGGCTCTCAAACCCAGTAAAAGCCCAGGTCCTGATGGGTTTACAGCTCATTATTTCAAAACCTTTATGGACATCCTAAAGATGCCCTTTCTCCGTGCCCTTAATCACTTGAAAACCTCTCAACCCATATCAGACACCTTTACGATGGCTCATATAGTCCTGCTCCCCAAACTGGCTAAAGACTCCACAGACTGTGCTAGCTATAGGCCAATTTCATTACTGAATTTGGATTTAAAAATCTTGGCCAAAATTCTGGACATTAGACTGACGATTTTCCTACCCAAACTTATTGGGCTTGAGCAGGTGGGATTTATGCCAGGGAGGGAAGCCCATGACAATGTCATATAGGCCCTCAACTTGGTTCATTATGCACATACAAAGGGAATCAAAGGTCTTCTCCTGTCTACTGACGTGGAAAAGGCCTTTGATCGTGTGGCTTGGGACTACCTATTCACCACCTGTAGACACATTGGCTTGGGATCCCACAAGATGTCATTGATAGCAGCTTTGTACTATAAAGCACAGGCCCGACTTAAAATAAATGGCACCCTCTCTGAGGCAGTACATAGCAATAATGGCACGAGGCAGGGATGCCCCCCCATCCCCCCTCCTGTTCATATCATTAGAGCCCTTTATCCGTCTGACCAACGCAAACCCAGACATAAGAGGATTTCAGATAGGTCATAACACTTACAAAATAGCATATACATATCCAATATGAAAATAAATTATACTAAATCAGAAGCTCTTAATCTTACCTTACACCCTGACCCTCTAGATAGAGCACGCGCCTCATTCAAATGGGCAACTTCAGCCATTACCTACCTTGAAATTAGACTCACAGCAATCTTGTGGATACTTATAACGCTAACTTCCCTCCCCTGTTAAACAATATAATAATAATAATAATCTAGAGTTTTCCCCTCAAATGGGCAGGACTTTATAGGCATGAACTGTGAAACTTACAAATTGTTTGTTTAAATATATAAAGTATCTTTATTTAAACAATGTGTCAAAAAGTAAATAAAAAACAACATACAGTGTTTCCTTCATACAATCATATATTCTAGACAGTATATGTACATATTCTCTTTTTGAAGGCACAATGTTCCTGAACTGAATCGTGATGAACACGTGCGTTCAAAAATCCATATGTGAAGCAAATGAATAATTTTTGTGCATTTGAAGTGCCTACGCATTACGGAGTCTTATTGTACTCCTTCTTCAGGGATAATTCGTTATGCACGTTTGTTTTTTGAAAAGGCAATCTAAAAAATATAAGAAAGAGATACATGTATATACATTTACAGTACACAAACAAAATTATGAAAAAAAAAGAAAAAAAAGAAAGAAAAATACGAAAAAGAAAAATAAAAGGAAAGAAAGGGGAAAGTCGGATGGGCAGAAAAAAAATAAATACATATAACAAAACAAAAACCAAATTACCCTCTACCATCTAAAACCAGAAAAAGAAAAGGAAAGAAGGGAAGGGAGAAAGAGAAAGGATGGGATAAAAAAGAAAACTTGCCCAAAAAGAGAATACCCATGCACTGGACATCGACTTACATGTACACCTGGAGCGCCAGATATGACCATGCAGGAAGCCGGTCGATAACTTGAATAGAATGCACAGTTGTATCTCAGGATACCAAGAGAGACAGAAAAAAAAACACACAGAAAAACTGTCTGCTATATGGAGTGGATGGGTCGGGGGGTCCCACAGATGCAAACCGGGACCGCAATAGCAGATAGCTGGACACAAGAGGGAGGAAAAGACATAATAGTATAAGTAAAGATATTAAACTACACTGGGTATATATTGTCTATCATTATTTTTGAATGGGATGCGTTCGCATCCTCACATGCATGAGATATACCACCAAATAGATGGCAAAAATTATCTCAATTTTCATAGGCTGTTTTAGACATTTTATAAGTATCCCAAAGAGAGCAAAAAAATGTGTGTGTGTGTGTATATGTATATATACCTTTCCGGTGGTGCTGTGCATCAAAGGAATGAGGTCATCGCATTGAGGGGCAGATGTGGTGAGGCGTACAAAAGGAAAAGAAAAAAAATGTTTTTTGAAACCCTTTTAAAGCCTAGTCTTGCACATTCAAAGGTTCTGGAGGTGAGATGCACCTGCAGAGCAAATGGATGGCGCAGTATAGCGCGATAATCCAAAGATGCCCTCCATCTGTAAAAGACAGATCAATTGCATAGATGATTAAAGGGACCAAGGCACTAGTTTCATATTAGTTGGCGCATTAGTCATTTCTAAAAGAAAAGAGTATATTCTATGGTTTTTACCTTGATCAGAAGCCGCCAATGTATTGCCTCATCACCAGCCACAGCACTATCTAAAGCCCCATACACACGGTCGGACAATCCGCGGACCAGGTCCGTCGGACCATGTCCGTCATACTTTGTCCGATGTTGGTTTTGCATACACACGGTCGGACAAAGTTGTCGGAAAATCCGATCATTCTGAACGCGGTGACGTTTGTTGCCTACGACGGGACTACGTAGAGGCTAGTAGCCAATAGCTTTGGTCTTGTAATGTGATCTGAGCATGCGTAGCACTTTGTCCGGTCGGACAACCGTACACACGATCGGATTTGGTGTGATCGGACCGCGTTGACGGCAAATCTTTCCAGCAGGAGATAAGATTTTGTCCGTCGGTCAAACCGACGAACACTGTCCGATGGTGCATACACACGGTCTGATTTTTCAACAACCTTGTCCGATCGGACAGAATCCATGAAAAAGTCCGACCGTGTGTATGGGGCTTAAGACTGAATTGTCTGCTGTTTATATCCAAAATGTAATTGGATTAAACAATATACAAAAAGACAACTAGGCCCTTCTTGTGGTTTGGCAGGGCTGCCATAGACAAAATGGTAATTCTGCTTAGAATTCTATACCATTTCCATACTTTGCCTATACCACTCCCTTGCCAGTTTTTTAAATGACTTAATGCAATAATGCGCACCTTTAGTTAGATGGGGCGAAAGCCACGCATCAAACTTGACACTCTTACCAAGCCGAAAGAATGGGGGGTATTGGCCTCCCAGATTTTAAACTTTACCACTTTGGGATGCATTTAGCTAGAATCCCGGATTGGAATTGCCATAGGGAACAGAAAGACTGGGTCACCTTGGAGGAGGCCTCATCGACTCTGTCCCTGAGATTCCTCCCTTGGATTCAATGGAAGAAATTACCACACAGTTTACAACAGCACCCACTAGTGGGAGGGACACTAAGAGCATTTCATGTGGCGACGAGTCGCCATAAACTATCCTCCTCTCCAGGCCCGCTTACACCCATTACCCAAAATCCGGACTTACCCCCAGGGGTAGATATTCGTCTAGCCTCACCCACTGACCAAAACGTGCCCCTTTTAATGGCACACTGTGTCGATGCTAATAAGCTGAAACCTTTCGACTCCTTACAACTAGACTTGGGTCCTCAACGTCCCTTTTCTTTCTGGACCTACCGCCAGCTACACAACTACGTGTATACTTCCTCAGCTAATTGTCAGTTTTTGAGACCTACAACTCCCTTTGAACATACCTGCCTCTCTGGAACTCCGCTAACCAAATCTACCTCACTCATGTATTCCTGGCTTCAGGGGGCTAGAGACGGGGAACCCCTTGGGGCCCGAACACAGTGGGAAAAAACCTTACTGATGAACAATGGCCTCAATCTAAAAGCCTCAATCTTTGCTCACAAATGCTCAATTGGTACAAGAATACAGGAAATGTGTTATAAGCTCTTGGTACGACACACCGGATGAAATTAAAGGTGGTACCCACTGTCCTCGGACTCATGCTGGAGGTGTGAACAAACACAGGGCACGATCCTACACATATGGTGGGACTGTCCTCAACTGATGCCCTTCTGGAACAAAGTACGCAAGTTGATTAAACTTATCACAGAAACCAAAATCCCTCTCACCCTGGCGTGTTGCATCTTACACATCTCAAACTGCTCCATGAGATGTTACAAAAGACCTCTAACCAGACATCTGCTAAATGCAGTGAAAATTCAGATTCCCAGGCACTGGAAATTGAAGAATGCCCCTTCTATCTCTGAATGGTTTCATTCCATAGAAGATATCTATCATATGAAGGAAACAGTGGCCATTGCTAGGGAATCCTCTGAAAAATGTATGTAATTGTAAAGTTATGGTCACCCTGGTTGGTGTTCCGGTATTCTGACCAATATTCACAATTTGATACAGGGTGAAACAATCAACACAGCATAGGTCGCCATTTCCTTCTTACTTCCTATAGAAGGTCAGACTATTGATTGATTGTTCCACAATGCCAATGGTCCATGTCATTATACCCCATCTGATACTGACAACTCCCACGATGGTCCCTATGGATAACCATATGCTTAGACACCCCCACCAGGACTCTTTAATTATTGATTTATTGATTATTATTTTTTTCACTTTTCTTTGCATCTCATTTTACTTTACTCTACTGGTTTATGGCCAATACTAATTGCAAGTGTTTATGCTGATAGATTACATGCGCTAATGTACCCTCCTGCCCAAGTTAAGTTACATTTGAGACCAGTTACTATTGTTTATATGTGGATCTACTCACAACTGTTATTAATGTTTTGAACTATTTTACTCCAGTACTTTTTTTTTTTTTTAAATATGTAAACTGCTTTCTCTTCAATAAAAAATTTTTATTGTAAAAAAAAAAAAAAGATAAATTCTGCTTGTGATAAATACTTTTGAGCAAAGTCATTGACTTTTGACCTGCCTTTTTAACCAGTTAGAGTCTGTTTTAATAATTGAATAATTTGTACAAGTTGAACCTGCATTGTTACAAGCACACAAAATAAGCTGGGGACTGTATGGTAAGCTCACTGTTAGGATGAAGAAGTGGCATGGTCAATGTAGTATTGGTTCAAATTAACATTGATGTGTCATGTATATCTACAGTAAATAAAGGTTCCTTTTGAAAAGGGGTCTTATTTACTGTATCTATACACGACATGTATATATGTTTAAAGTATACATAAAAACAGTCGCTATAATCTCATATAGAGTAAGTTTTGCCATCACCAACTTTGGAAGCTGTGCTCAAAAATGTTGGCAGAAGGCAAAGAAATAGTCACTAGTATTGCCTGTGAGTGCTTCTTCAGTGTGTCTTTTCCCCCATAACTTGGTGGATGCAGGGCTTTGCTTCCTCATGTCAGAGGCTCAAGAACATTTAGCAGCTCAAAATTGCATCTCCAAATCATATACAAGAGTTAACATTTAGAGTAATGCTGGCTATACACTGTTCGAATCTCGGCCAAGATTCGAACTGTTAATGGGCCGGCTGAATGTACCAAGTTGTTTGATCGATCAGCTTAGGTACAACCAGACTGCCGGATTCTCTTTTGATTATAGCGATAATCAGTGCCTTCTCCCACCAGTTAGGCTTTCCACGCCTGCCCCTTGCTGGGAGAAGACAATTGCTGATTCTCCTGTCAGCACTGTCTGTTTTGATGGAGTAATCGTGCAAATTTCGCACCATTTATGGCCAGCTTAAGAGGTTCCTTAAGCTGGCCATACATGGAACGAAATTCAGCCAGTTCAGCAGGGACCTGCCAAATTTCAATCCATGTGTGAGCACCCTGGTTGTAAACAAGGCGATCTATTGTTTGACTTGTGTACAACCAGCCTGTCAGGCTCCCGAGTGATTAAAAAGTAATGCTTAAAAGTTTTAAATCTGCAGTTTTCATCAAAATATTATATTCTAGAACAGCCTTTCTCACTCTTTTTACCACAAAAGAGCCCTTAATATAACTTTTCAGGTCTCCTGCTAAAACCAATTCATGTTGGTCAACAAGAAAAATGGCCCTTACATTGGTGGTCAGTGGGAAGAATGCCCGACTTATCATAGTGTTCAGAATTACACCATTCCAAACAGCTAAAAAGATTATTGGTATCATGCCACTAGGTCTGCCAAATGGTGTTTACCTGGAACTATGAAGATGGGAGGTCCAAGAAAAGTAAGAACCTATTAGGTTAACATGTGTTTGCTTGAAATTTGCCACAACTCAGAAGTTTACATCCCTTGTACCCTTGCCATTATGAGGCTTCCTGAAAGCAAGCAGGTTGTTTGTCAGATACCACAAATGATGTGACATCTGCTTAAGACTTAAAGTATCTTGCAGACAAACTGTGGCCAAGAGCCCAGGTATGTGCAGACACCCATGGTTCAGGAAGGCTGTACAAAGCAATAGCAGAGCCTACAGCTGTCTGATGATATTATGATGAAATGGCACATACAGCCAACTCCTGCACTTAGGGGCTGATGATCAGCCCAAAGCACAAGGATCTTCTGTCCCTTACTGAAGGTAATAATTTCCAGTGTGAGCACTTTGTAAAACTGATGGACAACTCCAGCCTATCTGCCCATCTTCCCTGCTCCGGCTGCCTGCATACACCTGGGCCCCAGGTGCAGTTTTCCACAAGATACTTGATGCCCCTTGTCCGATTTGGCCCTGTGAATTAGACCTTAACTTGATGTGTAGAAGTCCCCAAACTACTGCTTTTTATTGTATATGTTATTAAGGTAATGGACTACAGTATAAGGGGTGTAGGGGGTCAGATTTGTCAGGCCGGGACCAACTCACAGTTTCTTTAACAAAAGTGTTATAATTAATCCAAAGGATATTCACAAATAGAAGGAAAAGGCCTCATGCTCTAAATCATAAGAAGGTAAACTCCTGCTCTACTGAGCCTTTCTGTGTCCATTGTCCAACAAAGTCCTTGGTTTAAGGATTAAGGTAAGTCAAGTCAAGCTTTCTTTATTGTCATTCTACTACACGTGAGGACATATGGTAAGTGTCCTTTATAAAGCAAACAATTGTTTCCAACTTCAGTTACAAACAACCATGCTCCTAGTTAGTGGTGCAACGGATTGTCACCGATCCCTAATCCGAACAGGTCAACCTGTTCGGATCGGCACACCACGCAATCCACGGCGCGCTTCGCTACCTTGGTCTTAGGAAAGGCCGCGGCTTCGGCCTAGCTCCGGAGCGGCGGCCATCTTGGTACACCCGACGGCTGTCTGTGGATATACAGTGTGGGAGATGTCTGTGGATATTACAGTGAGTGGGGACATGTCTATTACAGTGGGGAGATGATGTGGATATTACAGTGGGGGAGATGACGTTGATATTACAGTGGGGAGATAACGTGGATATTACAGTGGGGAGATGACGTGGATATTACAGTGGGGAGATAACGTGGATATTACAGTGGGGAGATGACGTGGATATTACAGTGGGGAGATGATGTGGATATTACAGTGGGGGAGATGACGTGGATATTACAGTGGGGAGATAACGTGGATATTACAGTGGGGAGATGACGTGGATATTACAGTGGGGGAGATGACGTGGATATTACAGTGGGGGAGATGACTTGGATATTACAGTGGGGGAGATGAAGTGGATATTACAGTGGAAAGATGACATGGATATTACAGCAGTGGGGGAGATGACGTGGATATTACAGTGGGGGCGTCGGCGTGGATATTACAGTGGGGGAGATGACGTGGATATTACAGTGGGGAGATGACGTGGTCGTGGATATTACAGTGGGAAGATGACATGGATATTACAGCAGTGGGGGAGATTGTGGATATTACAGTGGGGAGTCTTTTTTATTTGCTGGTCCGAAAAATGATCCGATCCATGACTCTGATCCGAGGAACGATCCGAGCCGTGAGTTTTTTGATCCATTGCACCCCTACTCCTAGTTGCCTTCTCACATGGACACACACACACACTCTCACTGAGAGCTAGGTCTAGCTGTCTTAATCAAGATCTAGGAAGAAAGCATCAAACTGCAGTTCACGGAATTGGGAGTCTGTCCCACCCAGAGCTCTATCAGACTCCCAATAAACCAGCCCCGGAACGGACTTTACTAATACAGGGTAAAAGCTATCTTTCTTTACCATGAAATCTTTGCTGACATTACCATAGATTGCAAATCTAAGAATCCATGAAGGAACATATATCCCATCAATCACTTTTCCTGCCATTCGAACCTGTTTCACAGGCACCCGCTACAGGGGATATACAATGAATTAGCTGGCCATTCATGGCTTGAATTTCAATGGATTCCTGTGAATCGGCTGAAATACATGCCATTGGTGACCCTGCCAACTCTACTTGCCTCGACAAAGTTTGAATAAGAAATCGAAGGACCCAGGCCACAAAAAGTTGGTCAAACAGTGACAGCAACCAATCAGCTGTATTCTGACAACTGGGACTGCCAATAGCCAGCAGTGACAGTGACGAGATTCATCCATCCATCCATGTTTAGCCTGGAAATGGAAATCTCTTAATTTTTTTAGACAATAGGCAACCATCTATATTGTTGTCAGCAGTCTTAAATCAATCTGTTGCTCTCCCTTGACGTGTTTAATTGAAAGCTGTAAAAGTCACACATGTGCATTGCGGGTTATTATGATTGGTAAGGTGTTTTAAGCTGACTGTCCACCAACATGCAGAAGAAAAAGGAGTTAATTTATAGAAAGTGTAAAGACATAAACATTTGTATACTGGACAGCCTAGAACTTTTACATCTTCATTTTTTACAGTTTTTAGATTGGACTGAATGGGTAAACTACAGAGCTCTTTTAATTGCACTAATTCTCTATGGCT
The DNA here is from genome assembly GCA_028564925.1 of Lithobates sylvaticus. Lineage (NCBI taxonomy): Eukaryota > Metazoa > Chordata > Amphibia > Anura > Ranidae > Lithobates > Lithobates sylvaticus. Next base: position 408,536,814 of record CM053030.1, read on the forward strand.
GGCTGGCAGCTGCCTGCAGGAGATTCCTTTTCTGGAAGCAGTCGGGTTTCAGGATCACCATATCTCTCTGCATCTCCTGTTCAACATTTGGCAAATAAATGTGTGTCACAAGCTGTGAAAACACCAGAATGTACAGAGCCCTAGGGCTTAGGCTGCAGTCATTGCGGTGATTGAGATTCTAACAACACTTCTTTTTATAGTTTTTTGTATGAACCATACAACATTTTGCAATCACCTCACTATGATCCTTGTTCCACAGATTTACTTGGCACCCCAAAACAGATAGAAGAGAATGAGTAAGGCAGGTCATTTTTTATTAAATTACACACACCTATCTCTGTATACAATGATGAATAATACGGTATGTAAACCACAAAAGACACACTTTAGTAACTCAAGGCTACAAGTAGCTTGGTATTCAGTCACTATTTCTTAAGAAGCTAACATGAAATGCTATACAAGTGGTAAACAGCTATAATGAGATGTCTTCTACAGAGATCACACAATACAATTGTGATGTTCAGAAAAAAAAAAAAAAGATACCATATGATTGTTTTTACAGCAATAAACTATTGCAATAAAATCAAATCTTTTTGTAGCAAGTGTTGTTCAGCTATGTTTAAGGCATTTGTAAAGGTTCAGCTTTTAAAATAACAAACATGTCATACTTACCTGCTCTGTGTATTAGTTTTGCTATTTAACCACATGCCGACCGGGCCATAGCCGAAAGACAGCTACAGCGCGGTCGGCTTATTCTGGGTGGATGTCCGTAGAACGTCCTCCCAGAATCTTGCTGCCGTGCGCCCCCTGGAGCGCGCACTCGGAAACATCAGTGACCGCCGGGTCCAGAGGACCCCTGGCGCATCACGGATCACGGTAAACGGCCGCAGATAGCGGCCGTTTACCACGTGAACACTCCGTCAAATGACGGAGCGATCACATGTAAATAAACCGGCGTCACGTCATGACGCCGGTTCCCCTCTCCCCTCTCTGTACTGATCGGTACAGTGAGAGGGGAGAAGCGAAGAGGGGGAGAGATGTCAGCAGCGCTGTGGGCTGGATGTGTAGTGCCCACAGCGCTGCTCAATGACAGTGAAACACTGTGCAATAGTCTGCCAACACTGCAATACTGTGCAATAGTTTGCCAACACTGCAATACTGTGCAATAGTCTGCCAACACTGTGCAATACTCTGCCAACACTGCAATACTCTGCCAACACTGTGCAATACTCTGCCAATACTCTGCAACACTGCAATACTCGCCAATACTCTGCCAATACTCGCCAATACTCTTCAATAAATTTTAATAGAAACAAAGAATTTTTTTTTTTTTTTTTACCGAATTTTCAGTCTCTTTTGATTTATAGCGCAAAAAATAAAAAACCCAGCGGTGATTAAATACCACCAAAAGAAAGCTCTATTTGTGTGAAAAAAAGGACAAAAAATCCATTTGTGTACAGTGTTGCATGTAATGTAATTGTCATTCAAAGTGTAAGAGCACCGAAAGCTGAAAATTGGTCTGGTTAGGAAGGGGGTTTAAGTGCCCAGTGGTCAAGTGGTTAACAGAAGAACATTTCTTGTGGAAAAAAAAGCCTGTTTGACCAATGAACCTACTATAACCTAGAAAACTGTTACATTATTTGGTACTATCTATAAAAATAATTCATTAACCTTCATCAATTATTTATGTTTTTTTTTTATTCTTCTTATAAAGGTATATAGATATTTATTTTTTCAGTTAACTGTGCTACCACAAAGATGGTGAGAGATTTTTGCCTTTGTTCAGTCCTTCCTTATTCATTCCAGAGTATAATCAGCACTTATGGGTCTCCATTGCAAATGTCACAAGGTTAATGACTTTTAATTACTATGCAGCAAATAGAGGGACTCAGCTCTGGTGAATAGGACTAGATGGATTTAATCCTCCTGAGCGGTGGCTGTCTACACATTCACATATTAATCCAGCTCCTGGTGACAGTTGACAGGAGACAGAGGATGAATATTACTACTTAATTATGTCAAGCCGATATTTTTGCAGTAGATCCACAGATGTGAGATAAATGCCAAAAGAAGCTGGATTAGATGACAAACTCGTGCTTGTAACTTGCCTAAAGTGGAACTTCACTATCAATCAACACTGACTATTTGTAATCCTTATGCTGCTAGCATTAATAAATAAATATATTATATTTACTAGGTCTGACCTATATTTGTTTGCATTCCTTAACCGATTGGCGTCCGCGCTATAGCTGAATGACGGCCACAGCGTGGACCTGAATTTCCGGGAGGCCGTCATATGACGTCCTCCCCTTTGCACGCGTGCTGTGATCACCCAAGTTACTGAGACTTGGGTGATCACAGATCCGAGTAAGGGGGCGATCCCGGTCCTTTACCACGTGATCAGCTGTCAGCCAATGACAGCTGATCACATGATGTAAACAAAAGCTCGGTAATCATTTTTTTCTCTCCTCACGCGGACAGCATGAGGAGAAAAAAAAGCCGATCGCCAGCTTATGTGCAAGGGACGTCGGTCCCGAAGAGGAAGAGACAATTCTGCCTCATCTGTGCCCACCAGTACGCCCTGCCAGTTCCCACAGTGCCCACCAGTGCCACCTATCAATGCCCATGAATGCCACCTATCAATGCCCTCAAGTGCCACTATCAATGCCCACCAATGGTGCCAATCAGTGCCACCTAGCAGTGCTGCCTATCAGTGTAACCAACCAGTGCCGATCAGTGCCCATTATTGCCACCCATCAGTGCCCATCACTGCCACCCATCAGTGTCCATCACTGCCACCTATCGGTGCCCGTCAGTGCCACCTCATCAGCGTACATCAATGAAGGAGAAAGATTACCTGTTTGCAAAATTTTATAACAAAATATAAAAAAATATAATTTTTTTTTTAATTAGTTTTTTTTATTTTTTAACAAAAAATAAAAACCGCAAAGGTGATCAAATACCACCAAAAGAAAGCTCTATTTGTGGGAAAAAAAAGATAAAAATGTCATTTGTGTACAGTGTTGTATGACCGCGTAAATGTCATTCAAATTGCATCAGCACTGAAAGCTGAAAATTGGTCTGGACAGGAGGGGGGTTTAAGTGCCCAGTAAGCAAGTGGTTAAAGAGGAAGTAAAGCCTCTTTTAAAAAAAGGAACCTGCAAGGCAAAGGCATAATGAGCTAGTATGCATAGCATACTAGCTCATTATGCATAACTTACCTGAGAACGAAGCCCCCGAAGTGACCCTCGTCCACGACCTCCGCCATCAATCGCGGAGTGACTTC